>CP135532.1:5451521-5493450 GCA_032402905.1 Khaya senegalensis
TAAAATAATGTCTATATTATTCATACCACCTACTCATTTTTAATTAAAAAGTAAGAGTAAAAATGAAATGGTTTAAAATTTTCAAATATATATACATGCTTACTTTACCAAATGAATAAAAAAAAAAAAAGTCAAAAACCCATTCCTTTAAAGCTAAACTTGGCTAACTTTTGATAGTGTAAATTGTGAGTTGTTCACATAATTGAAAAAATCTCTATCATGCCTCATCAAGTAAGTGATGAAAACTCATTCAAAATTATCAATTTTTACATATATATGATGTATGATTAATTGATATACCATGTGTTCGTGAAAATATTTTAATAAATATATATTTTAATTTTATATATGTTTTTAGCATTTCAATGAGACAATGCATATATATATGTGTGTCTATAAAATAAATGCTTGTGTGGTAATAATGGAGGCTAAGGCCTTTTGTATTGTTTCATAAAAGTATATTACATGGGCATTAAGTATTAGTTAAGAATCTCAACTAAACATAAAAAAAAATCTCAACATTTAGTATATATTTTTGACAAAATGTACATAAATTTGTTTTTATTGTGTTTCTCAATATTTTGTCCAAACTAATGAGAAAATATCAAGATTTTTAGTGTTAAATGTGAAATTCCTCACTCACCTCCCTTTTTATCATATCAAAACAATTAAAACAAAAAGGTTATCCAATAACTATAATAGAACAAAATCATTAATATAAACTCAAAATATCTTATTTGTTCAGTAATCCACATATATCAATCATATAATTATTTAGAAACAAAATTACCAAAAATAAAACTATAATAGTATAGCTATGATAACACATTGTCAATAATGCAAATACAACAACCTAATTAAGATGTAGCAAAATGTAAAATATTCTGACTCATGTTGTCTTTGTAAATCTCTAAACCATCTAATGAATTATGCGATAGACACTAATTAATATGAAAATATAATCATTCACTAGCGAGGTGGTCATTGTTTTTACTTAACTCAGAATCATTTGAAATGTTTGAAACACCATTAACATTTTAATACTATATTCTAAGTTTATAAAATAATAGTGTTTCCAAAAATCCTTACAAGGCCTGACCCATTCAGGTTGGACATTGGGGTTAATTTTGATCTCGTTCTACTATGCAACTAGAGAATTGGGAACAAGTATGACATTTCATTCTTGTCCCTAGTCTGCCACCCAGTTTAGGTCATTAAAATTTAGCATTTTATTAAATTATTCAAAAAAAATTAGTTAAAAAATCAATTTGGACCAAGAAAAGCACCGTATATTATTTAACCCAAAGAATTGCACATTTTAGTAAAGACAACGGGCTAGTTAAATAACCTTAATTGACTATCAAATGAAAATTTGAAGCAAAATGCATGATTATGAAATGTGAAAGCAATGCGCATGAAATAAAGACTAAAATGCATGATTTTTAAATTTTGTGAAATAGGGACTAAAATAAAATATTTTTAAATTTTGTGAAATAGAAACTAAAATATAAAATTTCAAAGTTTATGAAATATGGACTAATATAGAAAATTTTCAAAGTTTGTGAAATAATATTGTTGCAAAAAAATTCCTACTTGGCCCATTTATGTTAGGTATTGGACCAATTTTGGCCTCATTTTACTTTACAGTCGAGGAATAGAGAATACTTCACATTTGTTTTCAAAAAAGTGAGATGAAAATAGAGTTGATATTTCATTTCAATCCCTAGTCTGTTAACCATTTTAAGTTATTGGGAAAAAAAATTAAAATTTAATATTTTATAAAATAATTTAAAAAATTAATTTGAGCCAAGAAAGAAAAGAACTGCATATTATTTCACCCAATGAATTACACATTCTAGTAAAGCATCAGGTTTGTTAAATAACCTTAAATTAACATAAAATATAAATTTGGAGCAAATTTATACCTATTAATTCAAATTTGGTGCTAAATTTAACTAGTGATATGATTAAAAGCACATAAGTTTCTTCGAACATTTAGTACACACTTGAAATGGGTGTTCCTAAGAACGAGTTCATCCCTATAATAGGTATGAGATTGTACAAGTCAACCCGAAAAACTAATCAACCTTTATAGCCGTAAACAGTGAAGTCATCATAAAAGAAAAACATAGACGTCTTCATCATAGTGAGATGAGTCTCTTCTTTAAAGATTTATTGATCATTCACTACCACTGTGATTTTCATGGTTTGCTCTGCTTTAACTTCTTAAAGTTTCAAACCTTAAACATGAATTTAACAACAAAAAGAAGAAATTGTAAAGTGGAAGAAATTTTAATTAACATTGAATTGAAGTAAAGTTTAACATGAACAGGCAAGGAACAAGATCCATATCCCATAATAAGGATGGAATTGAGGTAAGAATCCTTTCTTGAGTATGAGGATGCGATACCCTTCTAAATTCCAGGACAAAGAAGCAGATAGTAATTTTTTATACATCTCCCATGTATTGGCATCCTTATAAAATAGAGATTAAAATGTAAAATTTTTAAAATTTGTAAAATATAGACTACAATGATATATTTTCAAAAATTTTAAAATAGGAATATGTATGTGATAAATCCTAGTCAAAGCTATTTAATTGATTTGTAAATGGAAGTATTCTACTTAAGGTGAGATGAACTTTATAATTCTATTAGAGTTCAAGTACTACTTTACATTGTTAAGTGATAAATTTTAAATACATAAAGAACTTAACTACTTCTCGAAATAAAAGAAAGAAAACCACTAGTTGGCAATAAAATAGTCAACAATTATTAAATAATAGAAATATTCTCTCCAACTTATTGATCGATTCTTATGCAAATAAAATAATGGCAATAACAATTAATGCAAATCTTAAGCCATAATCTACAAACAACATGGTATATGTCACCTTACATGTCCCATGCAAATTGTTCCACGCTCAATCCTTGTATCTTGGGTTCTTGATAGGCACTCGAGTTAACCTTTTTAGTTTATCATTGCTTTCTTCTTTCAATGGAACCTTTTCCTTAAAGTTTAATTTGATAAACTTGTTTTACAGCTCTTGTGTATTTTCCCATGTAACATTTTCTTTTGGAAGCTTTTTTCACTGGACAAGGCTTTCCACCATAAAACTTGACCCTTTCTTAACCTAACTAGTATTCAAATTGCTTTAGGTTCTATAATAATCTCACCATCATCAACTCTGGGCAGTAGTTTAGTGCTAGTGGAATTAGTCTTTCCTACTTGTTTTTTAAGCATTGAAACATAAAAAAACACATTGAATTTGAAACCCTTCAAGAAATTTAAGTTTGTACATACCTTTTCAACCTTTGCTTCAATTTGGTATAAACCATAAAAATGACTAGCTAACTTTTGATATGTTATCCTATAGACAGTTTATTGGCAATAAATATGGATTTTAAGGAAGATTAAATCCCTCACTTGAAATTTCACATCCTTTCTTTTTAAATCGTCTACTTGTTTCATTTGATTAATTGCTGTATATAAATTGGCTTTGAGTTAGTATAAAATAGCATTTTGTGATACCATTGTTTGGTCCACTTCATCGATAGAAGATATCCCAGCTTGATAATATGGCATACTCAGTGGTGTTCTTTCATAGAGAGCTTAAAATGGTGTCATCTCAATATAGATGTGGCATGTAGTGTTGTACCAAAATTCAGCCCATGAGAAAAAAAAAAACTCCATTTTTGAGGTTATTGAAAACAAAACATTATAGATACTACTTGACACACCTATTGACTACCTTGGATTAACGGTTAGTTTGAGGATGGTAAGAAGAGGTCATGTATAGTTTAGTCTCTGACATTTTAAAGAATTCAAGCCTAAAGTGACTTATAAAAATGGAATCTCGATCATTAATAATTGATTTTGGCATGCCATGAAGCTTAACAATCCTTTTTATAAATTTTTCAACTACCATTTTTGTCATATAAGGATACAACAAAGCTAAAAAATAAGTTGATTTACTTAATAAGTCAATTACCACATAAATAATGTTTTTGCAATTGGATACTAGTAAACTTTTAATAAAATCTATGGTGATGTCGTCCCATACTTGGTAAGGAATGGGCAATGGTTAAAGGAGACCCACTAGAAATAAAATTATCATTTTATTTTTTTGGCAAACAGTACAAGAAACTACACATTGTTGAATCACTTTATGCATTGATGACCAGTAGAATTGTTGTGCTAATCGCTTATATGTTCTTAATACTCTAAAATGTCCCCTATATGGTGAATCATGGAATTTCTACAATAGCTAATTGACAAGATGGGAATTAGGAGGAATAACTATATAATTTTTGTAACATACCAAACCATTTCGCCATTTATATAGAGCTCTAAGATTTGCAATTGCAAGTTTGCCAATTCTAACCACATAAGGATACTTGTTAACTTTATTCTTGATTGCATCCCATAAAGATGTTTGAGCAACCAAAAAAGTATTAAGGTTAGGGTTGCCTATCACTCTTAACAAAGCATCAATAACAAAATTCTCCTTTCCCAGCTTATAAGTAATCTTATAGTCATACACCAGTAATTTAAACACCCACTTTTGTTGTTCTAGTGTCATTATGTACTGTTCCATCAAATACTTAAGGTTTTGTTAGTTAGTTTAGACATAGAACTTTTAGCCCAACAAGTAAGGCTATCAGGTTTGAATAGATTGAACAATGGCAAACTTTTTTTGGCATAGGTAGACCATGGTTGCTTTTTGATTCCCAAGGCTCGACTCATAAATGCTATAAGTTTTTCTTCTTGAGTTAACATCGCTCCAATGCCATCACCTGAAGCATCAGATTCAATGACAAATGGTTCATTAAAGTTAGGTATGGCCAGTGTAGAAATAAAAGTCATAGCTTGCTTCAAAGCTTTGAATGCATCATTTATTTCTTCCATCCATCTAAATTGCCTTCTTTTTAAGAAATTAGTAAGTGGCCGAACTATAACTTCATAATTGTGGATGAACATTTTGTAATAACCTATAAAGCCTACAAATCCACGTAATTTAGAAACATTAGTAGGTTTAGGCCCATTGAGCATAGCCTTAATTTTTCCTTGATCCACTGTAATACCTTGTTGAGTTACAATATAACCTAAATATTTAATTTCTTACTGGCTAAATGCACACTTGCTAAGCCTTATGAAAAAAATTTATGATGCCTTAATATTTCAAAAGCCTTTTTAACATGTTCAAGATACATGTTCTAATTGGAGCTATATATTAAAATATCATCAGAAAATACTAACACAAATTTTCAAAGATATGGACTAAATATAGAATTCAGAATGGCTTGAAAAGTTGAAGAAGCATTACGTAAGCCAAAAGGTATAACCAAATATTCACAATAACCATTGTGTATGCGAAAGGCAGTTTTGTGAATGTCAAATGGGTGAATTTGTACCTAGTGGTAACTTAATCATAAGTTAAGTTTGGTAAAGAAAATTATCCTATAAAGTTCATTAAGCACATTATCAATGATTAAAATAAGAAATCTATCTTCAATGGTTACAACATTAAGAGATCTATAATCTATGCAAAAACGCCAAGTTCCATCTTTCTTTTTTACTAACAAAACAGGAAAGAAGAAATTAGACTTATGCTAGAATTCATTAGCCTTATTTTTAACATTTCATGAACTTGTTTTTTTATTTTGGTCATACATTAATTGGCTCAGCCCCTTCTTTGAGATTGATGTAGTGATTAATTTCCCTTTTTGGTAAAAGCTGCTTTGGTTTTTAATAGATGTCCTCAAATTCTTATAATAAATGCTACATATCTGCGTGGATTCATTGAGGCACTTTTTCCATAGTTAGTTGTAGACAAACAACAAATATGAAATTTTCTTGCTTTATCTCTTTTGAAATTATTTTGAATGTTGTTGACTAAATTGGTTGATTGTCAATTTCTTCCAATTAATGTTGCCGGTCCCTCTATGAAAACTCTATTATCATCCTTTTCCACTCGCAAACCACTGTGCCCAATTATTCGAGCCAATGAAGGCCTAACACCACATCTAACCCAATCGGTGGTAATGAATAAAGAGTTAAAGTAAACAAAATATCTTGTAATAGAACTTGAATATTTTCAATTCTTCCTTTGCACTTTAAAGGATCACTATTAACCACTTTCACATTAAAAGGTTCAATTGGCGTTACTAGTAATTGTAATAGTTTGGTTACCTTTTCATTGATGAAATTATAGGTTAATCCGCTATTAATAAGAATAGTTAATTCATATGGACCCACTTGAGCCGAGACTCACATGGTTCAAACTGCTGACCACCTAGTGAGAGCATGAAATGAAATTTCGGGTTCACCATGAAGGTTGGTGTAAGCTCCTTCTTTGTCATCTATTTCACTTTCATCATAATTTCCCTTAAGCAAAAGCAATGGTCCTTTGCATTTGTGTCTTGACACAAATTTCTTATCATAATTAAAATAAAGGCCTTGAACTTGCCTCTTTTGCATCTTATCCCAAGTGATTCGTTTCATGGGTGAAGTAGACTTTAGTTTCGTTGCAGAAGAGTCAAGAGTGGCCTTGTTGAATGGTCATGCAGCCTTCTTTTAATGGGTCACTTGCTCATTTCACATCCTTCAAGAATTTTGGCTTAAATATCCAAATTTAATATGCTATTTTAGTTTTAAGAACACCTATAAAAGTGCTTACCAATGCCTTTTGAGAACATCCTTACACTTTATTTCCCAATCTTTCTGATTTCTTTTAGTACTCAGGTAAGGATCCCTGTTTGCTTTATTTTTTATAAAGACTCGTTAAAATCCTTACAATTCGTAGGACCAAAATAAGACCATAATTCCTCTACAAAAATGCCCCATAATACCTCCTTCCTTTCCTCTTAATAAGCCTTGCATAACCACTGCTAGCATTGATTTGCTTCTTCTTCCAAATGAAAGAAAGCTAAGAATGCCTTTAATGTTTCAAAAGTGCCTTGGTATTTAAAGAATTGATTGACATGAGCAAACCATTCAATTGGGTCATTATCAGAATACTTAGAAAATTCAAGCTTAACTAACTTGGAAGAGAACATTGGTCGTCCCTCTTTTGTGGTTTCAAAAGAACACCTATTGAAGGACTGTTTGCTGCATTTGTTGACATTGCTAGAGTGTGGGTCTTACTTTGTAAGCAAGACTTTGAAGATTTTGCTAATGGCAATTTCTACCTCATGTAGTTTATCATTAACACCCAACTTCATTCTACTCACATTTTCTTAAAGTCCCCAAAACCCGCTTATAAATTCTCGTTCCTTTCTTTGTTGGTAGCTAATAATGTATAGCTCTGATACTAAATGATTGATCCCAGTTAAAACTATTTAATTGATTTGTTAAAAGAAGTATTCTACTTAAGGTGAGAATAAACCTTGTAATTCTATTAGAGTTCAAGTACTTCCTTACGTTACTAAGTGATAAAGTTTAAATACATTAAGGACTCAACTACTTCTCTAAACAAAAGAAAGGAAACAACTAATTGGCAATAAAATAGCTGACAATTATTGAATAATAAAAATATCTCTCTAACTTATTAATCGATTCCTATACAAATAAAATAATGGTAATAATAATTAATGCAAATTTTAAGCCATAATTTACAAATATCATGGTGTATGTCGCCATGCAAATTGTTCCACGCTCAATTTTTGTATCTTGGGTTTTTGATAGACACTCGAGTTGACCTTCTTAGCTTATTGGTATGTTGCTCTAAATTTAGGTTTTGAGCACACATATGGTGCTTAAAATCATGGTTTCGAGCATAAGCTAGCTACAAAATGCTCGAATCTCAGGTTTCATTACTTCATTAAATTTCATCTAATTTTTAATTAAATAACACACTTCAAATTTATGACAATTTATGTTGAGGACTTGAGAAGGCAAAAGGAGCGCGAGCATCAATGGAAGTATCGAGAGCAGCAAAAAGCAGCACGCATAGCCACAAAGGCTAGCATGTGCGGGAAAAGTTCACCAGCATCACAAAATTTAGCACAGCACAAGCAGCAGCAAGAAATGCCGCCAATAGAAGGAGTGCATTGCGAAGAAATGGACATACAAAGCACTACATAGGCCCGTGATCCAGCCCATGAGGAAACCCACACAGAGCGTGGCTTTGTTTGTAAAGGCATAAAGAATCCGCATCAAACAAGAATGTCAGTAACAACAGGAAACTTCGCTAATAAGGAAGTTTGACACCAATTAGGCATATGCAAGCAATTCATTTATTAGTCTTTCTTGTTTAATTAAATAGGAAGTTTCATTTATATGTCTATCTTATTTAGGTATCTTTATTATAGTCAAATTAGGAGAACAAAATAGGAACGAATAAGCAACTCAAAGCTATAAATATAGGACTTCATCATACAATCAACATCTTTTGGAACTTTTAATAATACTGCAGCTTTTGCAGCAAACTATCCAGCATGTTCTTGTTTTCGGCCAACCTTTAAGAGTTGTCTTAGGTTCGCTTACGCTTAGGTCAAGGTTAAGAGTTGTCTTTCCTCTCCAACACATCACCACACCATTAATTGAGCACGAAAGTTTAATTTAGGGGCAACAATTCGCAGGGAACTCAAGTTTTACGCATCAAAACAGCCAACAAGCATACCATTACCGATCACCGATGCCCCTAAACCGCAAAAAAATTTGGGACAGAAATCTGGACGTCAACAACTAGTGCTTTCGTTGAAAGACTTGGCGTGATCATCATGACTTCCCAACAGCAACAACCACATCAACCACCATCGCAGCAAGAATCCCCTGGCGAGGATTTTTCTATAACCAATCGAGGCAAAATTATGGCCTTCGAAAGAGACCAACGCGCCATCATTGAGCAATTAGGCAACTTGGGACATCAAGTGGTCTCCGTTATGCATTCTTTGGAGCAAATAAGAAGGGACATGCATAAAGGAAACAGCAGGTAAAGCCCAGATGACGCAGCAAGGAATGTCGTACTACCCCAACTACACAGAGGGCTGCAGTCCAAAATTGTGAGGTCCCATGAGCGTGGAGAAGAAACTGACCATGATCACCTTCTCTCACAAGAAAGGAGGAAACTGAAGACAAGTTTAGGGAGCAAAAGAGAGGCATCGCCCATCTTTAACCCACCACCCGACCGCTATGACCAGAATAGCGACGAAGACATCATGGATGAAGGGCCATCATCCTGGCAACGAAGCTACCCTGAAGCAGCACATTGGCAACCACCGAGAAAGAACGTGAGGCAGCAGAATTTTGGCCATGGAAACTATATCAAGTCAAAGGTAAAAATTGAATTTCCCACGTTTAAGAAGGGAGATCCAATCGAATGGATCTCTAAAGCTGAGTTTATTTCGAGAAACATGGAGTAGAAAGGGAGGAACGCGTTAAGTTTGCCTCCTATCATCTGTGCGGACGAGCCAACCAATGGTGGTGTTGGCTAAGGTCTACCCATACCCGCGAGGGGAGGAGAATTGGCTGGATGAAATTCACTCAAGAATTAATCAATTGTTTTGGCCCATCTAGCATGACGAATTTTGAGGGACAATTGGCCAAAATTAGGCAAGACGGATCACTGGATAACTACCTTGAAGAATTTGAGCGTCTAACAGAGATAGTAGGAAATTGGTCGGATAGCGCATTAATAGGCACTTTTCTGGATGGACTTGTGCCTTGGTTAAGTAGGAAAGTGAAGATGAGAGATCCTACATCACTTGCGCAATGCATCCGACTAGCAAGGCTCATCAACGATAGCCGAAACATCGACCGATTGACCCCTAAAGCAGCCAAACCTTACGAAAAATTTGGGAAACCATCATCCTCCAACAAGGCTGCGCCACCGAAATCAAAGGAACCATTGAGATTATCTAGTAACGAAGTCAAGAGAAGAATCGAAAAGGGGCTATGTTTTAGGTGCAACGAAAAGTGGTAAGCTGGCCACAAGTGCAAAAAGGGGCAGTTCAATCTCATCGAAATCATGAGCGACGAAAATAATGATGATAGCAATGAAGAGAAGCAAACCACTTCCACGGACAGCGAGGAAGATGCAGACGAAGTGAATTCCCTCGATGGCACGATAGAGGGAGAAATTAATCTCAACACAGTTGGCATCGCAGCAAAACCAACTACCATGAGGTTATTTGCGACAATCAATGGAAAGAAGGCACTCGTACTCATAGACAATGGCGCCACCCATAATTTCGTCAATAATAAGCTTGTTAGAAGGCTTCGTTTATCTTCCGAAAGTATGACACCATTTGAAGTAAAAGTTGCTAATGGTCACAAACTCAAATGCTCGCAAGTAATCAAGGCAGTAAGAATGGAGATTCAAGGTGCCGACATTGAAGTAACACTGCATGTTCTAGCTTTGCAAGGCCTCGACATTGTGTTAGGTAACGCTTGGCTCAAAATCGTGAGGAAAATCACCTTCAATTACAACACAATGTCCATGCATTTTGTATGGAATGGCAAGGAATGCACTTGGAAGGTATCACCGCCAATTACTGCACAACCTTGTGAAGCCAACACCATTGAGAGATTCTACAGAAAATGGGGACAATGCTATGCTGTTCTCTTAGCCGCCGCCGACGACGAAGAAGAAAACCATCGCAAGAAGCAGAAGATTGATGAAAACATGCCTGCGACAGTAAGGGATTTACTTGATCAATTTGAGGATATCTTGGGAGAACCGCAAGAGCTGCCACCTTCGCGACATTACGACCATGCAATTCCTTTGGTTGACACATCGAAAGCTGTCAATATGGTACCTTATAGGTATGCCTACATTCAAAAAAATGAGATCGAGAGACAAGTTAAAGAAATGCTACAGCAAGGCATTATAAGGCCTAACAATTCTCCATTTCCATCACCCGTTTTGTTGGTGAGAAAGAAAGATGGGACGTAGCGATTTTGTATCGACTACCGAGCACTCAATCAAGCCACAATCAAAGATCGATTTTCAATCCCCACCATCGACGATATGTTAGACGAACTACACGAAGCCAAGCTATTCACCAAGCTGGACTTAAAGGCAGGATATCATCAAATTCGTATGAAGGATAAAGATGTGCATAAAACTGCCTTCCGGACACATAGTGGGCATTACGAATATCTTGTCATGCCTTTTGGCTTATGCAATGCACCGTCCACCTTTCAAACTGCCATGAACGACATTTTTAAACCATATCTACGCAAATTTGTGCTGGTATTTTTCAATGACATCTTGATTTATTCAAAAACCGTTGATGAACATCTTGAGCACTTAAGGAAAGCATTGGAAGTTCTAAGGGACAACCACTTCTTTATCAAGCCATTTAAGTGCACATTCATGCAAGAGGAACTCGAGTACTTAGGCCACATAATTTCCAGCAAAGGAGTAAAAGTGGATCTATGAAAAATTAGAGCGATGCAAGCATGGCCAATCCCTAAAAATGTTACAGAACTTAGGGGATTCCTTGGCTTGACCAGTTACTACCGACGATTCGTTCGCAACTATGGTGCCATTGCAAGGCCTCTCACTAATTTGTTGAAAAAAGATAATTTTTTGTGGACAGAAAAGAGCGATGCAACCTTTAAAGCTTTAAAGCAAGCCATGTGCGAGACTCCCGTATTGGCACTGCCCGATTTCAACCAACCCTTTGAGCTGCATACCGACGCATGCCAAGATGGCATTGGTGCTGTTCTTAGCCAAGACGAAAAGCTAATAGCCTACATGAGTAAGGCGTTAGGGACTGTAAAGAAGAGCCAGTCAGTTTACGCAAAGTAGATATTAACCATCATCCATGCAGTAAAGGTATGGCGACCCTACCTTCTTAGACGCAAATTCACCATCATTACCAACCAGCAACCCTTGAGGAACTTAATGGAGTAAAAAATCACCACCCCCGAGCAACAAAAATTTCTTGTCAAGTTACTTGAGTATGAGTATGACATAATTTATAAACCGGGCAAAGAGAATAAAATGGCAGACGCCTTATCGATGAGCAATGGGGGACAAATTTTGTGGGTGATATGTGAGCCCAATGAGACAAGTCTCATTGCCATTAGTGGTGCAGAATGGGCTGTATGGGCAGAAATCAAAAAAGCCACGTTACTCAACACGCATAGCCAAGAGCTCACCGAGAAAATCAATAACTCCGAGCCAACCATTGGTAAGTTCTCGCTTAAGCATGGTTATATTTGGCATAACCAACAAATATATGTGCCCAATACGCCAGGGTTTAGGGAGAAAATTCTCACCCACTTCCACCACTCAAAGGAAGGAGGACATTCCGGATGGTTTCGCATCTATATAAGAGTCAAGCTCTTCTTCTGGTGGGAAGGTATAAAAGCCGAAATTAAGAAGAAAGTGAATGAATGCAACATTTGCCAACGATCCAAATCCGAAGGAGGCAAAACCAAATGCTTGCTCCAACCACTACCCGTGCCCTCACAAGTATGGGAAGACATAACCATGGATTTCATCACTGGAATGCCGAGTAGCAAAGGTTATACTGTCATTTTAACTGTGGTGGACAGACTTAGCACGAGTGTACACTTTGTGCCACTCAAGCTACCACACAACGCAAAGGAAGTAGCGCAAAAATTCATCAAGCACATTGTTCGACTACACGGCATCCCTCAAACCATGCTATCTGACCGAGATTTTGTTTTCATGAGCAAATTCTGGAAAGAATTTTTTACTCAACTTGGCAACAACCTCATAGTTTTCTCTGCATTTCATCCACAAACCGACAACCAAAGTGAAGTGACCAACCGAATCTTAGAACAATATTTAAGATGTTTCTATCATGACTAGCAAAGCGAGTGGGAGAACTACATTCCATGGGCAGAATTGTGGTATAACACCACCTATCACGCAACCATCAAGATGTCCCCGTACCAAGCCGTCTATGGAAGAGCTCCACCTAACTTGGCGAGCTATACAATGGGAGATAGCCCACTACATGAAGTGGATACCACACTCCATGCTTAAGATGAAATCCTCGAGAAACTTAAGCAAGAGCTCGAAAAAGTTAGGAACCGAATGAAGCGACAAGTTGATAAAGGGCGTAGAGAAGTGGAATTTCAAGTTGGAGACTTTGTTTATCTCAAAATCCATCCGAAAAGGCAAATTCGAGCTGGGAAACCATTCACAACCAAGCTTGCTCGAAGATATTTTGGGCCATACGAAATCATCGAATGAATAGGAGCTGTAGCATACTGATTAAGACTGCCTCCAAACTCGCAACTTCATCCCATTTTTCATGTCTCATTACTGCGGAAGAAGATAGGAGAAGAGAGAAGAATTGCCGAGGGATTGCCAGACATCTACAAGGAGAATCAAGTGGGACAACAACCGAGGAAAGCCTTGGGCTTTTGCATTGTCAGTTATGGCCGTAATAGAAGACCACTATGGAAAGTGTTAATCTGGTGGAATCAATCGCCTAAGGATGAAACAACTTGGGAAGACTACGATGACATTCAACAACGATTTTCCGAATTTCACCTTGAGGACAAGGTTACTCTTTAAGAAAGGGGGATTGTTGAGGACCTGAAAAGGCAAAAAGAGCGTGAGCGTCAACGAAAGTATCGAGAGCAGCAAAAAGCAGCACGCGTAGCCACGAAGGCTAGCATGTGCGGGAAAAGTTCACCAGCAACACAAAATTTAGCACAGCACAAGCAGCAGCAGGAAATGCCGCCAGCAGAATGAGTGCATTGCAAAGAAATGCCCATACAAAACACCACACAGGCCCGCAATCCAACCCGCAAAGAAGCCCATACAAAGCTTGGCCTTGTCCACAAAGGCATAAAGAATCCGCATCAAACAAGAATGTCAGTAACAACAGGAAAGTTTGCTAATAAGGAAGTTTGATACCAATTAGGCACCTGCAAGCAATTTCTTTATTAGTCTTTCTTGTTTAGTTAACTAGGAAATTTCATTTATTTGTCTATCTTATTTAGGTATTTTTGTCATAGTCAAATTAGGAGAACAAAATAAGAACGAATAAGCAACTCAAGGCTATAAATATAGGCCTTCATCATACAATCAACATCTTTTAGAACTTTTAACAATACTGTAGCTTTTGCCGCAAACTACCCAGCATGTTCTTATTTACGGCCAACCTTTAACAATTGTCTTAGGTTCGCTTGGGTTTAAATCAAGGTTAAGAGTTGTCTTCCTTGTCTAAGAGTTGTGTGAGGCTTAAGAGTTGTCTTACCTTTCCAACGCATCACCACACCATTAATTGAGTACGAAAGTTTAGTTTAAGGGCAACAATTCGCAGGGAACTCAAGTTTTACGCATCAGAACAGCCAACAAGCATACTATTACCGATCACCAACGCTCCTGAACCACGAAAAAATTTGGGATAGAAATATGGATGCCAACAATTTACCTAAAAACGATGTTTGTTATGTTTTTTTGTCCCTAGAAGTATTTTCGATCAAATTCTTTTTTCTTTTATATTTTAGCCATTTTGATTAAAAACAAAAAAAAAAAAAAAAAGCAACGTGATCGTTTAGGTATCCTGAGCTCACAACAATAGTGGGAAATTTCCTAAATCACCTTTGAGGACGACAGACCGAAGGCGAAAACCCAGCAAGCATTTGAAATTGTACTTTAAAACGTAAAAGAAACCAAGGAAACAAAACGAAACCCTAATGCCTGTGGCAGTAACGATACCTATCCACCACAACTGTTGGCAGAAGTTAAACCGTCATCGTCTTCTTTCCTCACTCTTCTCACTCACCCGCTCTAATAGACCAATGGTAACTTCCAGCTGCAGCAGCAGTAACAATAACACAGGCGCATACACGACAATCAAAGAGACAGTCACATTCAAGAAAGAAATCAAAAAGAGCAAATTTATCGCCATCGCTGGCCCTATCTCCAACGAACAATCCGCCAACTCTTTCCTCTCTCAGGTAACTTATTTTTATCTTCTTCTATGTCTCTCCAATTGATGTCTGGTGAATGTTTAATTTTCTATTTGTTTTTTATTTTATAGGTCGGGGATCCTCGTGCTACTCACAACTGCTGGGCTTATAAGGTATTAGATATTTCACAATTCACATAATTGTTAATCTTATGTTTTCAATTTTATTTGCGGGGAAATTCGTTTTATCTTCTATTATTGTAATTCATAGGTTGGAAATCAGTATCGGTCTAATGACGATGGTGAACCATCTGGAACAGCTGGCAAACCTATACATTCTGCAATTGTTTCCTCAGGTTTAGATAGAGTCATGGTCGTTGTCACAAGGTTATTTGTGTTCTTGATCTCGCTTTAAAATAGAAAAAAAAAAATGACAGTGTTTTTTGCACGAGCAAATGCATATTTGTTTTCTAATATGCTATCTGAATTTGTAAACCGCAGGTATTTTGGAGGTATAAAACTGGGTACAGGAGGACTTGTTAGGGCTTATGGTGGAGTGGCATCGGAATGTTTAAGAAACGCACCTACTATTCTTGTGAAATCTAAAGTAATTAACTTCTTTCTCGGATTTGTTTTGATTTGTATAACTAATTTATGCATATGCTAATGCCATACATTAAGGTGCATTTGCAACTCATTTGATTTAGTGATTCTTATCTTTGAAATTCTTGATTGAATTTTTTAGATCCCAATGGGTGTGGAGGTTCCATTTGAACACATGGGAGTTTTATGCCATCAGGTGAAAGCTGAACTTCTTGTAATGCATGCCAAATTAGTCTTCTTTTTTCTTTGATGTAATTTGGATCTTGCATGTCGCACAACCAGCATTGAAGAAAGAACTTATAATTTTCATTTTCAGTGTCAAACATATATTTTTTAGGGTTGATGTAATCTTTCCAAGTTACAACTTTAAATGCTCAGTTTGATTATCTTGATTCTGTTTGATTCTCACATTAACTGCACTTACTTGTGAAGTTATTTTATCAAATGACCTAATCATTGCAAAACTTAGGATCTTAAGTTGTTAACTATTCTTTGTCAGATAGAGTATTCACTACCAAACTTATCTCCCATGATTATGGCCTACTTCTAATTATTACCGTTGATGTTCACAGTTACAATTGTTTCACGCTGAGGACATCAAGCACGATTATGATACTGGTAAAGATGGAATCACCATGGTAACTTTTAAAGTTGATTTTGATTGCATTGAGACTTTGGAGGACGCTATCAAAACCAATTGTCGCCGAGACGTTGTGTTTTACAAGCACTGAAACTGACCTAGCTAGTTATCATATTTGGCTATAGCAATTGTCAAGACTGTTGATACCATCTTGAAGTGAACTGATTTGGGATAGGTATGTACATTTCTTTCCGTCCTTTAGAGAAAATCTTGTATTGCTATGTGATTTACTATCCTGTTAAGTTAACAATTGACCAACACTTGTTTTTGGGGCTGTTACATGCACAATTGAGTGTTGGTGGCTACTATACATTAATATTTGACCCGATATGTTAATATCTATGTACAGTTCTCTGTTTAATACTAATTTTACTTGTTTATTATTCAAACTCTTTGTTGTCGAGTTGGTTTAGTAATTCAGAGCTGTTATATTCATGGTCCTTAATATTTTATTTCTTCTTCTTGGATCAAAAAACTGTCAAGAGTACAAATTAAAAAAAAAATGAAAATAATAGAAAAAAGAAACAGCAGCTATTTTTAACTCATCATCATACAACCAGAACATTTAAAGGAAATTTAGAGAATTGCATATTCTCTTCTCTTTTTACATTTCTGTTTGTCCGGAACATTTCAAAGTCATGGAGTATGAATTATAATAATAATAATAATAATAATAATAATAATAATAATAATAATAATAATAATATTCTAGGTATGACAATACCATATTCGTAAAAGAATTGACATTGATGCGAAATGCTGCATTAAGAAGTCAAGCACACAACATATGCTCCATAAATTACTAAAATTGTCAGCAGGAAAGCACTTAAAGAGAAATAAGAAGGAAAGAGACTAATGAAACCCAAAATCTTTAAGACAATGAGTATATATTATGGACAAATTTGAGACAAATACAAGAATGAAAAAAAAAAAAAAAAAAAGAACAAATGAAAACACATAGATGAACATACAACACCATAGCAGGTTCCACAATATTTGATGTGAAACACATCCAAGAAGCACTTTCAGTCCCACAATGGCATCTTAATGGCTGATAGTTCAGTTTGATGGTGGTGGGGAAAGGAGTAGAATTGCTGGTATTTTGTAGGGATAGTGGGCAGAGTAGCTGACAATGGGGGCAGTGTAAACTTTGGGAGTGTGGGCATGGTTGGCAATGTTGGATTTGGCAAAGATGGGACTTGGGTGCTTGGTAAGGGAGACAGGATTGGTTTTTGTAGAGTTCATTTTGTGTAGTTGGGGAATGTGGTAGGGGGTAGTGGTGTCAATGTGGCTTTTGGGAGAGTTGGGAACGAGGGTAATGGAGGTAATGGAGCCTTAAGCATAGATGACAGTGAGGGTAATGGAGGCAATGCGGCCATAGGTAGAGATTGTACTGTAGGAAGTGTTTGTGCTGGGGGTGGAGCAACTCGGATGTCTAAAAGGCATTGAGCTGCTTGGCCTATGTCAATGCCCGGGAATGACGGTGCTATAATCAAAGATGGAATCAAGCAACATTTAGAAAGTGCCATGTTTTGAAGAGTTGCACCTAAGCAGTGACTTTATATTGAGGAAAGCTTCGAACGATGGTGTGAAATTATGCCTTTAGAATCAAAGTGTGATGGAAGTATGGTTGGGTGAAGTGTGAAATAATTGGTTAGTTTAGCTCCCTAACCTGACTGGCTGTAAACTCACAAGCTGGAAATTGACAATCAAATGAATACCGACTTCAAAGGACTCATAATACACACAAGCAACTACCCACAAATACTCCTACTACTTAGGACTGGGCAATTCAGCTAACTTTCGACCAAACACTATTATCAATTTGCATTCAGATGGGTTAAGCCCTTTTGAGTTGTTTCATTATTGCAATACAATCAACATAAGGGATTTATTATATAATTAATTTTTGTTACATTTTTTGTATAGTTAGAACACTAGAAACTGGTAAACAAATATATAGGAAAGGTTGTGATAAGATTATTTTGTTAATGATTGATGTGCACATCTATCTAGGTAATCATAACCAGATGGGGTACTTATTTTTTTTTTTATTTTTTCATTAAGTCTTCATTTCTTTTGTTTATTATTGCTGTTGTAATTATTGTTTTTATTTTCACTTATTTGAAACAACCTATCCATATTGTATACTATGAAACAAAGAACTATAATAACATAGTTATAAATTTCTAGTATAATGTTAGAAAATGTACGTATTGTATTGTTACAAGTATTGTAACGATAATTTATTCCTGCTTGATGCATTGGTTGAAAACAATATTACCAGCTTTTAAGCTATATATTCAGGTTAAAAACTAAAAATGCTTTGGGATGATATTCAAAAAGAATACGAACTTGATTGTAACAAATTGAGACCCATTTATACATATCAAAACCACATTAAAGATGAGAATTGTCGAATATTTGCCCCTCTCCTTTACTGTGAGGAACCCTCTTGTTATCAAAGAGGTAGATTACTCCTAATAAATTGGAGTAGACACAGTATTATGTGTTAGCCACATATGTTAAGATCAAGAAAATATTCACTATAGAATAATTCTATAGATTTCAATCACACAGAGGTAATAATGTGTGTGCCACAAAGAAAAAAACTTTTGAAGTTTAATTCAGGAAGATTTTAATTATTTCTAGATTTTAACCACTAATAAACAATAATGTACATATATTCTAAATGTATGGATATTAACACTTGAAAGGTTTGCCTCCCAATATAGTATTGCAGTTGTTTGTTTCTCTTCGATTTGAATTGTATAGTTTGTGGAACGAGTTTAGAATGTGGGCACAAACTTTCAAGTTGCCACCATTATTTTTGGCAGGGTAAGAACAAATGTACTAATGATCAAAGATAGTAAAGAAAAGAAGAGATGTAGGAATCAGTTGCCCAGACAAAAATTAAAAAAAAAAATCGCATTTATTAACAAAAAAGTAGCATAAACAACAATAATAGATGCAACAACAACCACAGTGATAGGGAAAAGAAAATCCTAAACAAGAACCGCCTACCATGGCATGCAACTTCTCAATCACTGGTGGTTCAGTTTGATGATGGAGGTGGGGAAAAGAATGGAATAGTTGGCATTGTCTTTGGAATGGTTGGATTGGAAGGGATTGTGGTGGGAATAGTTGATAATGGAGTTGTGGGCAATGGATGAAGTGTCAGCTTTGGGGCTGGAGTATTGAAAGGCAAGGTAGGGTTAGGCAAAGGTGGCAAGGATGGCATTGGCAGAGTTCATTGAGTTGGTAGCGACAGCAATGGTGGAATTGTAGCTTTAGGCAGAGTTGGATTCGAGGGCAATGGAGACAATGCATCCTTTGGCAGACGTGGAATTGTAGGCAGAGGTGGTCCCGCTGCTGTTTGCAGTAGTTGGCAAGCTGCCGCCATGCTCATGTCAAAGCTTGAACAAGATAATGCCAGAAGTAGCAATACTATCAAACATTGATGAGTAGAAGCCATGGTTGAAAGGAGGAAGTTTAAGGAGCTAGCTAGCTTGATTTAGTTATAGGAAATTCTAGCTACGTTTTATGTTGAGCAGCTCTTATCAAAGTGTGGTTTTATAGTGAAACAAATGTTGAAGGATTATGCATATGGGAAGAATAAACACAAGTTTGATGAGTAATGGTAGAAAAAAGTGTGAAGGAACATTGGTTAGTTCACCTTTCAAGACTGACTTTTTGGCAAATTGAAGTACAAAATCAAACCAAAAGAAACTATATTATTTTAGCTCACACTAACCATACAATTAATATCCTGGTTACAAATAATTGCTATCCCACATCCAGTGGGCAGTTGAACCATGTTTAAACCATGAAATTAGCTTTACCCCACATCTTTAGTTGGATAACTTAGGTTTATATATATTTCATTGTATTCTTTTTCTTGGGTTATTTGAAACATGAGACCTTCTGTCAGACTCAAAGGTGCTTTAAGCATCATTTGTTTTTTGGGCTCAAGAATATAATCAGCACACCCATATCAACTTCATGATTTAAAGTAGAAGAATCACTGTAGTACTTCAAAAAGTTTGTGTATGGTCAATTTTATATTATTTTTGGAATGGATTAATTTTCATTGCACGTTTAGGATGGCACACGATATATAACCAAGTGGAAAATTAAATCAGTGCTTCACGATATTGTATTTGGTGTGAAAATGCAATTTAAATAATTGAGCAGAAGTATGCAGAAGAAAATGACACATATATACAACTTTGTAAAACACTCTTGGGTTGAATAGTTTCATACTGTAATTTGTAATGGGGGCATTGGGGTGAAATTTTTTAATATTCTCTAGTCTTGTTTGCGATCAAGAGTGAATTCAAATGAATTTTGTATGTTGTTTTCCTTTGATAATGCTTGTCATTCATGGGTTTGACTGAACTATTTATATCAGATTAACAAGTTAGAACTGTGGAATTCTTCTTAAATTTCCTGTTTTGGCAAGATGGTCCAGCATGAATTGAAATCTTGTTAATTTGCCTCTTTGGATGTAAGGTAAAAATTTGTACAATATATTACATCCAAAGCATATGCTCATCCAGTTCTCAGAATCCCTTTTTAGGAAATTTAAAATGCCCACAACTTTTTGTTTTTTTTAATTATTACTATTTGAGAAATTTGTCCGCAAATTCTACTTTTATTGTTGAGAAATCAAATTCTATATCAGCATAATCATTATCATTCTTATGTTCAAACTTTTAACTTGTGTTAAGCCGGTTTGTTGCAGGATGATTTTTTTTTTATGATCCAAAATTTCCTCATTAATGAATTTCAATTTTACATTGCAAAAACTGATCGGAACCATGAAACTGTAAATTTAACAAAATCAATGAAGGAAAGAGCTCATGGCAGAATCGGGAAAGAAATGTCATATAGTATTCATGATTACAATAACACAAGTGACAACTATAGAACAAGAATAGCACGCTCCAATCAAACAGAAACAGAGTAATTAAAGAATGACACTAAAATGCGTACAAATAGAGATGGATCTCAGCATGTAAGAGACGAAATATTGTACACAATGCTCACTCACTCAACCCAGAAGCCCATCCAAATTAAGAATTATTATAACTGAAACATCCAATGGAATCACACAGAATGGAACTGCAGCGCATTAAGAACCAGTACGTTCAATTAGATGGAGGAGTGGAAAAGAAAGGAATAGTTGGGATTGTGGTGGGAATGTTTGGAATTGATGGGATTGCGGGCAATGGGGGCAGTGTTACTTTTGGTGCCGTAGGCATGTTGGGCAAAGACGGAATTTGGGTGCTTGGCATTGGAGGCAAAGTTGGAAGGTTTGGTTGAGTTGGCAGTGTTGGCAACGGCGGCGGAATTGTGGGTTTAGGTAATGTTGGGATTGAGGGCAGCGGAGGCATTGTCACCTTAGGCAGAGGCGGAATTGTTGGCAGTGGTGCTTGCAAAAGGTGGCGAGCTGCCATGCTCATTTGAAAGCACGACAATGACAATATCGCTACAATCATAGATAACAGGAAGCAATGCTTTAATGCAGTAACCATATTTTGAAGTAAGTAGGAAAGAACAAAGCTTTTGATAAATATGAACAATTTCAGTTTGTGTTTTCAGTTGTAGAAAGAAGCTGGTTCTGATAGCTATTTATGGGGAAGAAATGTTGAAGGGTTAATAGAGTTTGATGAAATGTAGGTGGGAAAAGTGTCCAGAAGTACTTCGTTGGTTTACCAGCTCACAAACATTCGATGTTTGTTAAACTCTTCTTTGAAATTTAAATGGATGTCATAGCCCACTTAACATGTTTACAATTTTTTAAGTTAAAAAAAAAATTGCACCTTTTATATGACGATTTGGTATAATAATTTTAATAAAATTATATCAGGTGTGTATTTAAAAACTGTTAAATAATTTGATAATAAAATAAATAAATATGCACAAAATATGATATTAATAAACACTTATATTATATTAGCACTACATACATATACGCGTGGATGGTGTGAGTAAGATTACCAAATATCTTCCAAACCATCTTAACTGTGCCATAAATTCTAGAAATTGGATTATATGATATTTTTTTTATGCTTTCGTAATGCTAACTTTCTAGGTTAAAATATATATATATTAACAAAGTCTCAAAGTTGATGTTCATTTATTATTTTAATTTCGAGCTTTTTCTTAAATTTTTGTCAAAAAATGCATATAACAAGATTTTGTCATTTTATTCAAATCAATAACAAACAAAAAAGAAGAAGAGACAAAGGAAAAATAAAAATAAAAAATAAAAATTATGATCAAACAAATAAAATAAATAAATTTATATTTAAAAATGCAAGAAGAACATAATAAAAACATTTATCTTCAATCACGAATGGAGCTGTATTTTTAATATGATGTTCATGCATTTTCACAGAAATATTTTATTCAAACTATTTTATTATCATCTCATTGCTCCAATAATGGACGAAAAATATCAACAAAGATATTGCAATCTAAATAAAAAAAATCAAAAAATAATTTGAGAATTTAACTAATCTCTTCACAAATTTATCGCCAACAACATGGTCCCAATTAATTTGTCAAGATTAATAGCTTGAATGGAAGAACATATGAGTTTTATATGTTTGCTTTTAGCAATCTTTTCTTCTTTATCTTTTCCCTTTTTTATTTTTTTTGTCTGATTGTTATTTTACTTAAACAAAATGGCAAAATCTTGTTCAAAGGCATTTTCATCCAAATTCAATCCATTTGGACATAAAATTATAAAAAAAATTTGAACTAAAACTAAAATTATGAATGAGCCTCAACTTTGACTTATGGCCATTGTGGAAAAAAGTCAAACATCAACTATCTTAAAAGATATTTTATATTTTACTGCTTTGATTATGCTAGAATTCATTTTGAAGTCAAATTGCAATTCTAAATTTCAAGTTCGATGACAGCTGAAATACTAGAATTCTTTTTCTTTTTTTTTTTTTTTAAGTCCCCTCAGATATCTCTATGGGCTATGTTAGAGTGTTATAGCATATTTCAAAATGTTAAACCTATTTTTTGTTATATTCATTTTCAAATTAGTTATGTGCCAGGACTATCCCAAAGTAATATAGGAAATTTCAGAATATTGTACCTATTTTAAAATATAAATGAAACTGCACATATGACACAATTATATAAAAGATTTCAGTACTATAAAATTTATATTCTCATATAGGATCATTATATATAAAATAAAAATTTTAACCGCAACTCTAAATTATTCTTTCTATAATTTTGAATTTCTTTTATACATCTTTACAATGTTTTTGACTCTACTAGTGTCATCTAAAGTGACTTTAATAATTATAGTTATTCAAAAAAATTGTGAATTTAAAATAAAAATTTAAATTAAAAACTGATAGACAAATGAAATAAATATTTAAATTGATCAAAATAATTAAAATAAATAAATTCAAATGATTAAAATTCAAGTTAACAATTCAAATCAAAACAAATTTAATTGTAATAAAATAAATATTTAGATTTCACTTCGTGGATTTAAATAAATTTTTATAAAACTCAAAATATTAAATTTTATTAAAAATTGAATCGACGAATGTCCATCCCTAGAGTCTATTAGAGTATTATAACATATCCGATTTCATAATGTTAAAGCTATATTTTTCAAGAGTATTGTAGTATTCCATATATTTGATGGTGTTATAAATTAGTGCAACTTACTACTACCATAATAAATGTTGAATGAGTCAGTTAGTAGAATTAGTTTTTTATTTGTGGAATAAGTTTAAGAATATGTTATCTCCTTTAGTCAAATTAGTTGAGATTTTTTTAGGAGATTTTTAATATAAAATTGATATCTATATCCATAGCTTGAAACTTAACACTTTGGTTTTTTCTTTTCAATTTTTTTGGTCTTGATTGAATAATAATATTCATCTTCTTAAATTACTTATTTGTATCGAACTTTTTTTACTCTTCAATCTATCGCATAATATCAAAGCCTAATTACCTACAAAGTGTTTGATATTATTATTCAATAAAGATGAATGGTGGAAGTGTTCCTTCTCATGCCTCTATAGAAAAGTTTGTTAGTTACAATTATAATTACTAGATGTCGTGCATGAACGCTTATCTACAAAGGTAGGATTTGTAAGATCTTATCTCTGGTGATGAAATGACAATTCCAATGAATAACTCGTAAAATGTTGAGTTGTGATGAAAAAGGAAGATTAAGTGTGGGAAAGCTTTATTTGCTTTGCGAACTTTAATTAGCAAAGAGTACATCAAGATATTCATAAACAAAAGTCACCAAAGCGAGTGTGGCAGACACTTGAAAAGTTATTTACTAAGAAAACTATAACATGGTTGCAATACCTTGAGAACAAATAAACTATGATAACTCAAGATAATCTTTCAATTAAAGAATATTTTTTGAAAATTAAAAATTTGTGTGCTGAAATTTTAGAACTGGATTCGAAAGAGCCTGTGAGCAATGCACATTTACATCATCATCTCATTCATGGCTCCAGAAGGAGTTTATGCCTTTAATCTCTTTTATACAAGGGTGGCTAAATCAACCTTCAAATTTTAAATTAGAAAATTTAAATTCAAATTAAGAAGATTTGGTGAAACAAGTGAAAAACAATAGTAAACATTTTCCTTAAGTAAGGGATGCTTCTTTACAACAATGACCAAGAGAAAAAGAGTTCCTTCTTAAAACATTCTGCATGTAATAGAAACCAATACAAAACTAAGAAACAATCGAAGGAAAATTCAAAAGCCTGCTATTGGTATGGAAAACTAGGACACATTAAGCGTGATTGTTAGGTGAAAGTGGTGTACAATCGATGTGGGAAACTATGCCATATCAAATTAAATTGTCATGTTAATTTGAAGGAAATGGGAGCAAATGTTGCACATGAAAGTAATAAATCTAAATAATTGAAATTAGAGAAGTGTTATCCATTGAAGTTAGTAATCAACCAACAAATGTGACTTCTGTTGTGCACCATACCAATGCACTTACGAATGTCAATGCTTTCATTGACTATAACAAGGAATGCATTATTGATTTTGGTTGTTGTCATCATGCAACTGGAAATGATACCCTACTTTTTGATGCTTGACTTCATTGTGAAAAAAAAGACATTGTAACAGTTGATAATTCATTACATTTTTAATAAAAGAAGAACATTTTAAAGAAGACAACTCTAATGATGGAGGCATTTTTCTTAAAGATATTTATCATGTTCCAAGTTTAAAGAAGAATCTTGCTTCAATTTCTTAAATAACATATTCGAAAAAGTATATTTATTTTGGTCCAAATAATGTACATTCTTTCTAATGTGAAGCATATTGCAATTGATGTTTTGTTTACTAGAAAAAGAAAAAAGGTGATTATATTTAATGTTTACAAGTGATACATATGTTGAAAAAGCATCTAAGAATGCAAACTCAACACTTTGGCATGCTTGTTTGGGCCATGTTAGTTATCAATTATTCTAGAAAATCTCCACAAAGAAATTTCTTATTTGCATTCCTATTTTTAAAGATATTCATCATAATATGGCTTGCCTTTGTTGCCAATATGAAAAATCTTGTCATTTTCCTTTCTCGAATTTAGAAAATAAAGCATCTACTATGTTACAATTGGTCCATTCAAACCTTTAGAGCTAAAAAGAACACCTAACATTAGTCTTCATTATGTAATGGTTATTGTGGATGATTTTTCTCGGTTCACTTGGATTTATTTTATGGATCACAAAAGTGAGGCTTTCTCTAAATTTATTCAATTCAAGCTGGATGTAAAGAAAGAAATTGGACTACCAATAAAGTGCTTGTGTACTGACAATGGTGGAGAATATATGTCTAATCAATTTCTAAATTATTGCAGAAAACATAGAATTTGACGTTAAATAACTTGTTTAGGGACTCTACAATAAAATAGGGTTGTTGAGCTCAAGTTAACTCCTCTAACATCTATATGCTTATCATAGCTACATGTAAAAAGTCTTTTAAAAGAGATGTGGCTACAGCTATTCAGATTGCTTGTCATGTTATCAATCATTTGTGTCCATAGCTAAGAAAAGAATCATCTCCTTTTGAATTATTATATCATCACAAATGCCATATGAGCTATTTTCGAGTTTTTGAGTCTCTGTGTTTTGTTCATGTATTAAAACATAATCAAACTAAACTTGACCCAAGGGCTAGACATTGTATTTTTGTTGGCTATAGCACTTACAGGAAATGATAAAGACGTATGAATTTAGAAATAAAGAAGGTCATTATTTCCCATGATGTGGTGTTCGATAAAGTGTCATCTTACAAGTTTGATGCAAATAAAGGCAAAGGAGCAGTTGATCTTGTATTTTTACTTGGTGATACTGCCTCTAACAACAAAAGGAGAAATATTTCATCATCTGAGGGATTCATATGGGAATAAGCATATATCCTACAACAAAGCTAAAGGTATTTCAAAATGGAAAAATATAATGGAAGAAGAAATTTTAATATTGAAAAAGAATTGCACTTGGGAACTAGTTCTAAAGCCATAAGATGTTGATTTAATTTCTTGTAAATGGGTTTTCAAGTTGAAAAAAAGGCTAATGGCACTATTGACAAATACAAAACTTATTTTGTTTTTGTGGTTTCTCTCAATAATATGGGCTAAATTATAAGAAGACTTTTAGCTCTCTTGCTAAAATGGTAACAATTCATACAATCATTTCTTTGGTTGTGAACAAAGAATGGAAATTATGGCAACTAGACTTGAAAATTGCATTCCTTTATGGGGAGTAAGATTGTGATATCTTTATGGACTAGCCACATACATTTATTTCTAAGGAGTTTTCTAATCATGTGTGTTGACTTAAAAAAGACTTTGTATGGCCTTAAGCAAGCTCCACATGCTTGCTATGGTAAGATAGCTTAATACCTTGACTTTTGTGGTTTCAAGTCTTTAAATGTTAATCCAAACTTATTTATTAAGAAAACTCCCACTATGTGCACTATGCTTCTACTTTATGTGACTGATATAATCATTATGGGAGACAATAATGTTGAAATTATTTGTCTTCAGGATATTTTGTCTATTTATTTTGAAATGAAGAGTTTGGGTGAAACTAGTTGTTTTCTTGGCTTGGAAACTAAAAAATTATATGGTTATTTTGAAACTCAAAAAGAATATGCTTCAAGTTTACTAAATTACTTTCGTACGAGGAATCGAAAGCAATGACCACTCCTATGGAACCTTGTTTAAAATTATCTAAAAATAAGGGAAAATCACTTTAAGACAACATTTTTTCAACAAATTATTGATAGTTTATTCTATTTAACTATCACAAAATCTGATATTATATATTCTATTGGAGTCATGTCTTAGTTTATAGGCAAATCATGTGATGTCATTTAACTGCAACAAAAAGAATTCTTTGCTATGTAAAAAGCGCTCTAAGTTATGGATTAATAAATAAGCAATATATGTTATTTTCTTTGAGTGATTTTGTAAATGCAAATTAGGCTGGTGACATGAATGACAAATGCTCCACAACAGGGTCTATTTACCACAGGTTCAGCTACAATCTCATGGTGTAGTTAAAAGCAAACTATTGTAGCTCTTTCAAGTTATGAAGTAAAGTATATAACAATTACTATGGCCAATCAAGAGTGTCTTCGACTTAAGAGGCTTATTCAAGAAATGGTTTTTACCTTTAACTACTCAATTCCCATTTATTGTGACAATGAAAATGCAATGAAACTTGAAATTTAGTATTTCATGCATGCACAAAACGTATTGAAACTCATTTCCATTTTGTTTGAAAGAAATTGTTAACTCAAGACATTGAGCTACAAAAAATACAAACTAAAGACCAAGTCGTTGATGTATTTACTAAAGCACTTGCCAAAGCTAAATTTGAAGTTTTACGAGGAGTTCTTGGTGTTGTTGATAGTTAGTTTGCATTGAGAGAGAATGTTTTAATTAGTGCAACTTATGACTATCATAATTAATGTTAAATGAGTCAGTTATTGGAATTGATTTTTTATTTATATAATAAGTTTAAGAGCATGTTACCTTCTTTAGTCAAATTAATTGAGATTTTTTTAAGAGATTTTTAGTATAAAATTGACATCTGTTTTCATAGCTTGAAACATAACACTTTAGTTTTCTCTTTTCTATTTTCTTGGTCTAGATTGAATAATAACATTCATTTTCTTAAATTGCTTATTTGTATCATTTTTTTTTTTTTTTTTACTTTTCAATTTGTCACATGCTGGTGTTCTAACTTAAAAGAATATTACAACAGAATTTACAAATTCTTCTCGATAATGTAAGTTAGATTTACTAGGATTTCACTTATTAGAATATTGAACCCATGAGCACCTAAATTTGAGAAGTTTGCTAGGAAGTATTATAGTTAATTTGTGGGAAAATTCTTCTTTGCCAAGAATGTTGGAACTTTTTTTTTTAAGAATATTAGCATTCTAAATTAGAGATGATAACATATAGGATTTGAAAAGAATTTATAAAAAAATTCAATACGAAATTCATATCAAACTCATAGCGTATTTGACTATTACTGAATTTGTCTAAATAAATATTTAATATTTATTAAATTCGAGTGAATATTTATAAATTTTAATAGAGTTTCTTTTTAGTTTTTTAACTACACTTTTATTATTTTTACTTTTAAGATCACTTAATTTAGTGCATAATTATGTATAGAAAATATTTTTAATTAAAAATTTAATCATTTAAAAAATTATAGTAATTGAAAAAATATATTTTAATTGCCACATAAACATATATATACTTCAAATTTTAAAAAAATAATATTATTTTAGTTTTTTAAAAGAAATTTAAAAATATAATTTAGAAAGCAATATTAAACATGGCCTAAAATATAATGTTGAAAAATAAAAAGAATAATAATTTTTTTTATATATATAAAAAGCAAAATAATTTCAAGTAAGAAGAAATAATATTTTTACAGAAAAAAGGTATTTCTTTTTTTGTTTTTGCAATTATAAATCTTTTTTCACACACATATATGCAAGAGAAATGTTAAGTGAGTTTTGATGCTTTCATATATATATATATATATATATATATATATATATATATATAAGACTAAATATATGTGAGTACTCATAAAGTACTTGTGGACATTAATATGTATTAGTACTAAAATTTTTATGTATTTTTATTTTCTTTCTAATCTATTAAGAATTATACTAAATTCATCCTATTAGAATTGAGTACCATAAATTAACAAATTTGCGAACAAAATTATTATCCCTATTATAGCTATCTTCCTATATCATGCATCTCATATATATATTAGAAAACAAACGTGACATATTTATAGCCCATTTTACATTGATGTTCCCAATCTTAAGATAAATACAATTTCATCAAATGTAGTTGATTACAACTTGATCAATCAAATCATATTGATCTTTTGGGTAATAAATTTGTACTATGCTCAATAAAACATATATTTATAAATATAGAATCATGTTATATTAATAATTTAAAGTTAAACTAGGGTTCTAAATATAACATTATGCTGGAGCATAGGTGATTTCGTTAGCTGCCGAAATGCATTAATATGTATTCACATACAAAGAAAAATGAGTAAAACCATATTCAATCATAATCACATGTCGTAACGCATTAATATAAATTCATATACAAAAAAAAAAAAAATGACTAAAGCCATATTTAATTAGACAGTTTTTGTCAAACCACGAATACAGATCAAATTCTTCTACATCTCTATGGTATCTACACAATCAAAAGTTTAATCGGAGTGCTAGCTTATATGATTCGAGTGCATGATATTTTGTGAGTTCTTCTCATCTCAAGAACAATAAAATAAAAATAAACGCTAGGCATACTTTCAAAATATAAATATCACATATTTATATATTACTATTTTATATTTTCAATTTTAATTTCAACTATTTGGTTAGGTTTTTCTTATAAAATTTAATTTATTTACTAAACCTAATTTATTTAGTAAAGTAGGTATTAATAAACTTAATCTAATTTTTACATAATTGGTTTAGTTAAAATTAAAATATAAATAATTCAACGAATTCTAAACCCATTTAAAATTTTATATATATATATATATATATATTTCCAATCTTAATGTATGATCCAATAGATTTTTATAACGTTGGCAGTAACACCAAAATTTATTTTAGTATTACAAGTAATAAGCGATGTCTAGTAATACATTATGACTAACCAGATAACGAGAATGTCAGTTGTTTGACATCATTTTATTCATTATCAATGTTACTGTATAATTCAATTTCTTTATTCTAGATATCTTAATTGAGCACGAGACATAAAATATGTCATTCTTGTATAGTTCAATTATATTTCTTTAATATTCTGAGCAGACTAATTCTATCAAATAAAGTCAATATCATATGTTAACTTATTTGAGTATAGTTATATATTTTTTAAAGTCTCACTCAATTAAAAGACCTAAAATATCACTCATATTATATAGGAGAAACAAATCATATCTTGATCATACACATCTCTCTATACGAGTTATGACATTTGATTTTTTTTCTTTATAATATATCTTATTATAAATAATATTTAAAAATATCAAAATATATCATTTTTTATATTAGAAACCATAGTGATCTCAAATTCAAAGATCACATATACTATTATTACTATGAGAATCACTTATGACACTTATATAATAATCCACGTAACATTCTCATGATAGATCGGTTCAGTACATTAATTTACTAACTTATACCCATATGTTGACTTGATATATCATATCATAACATATACATGTTATTAATCATTATACATACTAGTCTCAATGCATTATTAATACTCTATTCATAATAATGCTTGACTAAGGACATTTAAAAATAGTGTCTAACCAATTGAACTTGTTATTATAAAGATATTGTTATATTTATTAACTACACAAATATGTAATAATAAAATAATTAAATAAAATATATAAATTAAAATTTCATAATATAAATATGTCAAACATCCAAAATACTATTGAATTTAGAATATATACCAGTAATATTTTCATCTTCACTTATCAGCGCTCTCTTAGGTGTACTATACTACATGAAATTATCTACAGTCCTTTCAATATACCTTATATTTAAAATTTTCAGCTTTTATATTAACCGTTGTAAATATTTTTATTATGAATTTTAAGTTTTACCTTAAAATTTTTAATTTTTAATTTTTATATTTATATTTTTTTTAATGTTTTAAATTTTATATTAATCATTTTAAGTTGTCTATCGCATGTTTCAAATTTTACCCTAGTAGATGTAAGATACATTAGATATACATTAGGAGCTTTTACAATCTTCTGAACTTTATTTATTGGTATATATTATATTGCAGACACATTTTGATCTTTATTTGTTAGGACTTGGCTACAATACAAGTACATTTTGAATACACAATTTGAATTTCATTTATATAAAAATAATATTATAAAGATACTAACATACTTAGATACTTATTTTGAATTTCATGTTGTTAGAATTTTGCTATACTAATTTGAATTTTATTTGTTAAGATTTGTTTCAATATATAAACTCAAAGTTCCCATTTATTGGGACTTTATTTGCTATGGTATGTATCATGAATCTTTATTTTTTGAAATAATAATATTGATATATATAGTTAAAATTTCATGTCATATTAGTGGTTTGGTTCTTGTTGACACTAATTTTTTGAATGTAAATGCTAACAAGTAAATTCCTCTTCTCAATTTCTTAGTACCTCATCTCCCTTAAAACAGACAAATATTTAAAGATTTTGATGTGTGGCCAATGATAAACCTTTGATGCTTAAATTTATAATGTGTTTTTAAATAAATGGACTACTAAAATGATAGATAATGTTTAAAAGGAAAAAATTAAAGGCTGGATTGAAAGAATTGTATTTGTAGTAATTTTGCAATATAGTGGCCAACCTCCCATTTTTGTGAATGAGTTCTTTTTTTTTTTTTTTTTATAGAGTTCAATTAAGTTGTTATAAGAGATAACTTGGCAATAACTAGACTGTGGTTGTGGGTGGTTACCTATATAGTGGGTGGTTGAATGAGAAAAAGGCTTCCCCTATATTGGAAGTGCTCAAAGCTCGACGAGTATGTTGACATCAGAGTCAAAAGCAAGTGCAAAAGGGTTTCGCTTATAGTTGTTAGGGTTATTGTCTTGTGAGCCCACAACACATTAAGTAATTCATCCCCCTAAACTCTTTGCTTATCTACCAACTTCAAATTCAAAGTCTTCTTTACCATCTTGTTTGTTATTCAACTTGTCTATTTATCTTAACATGTGCAAAAAGTGTGAATCTTAGATTAATTCTTAAGTTCTTAGAAAGTTTTTCTTTACTTAGGCATTGCTTCAATGGTTTTGAACAATGATGCTACTACAGTGATTTTCGTTATGGTGTTTTAAAACAATAAAAGTGGTAACACAAATAATGTTAAGTGTTGAATGCCTGGATAACCAAGAGTTTATAATCTAGGCCATAGTTGACATATTCATACCTCTTCAAATTAGATTTTATCATCTCTTGAAGGATTTTTTGGAGAACAATAAGATTTTTAGAGAACATAAATAAGCAAACTTGATTTAAAAATTAAAAGAGAGCTACCAAGGGAACAAAAAGAGAGAAAACAAAGAAAGACTGTCAAGAAGTTTGGATTTGGTATGAAAGCTATTTATCAATTAAAAATAAATAAGTTTTTCTATATTCTCTTTTTTTTTTATTAAAATGTCAAACTTAATTATGATTGTTTTATTTTATTACATTATGAACTAAGTTTTTTATTTTATTTTAGGGTTGTAATGTAGCCAAATTAAGATTATTTGATTTTTGCCTTTTTGAATTAATTAAAATTTTTATTTATCAGTTGAATGTTCTTTGTTGTTTTTAATGCTCTAAATTAATTAATCACTAGTTAGAAGTTTTGATTGCATATTGACAAAAGATTTTTATACTTGTGATCTTTTGGTAAATGCATTAAGTTTATGTAAAATAGAAATATACTTGTATACTTAATATAATCAACACATTGAACTCATGAACTTATTAAATCTTTAATTATTCTAATTCATATAAGAATATAGTAAATTGATAGATTGAAGACATTTTTATTACAATTCTAAAAAAGGTTAATGAATATTTTTATTATTCTTGATTATCAACCATAATCTTAAATTTTAGATAATAAAAATAGACAAAATTAATTTAAATTAGTTTAAGTAAAATCATATGTCTTAGAACTCTCATTATTATTGGTTTTATAAATTATCTTGCTTACTTTAATTTAGTTTTGAATTAACTTTAGTAGCAATTGTTTTTTTTTTTTTTCAACTCATTTAGATAAAACTAGAATAATATAAAGTGGACATAAACAATCAATCTTTATAAGAATGATACTTACTCATCATTGTATCACTTATATGAAGTATATAAAGTATTATGCGAGTGTAGTTGTTGATAATTCCCAAATCTCTAAGTATTAGTTTTAAATTATTCAAACGTTTAAAATTAAAATTATATCTTTTTGTTGATTTTCTTTAGTTTTAGGATATTTAAATGTGTATGGCTAAAAACTTAAGTTATATATACATCATGTAAATATCTATGAAAATTTGAATAAAAAGAAATTATTATTTCATTTGCTTCCATGTTATCGAGCTATTTCCACTTGAACAACTTTAATTTTTTATTTTTTTCTTGTCATACTAGACAATGTAGCCTTGTTGTTTCTATTGTTCTTCTTCTTTCTTTTTTTTTTTATTCTATTTTATGCTTCTTTGTTCCATGGATTCAACGACAGATGGTGTTATTGAAACCCACAAAAATATTCAAGTTAGAGAACATAATTTAAATAATAAATTAATCCTCCAAATTATTACTTAACTTTTAAATAAGAGAAATTTTTTTTGCTGGTCTCAGTCATTAAAGTTATTCCTTATTGTAAAGTTTGCATACTTGACTAGTGCAAAAAAGGCTTCTAATAAGAAAAATCCAACCTATATAGTATAGGAAGCTAAAACTAACATAGTTATATTGTGTGCAATATTTTTTAATTTAGGAAATTTAACTCAATCTATAAAATTAAAACACAAATAAGAGACACTAAGCAAAGGGAGATAATTGTGATGAAGTTCTATAATCAGCTATAGTGTTTATGGCAAGAGCTTGACCAATTTTATAATTTAGAATGGTCATGTTCAACATAATGCATTAAGCATTCAAAAACTATGGAAAAATATAGGGTATTCGAGTTTTTAGCAAATCTTCATCTAGACCTCGATGATGTTCATGGTAAAATTCTAGAGAAAAAGCCTCTTCCATCAATTAACAAAGTCTTTTAAATAGTATGTAGAAAGAAAATAGAAAAATTATGATGTTAAATTTAACTAGTAAATCTGATGCAATTTTTAAAACTTCTTCCTACATGCTTTATCAATAAATGATTCTACCTCAGAGGTTATTTGACTGATGTAAATTTAAAAGAAAAGTCTGATGTAAATTTAAAAGAAAAGTCTAATGACAAAGGTCAATGGTGTGATTACTACAATAAATCTAGACATACTAAAGACACCTATTGAAAAATTACATAGGAAGCCTTTTAATTAAAATGAACAAAAATTTATAAAAAATACCCAAGGGATACAGACACTAGCCAAGATTAATAGTAATGAGCCTTTTTTGTTCAACAAGGAATAATTTGATTTTCTTAAAAAAAAAGTTCCATAAGTTTGCTTCTAATCTTTCTTGCAACCTAGCACATCAAAGTATTCTTCCTATAGCCCTTAATTTCATTGTTTATCTAACATCTTGGATCATTGATTCAAGTGTTTCTGATCATATAACTAGTCAATTTAATCTATTTTCAACTTATAAACCTTATTCTAAAAATTTCAAGATTAGAATTATAGAAGGTACTTTTTTTTTTAGTTGTAAGAAAAAATTCAATTCATTTGTCTAAGGTTTTGACTCTTAAGTATGTTCTTTATGTACCAAATCTTACTTGTACTCTTGTTTATTAGTAAAATTATATAAGATTCTAACTACAATATTCTATTTTTATCTACTGACTATAATTTTCAAAATACTCATTCAAGGAAGATGATTGGTAATGTTAAAAAGGTGGATGGATTTTGCTATTTTAACCAAGAAATCTTCAGAAAAAGACAAGCTCATATTACAAATAATAGTACTATGTTTTCCATTGAAAATCATATTATGTTATGGCATTTTAGACTTGGTCACCTAACTTTTTTTATTTAAAATATTTGTTTTCTTCTTTGTTTAAGAATAAAGATCCAATATTATTTCAATGTGAAAGTTGTCAATTGGCTAAACATAATCCTTTTTATTTTTCTATGCAACCTTACAAAAAGTCTAAATCTTTCACATTTATTCATAGTGATATATAAAGTCTTTCAAATTTTACAAATGTATTGAGTTCTAAATAGTTTGTCACATTCATTGATAATCACCTTAGAATATGTTGAATATATTTACTAACAGAAAAACTAAAAACTGTAAGGATTTTTGTAAGTTGATTCAAACATAATTCTAAATTCAAATCCAAATTTTAAGAACCAATAATAGAAAAGAATACTTTAACTCTATTCTTGGTTCATTGTTAAAAGAAAAAGGTATTGTTCATCAATCATCTTGTATGAATACTCCCTAACAAAATGATATAGGTAAACCTAAAAATGGACATTTATTAAAAGCAACTAGAGCAACTATGTTTATTATGGGAGTATCAAAATATTTATAAGGTGAAGTAGTTCTTACTATAATTTATTTGATAAATCGAATGCCATCAAGGATTTTAGCATGTTTTTCAAAGATTTTTCCTCGTAGCTTTTGTTCATGTCCATAAACCATTTCAATCAAAATTGGATCTTAGATATATTAAATGTGTGTTTTTGGGTTATTCTCTTACTCAAAAGATATTTAAGTGTTATGATCCAAATTCAAAAAAATTCTTTATCAATATAGATGTCATTTTCTTTGAAAACAAGTCTTTTTTTTTTTTTTACCAAAATTTTGTAAGGGAGATATTTGTTGGTGACAAAAATTTTGAGAATCTTGTCTTGGATTCTAGTATTCTACCATTTGTCTCATTTACTACCATTGTTGAGTCAAATATGCAGTAGCCTATATCTAGTTCTCTACCATTTATCTCATTTACTATCACTATTGAGTCAAATATGCAATAGCCCATAATTGAGTCCAACCTTCCTTTATCCAATTCTTTTTTACCTATAACAAAATCTATTTCAGGGAGAGATATAACACAATCTTGTTTAGAGCTATGTATTTATTCTAAGAGGAAGAAAGGTTAGAAGAATTCGAGTCTAACCATTGCAGTACAGTAGCTATCAGACTTGAACACGATCAATCTAGAAAGTACAAGTATTTCAATTTCTAGTCCTACTTTAAGTATTTCTATAGCTATTAGAAAAGGTGTTAAGACTTGTACTAAACACCCTATAGCAAAATATGTTTATTATCATAAAGTTTCATCTATAACAAAAGCTTTTAGTACTAATCTCTCTAGTATTTTCATTCCAAAGGATATTCAAAAAGTTTTACTTGTTATAGAATAAAAGGTTATTGTGTTAAAAGAAATGAAAGCTCTTAAAAAGAATAAAACTTGTCAACTTGTAGATAAACTAAGGGATTCAAACCTATGGGCTGTAATTGGGTTTTTACTATAAAGTATAATTCAGATAGGTTAATTGAGAAACATAAGACGAGATTAGTTGTCAAGAATTTTACAAACCTATGAGATTGACTACTAAGAGACTTTATTCCCAGTTGCCAAACTAAACACAATTTAGATTCTTTTTCATTTACAGTAAATTTGAATTAAACTCTATAATAATTGGACGTAAAGAATGCCTTCTTGCATGGTGAGTTAAGGGAGGTAATTTATATGATTTCACCTTCAGGATTTGAAAAGTAATTTGGAAGTAACAAAGTTTGTAAATTAAAAAAATTACTATATGGATTAAAATATGGGTTTGATCATTTTTCAAATGTTGTTACAAGTTATGTTTCACTCAAAGTCAGGCATATCACACAATATTTTACAAACATTCAATGAAGGGTAAAGTTACAACTTTGATTGTCTATGTTGATTACATAATAGTCATTGGTAATGATATAGCAAAATTAAAGAAGTTGAAGCTGTTTTTGACTAAGAAATTTGAGATTGAGCAATTTGGGTCCTTGAGGTACTTTTTAGGAATAAAGTTTGTTAGCTCGAAAGAAGAAATTATTGTATCACGAAGGAAGTATACATTGGATTTACTTAAGGAAATAAAATTGTTGGTTGTAAACCTATTGAGACTTCTATTGATCCTTTGTGCAAATTAGATATATTGAATGAAGGTAATTGTATTGATATAAAGAGATACCAAAACTTTTAGGTAAATTGATTTATTATTACATATTTAGCCTAATATAGCTTATTTTGTTTGTGTGATTAACCAATTTATGCACTCTCTAAAGAAAAAGCATCCTGAGGCAATTTATCGTGTATTGAAATACTTAAAAGGAAGTCCAAGGAAAGGCTTAATATTCAAAAATAACAATAAACTACATGTTAAGGCATACACTAATGCAAATTAAGCAGAAAAAGTGTCATTGATAGAAGGTTAACATCAAGTTATTGTTCTTTTGTAAGAGGTAATTTAGTCACTTGGAAAAGTAAGAAACAATCAATTGTTACAAGAAGTAATGCAGAAGTTAAATTTAGAGTTGCAACACATAGCATTTGCAAGTTAATTTGGCTAAAAAAATTACTTCTAGACCTGAAAATACCATGTGAAGAATCAATGAGATTGTACTGTAATAATAAGGCAAGAATTAACATAGCTCATAATATAATTCAACATGATACAACAAAACATGTTGAAGTAAATCATCATTTTATTAAGGAAAACCTCGAGGTTGATTTCATATGTATACCTTATGTACCTTCTAGAGAACAATTGGCAAATGTTCATATGAAAGGGCTTCACAAAATAGTACTCAACAATTTAAATAAGTTGGGAATGTCTAACATCTTTGATCCAATTTGAGGGGACTGTTGATAATTCCCTAATCTCTAGGAATTAATTTTAAATTATCAAATATTTAAAATTAAAAGTACATCTTCTTGTTGATTTTTCTTAGTTTTAGGATATTTAAATATGTCCAGCTAAGACTTATTTTTCAATAACCTAGGTTATACATACATCATGTAATATATCTATCAAAAGTTGAATAACAAGAGAAAATATTATTTCATTTACTTTTAGTACTGAATAGCATCTTACATGCACTCAAAAAGAATTTCAAGCAATGAGTTACCAAAAAATTAAAGATAAGATCTAACTAAATTTAAAATTCAAGAAAAAACATGTAATAATAGAGTTATATTTTAATAAAATATTATAGTCAAATATATTTATAATTTGAGTAAATTATTAATTTATGATATGAATGGGACCCAAAAAGTTATATAAAATTTTTACATTATCATTTTATTAATTTATCAAAATTATTAATTTAGCATATTAGCTCATGTTGAAACTGTAAAAACTTATTATATAATAAAGATTATTAACTATCTAACAAGTTTTGTATTTCTGACACACACTCTTTTTTTTTTTTTTATTTGATAATATAGATATATATTTACAATTAGGGACCTACAAAGAATTTAGATTCTTACACTGGGGCACTCCTCACAAATCTACTTTCATAATATACAATTTCTATGATTATAATATTATGAAGGAAAAAATTACTCCAATACAAAATCAATATTTAAATTGAAGCAAAGTTGCATAGAAATGAGCCGAATGTATTTCATGTTATTATTGCTTGTTTGTATATACAACTCAATTTTTTTTATGTATTTTAAATTTTGTATTATAATTTTGTATTTATCTACTATATTAAGAAGTTAAAAAATTTTAAAATTTCTCATAGTTTAAAAAAATTACAGAATTGTACTGTAAAATAACATTTTGACCAACATCTACTATGTATTTAGTATTGAATTTTTCTGTTAAATAATATTATTTATTTACTTTTATAAATTCAAATTCAATCAATATCGACTTTATGAATTCAAATAGAAGATTCACTATAATTTTCTAAAATGTTGTTGTAAAAATTGAAATATATTGTTTACTAAAGATGCCCCTCCAACTTCAAAAATAACATTATCCTAAAAGTTTGACTGAACGTGGCAGGAAGTGCACATTAATGTCAAAAAATTTGGATATATGTGGATGGTCAATTTCATACTATTTTTGAAATGTGTTGATTCTTAATGCACCTTTAGACAGTACTTTTAAAGTTTAATATGATTATTTGGGTCTTACCTACTGCTTTAAGATTTTTAGGTTAAACTATAACTTAATACCATATTAAGAGTGGATTGATCGAGTGGTTCTTTTTACAATACCTCTAAATGTCTTGTATTTGTATTTATTTTGAATTTGTTTGAACTTTTTTTTTCTTTTGTCTTTATTCTACTTAATTCATGTGACAAACTCATTTGGTATTGAGTTTGTACATGAGAGGACTTTTTGAGCTTAATATGATTGTCGAACTTCTGCGTAAAAAGGCCTGTTAGAACTTTTTGTCCATTTTAAATCCATTTAGACATTTTCTCTTTTTGTTTTGTTCAAATTAATTCTCATAACAAACTCGTTTGGTAACGAGCTTATGTGTGAGATATGGATTGTTGAATCTTAATACAATTGTTGGGCTTGTACTAATGAGGGCCTATTAAAGCTTTTTATTCTGAATTTGTCTGGACTTCTTTATCTTTCCTGTCTTTTGTCGGTTCGGTTCACATAACAAATTCATTGGGTTTCAAGCCTTGTATGTCAGGGGACCTGTTAAAGCTCTCCATCTCTTCTGAGACTGTTTAAACTTCTTTCTGTCTTCTGCATTTTTTCACATAAAAAAAAAACACGTTTAGTAGTATTGGACTAGTACGTGAAGGGTCCTATTACAGATTAACATGATTGTTCGGCCCTTGTCTACTTTCTCAAGCTTTTTGAATCAAGATAAGTTAAAAAGTATGTATCCATGATATAACCAAGTGGAAAATTAAATCAGTGCTTCATAATATCATATTTGGTACGGAAACGCAATCTAAATAATGTGGCAAAAGTATGCAGAGACAAAAGATACATATATGATTTAACTTTGTAAAATAATGTCTCCTACCAAAACTAGTCAAGTGTCAATGTGGGAATGCGTTAATACGATATGGTCTTGCTTGTGATCAAGAGTGAATTCAACTGAGTTTCATATGTCATTTTCTACTGATAATGAATGCCATTTATTGATTAGATTGTAAATTATAACTATATTAAATTAAAAAGATGAACTGTGCTTATTCTTCTTAAAATTCCTGTTTTTCAAAAATCAATTTAGTAATATTGTCAATTTCTCTCTTTGGATTATAAGGAAAAGGTTTTACACCTCCAAAGCATGAGCTTTTCCAGTTCTTACTCTATACCTTTTGTGTTTTTTTAATTATTTCTCTTCTGAGAAATTTGGGGTACAAAATCTATTTTTATGCTGGACGAATCAAATTATATGGCAGCATAAATCATTATCATCATTATGAAGATTATGATTAAAAGATGGTTTACGCAATATTTTCTTTTTTCCTGATCCAGGTTTTTCCCACTCCAGTGTTGTGAATTTCGATTTTACAGACATTTTATGCAGGAAAGAGTTTATAGCAGAATGTGAAAAGAAATTACCATGTAGTATTAATCATTACACAAAGTCATAACTACAGAACAAGAACACTCTCCAATCAAACAGAAAGAGAGTAAAGAATGACTCTAAAATACATACAAAGAGATATGAGATCTCTGTATCTCGGAGACAAAATATTGTGCAAAATACTCACTCAACCCTGAAGCACACCCAAATTAAGTATAAATATAACTGAAGCATCAAATGGAAACACATGAAAAGGAACAGCAGCGCTTTAGTAACCAGTAGCATCAATTAGCTGGAGGTGGAGAAAAAAAAGGAATAGTTGGGATTGTAGTGGGAATGTTTGGAATTGATGGGATTGTAGTGGGAATTGCAGGCAAAGGTGGCAGTGTTACCTTAGGGGCTGTAGGCATATTGGGCAAAGATGGCATTGGAGGCAGAGTTGGAAGAGTTGGTTGAGTTGGCAGAGTTGGCAATGACGGTGGAATTGTTGGTTTAGGTAATGTTGGGATTGAGGGCAGTGGAGGCATCGTCACCTTAGGCAGAGGCGGAATTGTTGGCAGGGGTGCTTGCAAAAGCTGGCGAGCTGCCATGCTCATCGGAAAGCTTGACAATGACAGTACTGCTACAAGCATAGATAACAGGAAACAATGATTAAAAATAGCCATATTTTTGAAAAAGTAGGAAAGAGCAAAGCTTTTGAGCTATAAATATATAAATGTGTGTGTGTGTGTGTGTGTGTGTGTGTATATACACGAAGTAATCTGTATTTTGTGGTTTGAGTTAGAGAAAGAAGCAGCTTTTGATAGCTTCTTATAGAGAGAACTTGTTGAAGGGGTTCATGGAGTTTGATAAGATGTAGGTGCGGAAAGTGTCGAGAAGTACTTTGTTGGTTTACCTGCTTGCACACATTCGTTGTTTGTTAAACTCATTCTATGAAATTTGAATGGATGTCACAACCCACCATACATTTTCAACAATTTTTAAGTGAAAAAATTTAGTTATGCATTGTTTATGCAAAGTTATTTATATAATAATTTAATAAAAAAA
>CP135532.1:5508219-5632702 GCA_032402905.1 Khaya senegalensis
AAATAATTCTTAGTCTAACAAATGAATGACATGCCTTATCAAAAGAAAATGACAAACAAAATTCATTTGAATTCCCTCTTGATCACCAGGATGATGAGAGTATACCATCACATTTTTCCGCGTTACAATTGACCAATTACAGTATGAAACTATGCAACGCAAGACTATTTTACAAAGTATATGCATCTATTTCCTCTGCATACTCTCGCTAAATTATTTCGATTGCATTTTCTCTCCAAATAGGATATTAGTACCACTAATTTAATTTTCCACTTGGTTGTATATCTATCATACCGTCCTAAATGTGAAATGAGACTTTAACATGTTCCAAAAATACTATGAAAATGACCATTAACGTATAGTGCAAACTCCAAATTCTTCAACATTAACAGGCGCCGATTGCTACGTTCGTTCAGACCTTCTGAAGAATGTTGTTTTGAAGTTAGAGGAGGATCTTTAGTAAACAACATATTTGAGTTTATGCTGCAAAATTTTCAAGTATTACAGTGACTCTAGTACCAAAAATAATGAAATTGACATGGATGGGCTGATTAATGATTATATGTACGAGCCACAGCAGTTTAGCCGAAAATGAAACTGATGCCTAAGACACCTCTGACTGAAATTGTCTTTTATTTCTAACAATGACAGATATATGAACCTAAGTTCTCCAACGAATGATGTGGAGGAAAGCTAGTTTAAACATAGTTCTACTGTCCAATGGGATGTGTAGCAATCATTTATGACCAGGAAATTAATTTTATGGTTAGTGTGAGATAAACTAACATAGTTTCTTTTGGTTTGATTTTGTACTTCAATTTTAAAAAATGTCAGTCTAGAAAGGTGAACTAACCAACGTGCCTTCACGCTTTTTTTCCACGTATGCATAATCCTCCAATATTTGTTGCCTGTATAAAACCCACTTCGATATTTGCATCTCATCAAAGACACACTAGTTAGAATTTTCCCATAACTAAATCTAATCAAGCTAGCTAGCTTTCATTCAACGTCCTTCTTCTATCTATCAACCATGGCTTCTACTCGTCAATTTTTTATAGTGTTGCTAACTCTGGCATTATCTTGTTCAAGCTTTCAAATGAACATGGCGCCAACTTCTTCAAACAGAAGCCACAACACCTCTGCCAAAGGGCAAATTGCCTCCACTGCCCTCAATGCCAACCCACCCTAAAGCTACAGTTCCACCATTGTCATCCCTGCCAACTCAACCAATTATGCCAAAGCCAAGCTTACCACCTCTGTCTAATCCAACATTGCGTTCCCTTCGTTCAGCCCCGCAGGTGACACTTCCTCCAACAATCCTTTCCATTCCAGCGGCAATGCAAACAGATCCGTTCCTTTTCCCCACCTCCATCAAACTGAATTAGATGTGCTTGAGGTACCGCTGTTTAGTCAATCTTTCCTTCTCAGCTTAATATGGAATATCAGCCACAATATTGGAAGCATTTCCTGAATATTTTGCAGTCCGGCTTATCTCGAACCTGCCACGGATTTTAGTTGATTGCGTTTACTCTTTACAGACTTGAGTGTTTGATTGTTCGAGGGACTGTTGAGTTTTTCTCTTCGATTTATTGTCGTGGAGCTCTTAGTGGGAAATCCATCTTAATAAAACGTGTTTGAGCAATTTGGTGAGAGGCATCCTCCCCGTTGTAGTGACCGCAGGAAGTAGAGCCCTTCTCAGTTTGTGGTTGAGATGATCTATCCCAGGACATACGAAAGCCTAACATTGCGTCAAGGACCTCCTTAAGCTTGTCCTCCATTCCTCCCTTCTGCATTCTTGTTTCCATAGATTCTGCTACGGAATGCTGCAAGTTGTCACGTATTTCCAGCATGTCGACCTCCAGTCTGTCAAAGCGTTCTTTATTAGTGCCCATGATCACGAGCTCTGATACCAAGTTGGTGGAGCTCTTAAGAAGTGACTGAATTGGATTAATAAAATAACTCTTCCTCATTTGAGGTCGGAGAAATACCGCAAATACAATAAGTTTTTCTTCTTACCAAATCTACTGTCCTAGGTTCTATACTTTATTCCATCATTCGTCTTGCTTCTGCCCAAAGGCCCTCCACATATTTCGGGTTTTTATTTCTTACACTCATTAATACATCATATTGCTTTTTCTTCTCCGGAGCTGCGGTGTGTCTGTCTGTTTGATCTTGTTGCTGGTTAATAAATATGACAAACTCATAGTCCGAAAATCGGATTTTTAATTTCTTTCTTCTTACCATGGACGCAAAATGCAAAAAGAAAATGATCATCCCACAGAAAGACTCTGCACAATCCATTTTTAAATGTTATATAAATATAAATCAAACACCTTTTTATTCTTGGTGTGTGGACGGGCACAGCTGATGAATTCGAATCCAAATTATTGTATTTCTAAAAATCTCGCAATGGGAAATAAAACCCTTCAAAATTTAATTCTAAATTTTATTGCCTTCGAAGTTGTACTTTTCTCTTGGGTAAAAATACTAATAAAAATAAATAAATTCAACTGCTAGCTACCTAGAATTTAATTTAAATTGCATATTATTGAGCCTGTTTATTCGAGAGTTGTAATATTCCGTAGAGTAAATGTCAAGGAAGAGAATGATCTGATTGAAAAACAATGATCCCCTCCATCGTTTTATCCTTCCATTTGTTTGTCAAACTTATTTTTTAAGTATTGGCTGATTAAAAGCATAAATTGGACTGCGAGAACAGCAAAGTGCGGGTACTTTGGAATATTTTCGAAAAAATTGTGGAATTATAAAATGTAAGAGAACTGTTCATGATCATTTTCAAAAACACTATAAGAGAGATCAATCCTATAAAACATATTTATGCAGTTTAAAAAAAAACTGAAAATATTATTATTTAATTTACGTTTATTAATACTAGAGATAATTTTTAGATTCTTTTGACTCCTTTGTTTTTTTTTTTGGTCAGTTCTATACTCATGGTTGATTGATACCATAAAATTGACAAAATCAGTACTAAAAATGAACATTGTTCATGCTAAAATAGCAAAATGAAATCATCAAGCTGTTTAGAAAATAATAGGACATTTTTGCATACATTTTTTGAGATTTTTTTTTTTAAAATTATATTTTAAAAATATTAATAAATTTTAATTAAGATTGTGAGGTATAAATGTTGGTTGATTGGACAATTTGATAATTTCTCACCATTTTTTACATTATATTAATTTTTTAAATATACAAATCAAAAAAACAAAAAAAATAAATTAACCTTAAGCTCTGGTTGTTCCCCCTTTTTTTTTTCTAACAAATACTAGTAATCTTAAAATCCCTACATTTCTAACCCTAATTTTTAATTGTAGTCAGCCACCCACCTTTCTTAGCCATCCAACACCAATAGTAGCCTTCACCTCGAAAACCAACAAACACTTTTCAAGCTACCATGCCGCGCACCGGTGGCTCGGCTGGTAAACGCGCCTGATGGCGTGTTCGCCGGGCATCAGTGCCTACTCGTACCCGGTTGAGTCAAGAAGGAGCTAGGGGTAACATAACTAGAGGTATTAAAAGGGCCGAGCGGGCCAGCACCTGGAACTCATCTTTTTTATATTATTTTTAAATATATATATATATATTAAAAAATAAAGATTTATGGATTGGTCCGACACGGTTGGTTAGAGCTAGGGTTTGTGGGTAGTGACGAGCTTAACTTTCTCAAAGTGGGCTAGACCAAGTTCGTATGGGCTTTGATTTCATGGGCCGGATTGATTCGTTTGACACCTCTAAAAGTAAGTAATAAGTTTGGGTGATCCACCTTTGCATTTTTTTATTGAGAAGGGTTGATGTATTTTGTGGATTCTTCGAATTACTGATAATATAATATTATTATAATGATTGTTGAGAGAAGATTATTTGTCATTATTAAAAAAAATTTTAAATAATATTTCTCACCACATTAGTTATTTAATTTTTTTATTCTCTAATTTAAATAACATTTACTTTGATTTTTTTAAATTTTTATCAATAAATATGATTTTTTTTCATTAATTAGGACGTTTTACCACATTTTTATAACTGCTATAGTAAAAAAAATATTATTTAAGACTTTTTTTTATTACTATCATTGATAGTAAAAACATTTATGTTTTTAATATTTTAAAATAATATTTATTGTTGTTGGATGATGTTAATATTTATTATTAAAAAAATGTTATATTGTTTATTGTAATCATGTATTTATTTATTTGTATTTAGCAAAGAAAATATAAAATTACTATTTATCATTTGTTATTATTATTGTGTAGGTTAAGATATCTGGATGATTGTTGATTATTTTTAATAATTTTTTTAAATAGATAAAATTTGTTAGTGTTAAACATATAAAAAAAAATTATAAATCGAAGTTGTTTTAATTATTTTAAATATTTTAATTAATAAATTAACAATATAACTTAACAATTTTACAATTAAGAAATATTATTTTTTAGTTTTCACAAAATATGTATTTTTATTTAATTTTTTTAAATTTTAAATAAAAAAAAGTATATAAATACTGTATAACTTTTATAATAACACAAGTGACTACAATCAAATCATCGACAACAACAACTCAATCCATGGAGTAAAGAATAACTTTAAAATACATGAAAAATAAATAGAACCCTCACAATCTAAAAAGCGAGTACATAAGACTTGCTCAATCCCATGAGCACACTCAAACATAGAAATGATCGATGCCTCCCATAAACAGAGAGAAACTAAGAACTCATGGCATCTTGAGAACCAATATATGAATTAATTAGATGGAGGAGGAGAAAAGAAAGGAATGGTTGGCATTGTGGTGGGAATTGCTGGCAAAGGTGGCAGTGTTACCTTTGGGCCTGTAGGCATATTGGGCAAAGACGGAATTTGAGTGCTTGGCATTGGAGGCAAAGTTGGCAGAGTTGGAAGGGTTGGTTGAGATGGAAGAGTTGGCAATGGCTGCGGCATTGTGGGTTTAGGTAATGTTGGGATTGAGGGCAGTGGAGGCATTGTCACCTTGGGAAGAGGCGGAATTGTTGGCAGCGGTGCTTGTAAAAGCTGGCGAGCTGCCATGCTCGATGGAAAGCTTGACAATGACAATGCTACAAGCATAGATAACAGGAAGAAATGCTTAAGAGCAGCCATAGTTTACAAGGAAACAAGGAAATAGCTAGCAAGCTTTGCCGGGGAATGTTCGTGTTTTGATTTAGAGAAAGCAGGTCGTCATAGTTATATATATAGAGAAGGAACGTTGAAGAATTCATGGAGTTCGATGAGATATAGGTGGCGGAAGTGCTGAGAAGTATTGGTTAGTTCACCTTCTCATCTAGAATCCTTGCTTGCTAAACTCAGCTTTGACCATAGCTCGCATGGTCTCGTGGAGCTTAGCAGAACAAATAATTACTGATAAACGAAGTTTGTTACGTCATACCGTTCTCTGCCAAAACCTGGTCTGTTTGCTAGGCAGAATTGTTTGTTCCTTTCCATTTCCTTAAAACCTTGAACTCGCAACATCAAAAAATTAATTTTGCTCCCGGCGCCATCTTCTTTTGTCGAGCAGTATTCTCTCCATATCTAAGGAAAACTTGGTACCCACAAAAATAACAATAATCGATCTTCAGTACGGGAATAACTTTTAATGGTAAACTTAATTGGAAATATTTACTTTATCAACACATGACTATACTATGTGCACTCACATTTGATGTAACAACGTTCAAACGAGCAAGGCGGCTCGCCTAAAGCTACAATGCCAACACTGCCAAATCAACCAACTCTGCCAAAGCCAAATCCAACATTACCTACCATTCCTTCAGCCCCAATGCTACTCCATTACCAACTATTTCTACCACAATCCCTTCCTTTTCAATCATTCCAACATGTTGTCGTGCCAACAATTTCGTTCCTTTCCCAATTCCATCAAACCGATCATTCACAAACGTTTGGAAGTGTTTCCCCGAATATTTTTATGTTCAAGATATTACGAAAAATGCCATAGTTTATACTAGAAAATTAGACTATTGCTAGTTCGGTCTAATATTTTAAAATTTATTTTTTTTTTTAATTAAAGAACAATAATTAGTTTACTTTCAGTTTTAAATGTAAAAATTACAGCGGAATAAAAATAGAAATTAAATTTACAATTTAAAATTTAAAAAGTTCACATATATATATTTTAATTTTTAGAATTTATTAATTATAATATATATTTCATTATATTTAAATTGAAATAAATAAGAATTATTTTAAAAATTAAATTAATTTTTAAATTTAAATTGTAAAATTAAGAAACAATGAACCAATCAATTTTTTTTTTGTTCAATCCGATTTTGATTCAATTTTTATTTAAATTTTAATTTAGTTAGATATTATAATTTTCAAAATATCTTCTTTTTATTTTTTTCGTTTGATACAATTGAAAAAGAAAAAATGGAACCGATTCAGACTATGTCCAACCCAACTATAAAATCTAAATGGCTGTGTTCACTTTTTGTGCCATGTTGGATATTGAAATGAACACCAAGCAATTAGAATTCAAGCCGTTGCAGATGATGAGATGACTAGGTCTAGGACACAGTTCAAATACTACTACTACTACTACTACAAAAGCGTAATGATATTACTTCATTCACCAGAACCTTCAATGATATATACGATTAATTATTAGCTTCGAGGCGCTTTGATGGCATATAAATGAGCCTAATGATTAACTTTTTTGTCTGCCTGAGTTCTAATAATTTCGTTTTGCTACCCATACAATAAATAAATACCATGGCAGGAGGCAATGATCTTGCTTAACAACCAAATAGAAAATGAACTCGTTAAAAACTTTTTTAAGTTCGAGAGATAACTTGAAAAACATGACCACTATTAAGCGTGGGAACTTGGAAGCTTTTTAAAATTTTCAAGACCAGAGCGTTTTTTTTTTTTTATTTATTTTTCTATAAGTTTGCCGGATTAATGGCATGAAATTGACAAGATCAGTGTTAGAATATGGAAAGACCTTGTGAACGAAATTAGCCAAATGAAATGATCGTATTCGTTATTACAATAACACAAAAGTGACTTACTACAAATCAGCAATAATACCAGCAGCTCTCTCCAAGGAGTGAAGAATGAATTTAAAATACATGAAAAATAAATCGAAACCTCAGAACATCATAAGCAAACTAATTTATATGAGAATCGATAAATCCCATAAGCACACTCGGACATAACAATCGTACATGCATCCAACAAGCAGAGAGAAACTAAGAACTCTGGCATCTTGACAACCATTTTATGAATCAATTAGATGGAGGTGGAGAAAAGAAAGGAATAGTTGGCATTGTGTTGGGAACGTTTGGAATTGATGGGATTGTAATGGGAATGGTAGGCAATGGAGGTAGTGTTACCTTCGGTGCTGCAGGCATATTTGGCAAAGACGGAATTTGGGTGCTTGGCATTGGAGGCAGAGTTGGCAATGCCGGAGTTGTGGGTTTAGGCAATGCAGGGATTGAGGGTGATGGAGGCGTTGTCACCTTAGGCGGAGGCGGAATTGGTGGCAGTGGTGCCGCTGGTGCTTGCAAAAGCTGGCGAGCTGCCATGCTCATTTGAAAGCTTGACATTGATAATGCTACAAGCATAGATAACAGGATGAAATGCTTAAAAGCAGCCATAATTTAAAAGGAAACTAGAAATAGCTAGCAAGCTTTACAGATGATCGCAAGAGGAGAAGTTCTGTTTGTGTTGAGTTGGAAAATAGCTGCTTCAACGAGCTATTTATAGAGGAGGAATGTTCAAGGATTCATGGAGTTTGTTGAGATGTAGGTGGCCAATTGTTGAGAAGTACGGGTTGGTTTACCTTCTCATCTAGACCCGTTGCTTGTTAAACTCAACTTTGACTATAGCTCGCAGGGAAATTTCTTAACAGTAACAAATAATCACTGACGAACAAGGCTCTCTTTTAGTTCACCACCTTTTCATTTCCTTAAATCCTTGAACCCACAACATTAAGAAATTAATTTCCTCCTCTCACCATCTTCTTTTTTCAAGCACGCTTCTATCCATATCTAAGCATTTTCCATGGACGCGCAACAAATTCTAAACAACAATAACTGTCTTACAACAAAACCTAGATTACATCCCAAAATAATAATCGATCTTCAGTGCTGGAATAACTTTTTACTAAACATTGTAGAACTTAATAGAAACATTTGCGAATTAGTTATCAAACTATGTGAACTCACATTTGATATTCCAACATTTTCAGTTATGATCTGACTCAAATATTGGAACAGTAAAATGGCCAAGGCTAGCTGTGCCTTGTATGCAAATTGATTCTACATAACACTGAGATTGTTTGGGAAAAATTTTTTAAAATAATTTTATTTTAATATACTTTTATATTTATAACCAACTCTAAAAAATTCTTACTAAAATAACTATTTTTTACAATTTTATCCTCACAAATAAATTATATTAACAATTTTATCTTCAATAAATTTACCTCAAACTTCATTTTTCTTCACATTTCTTCACTTTCTTCTTCACCTTCTTCACCTCCAAAAATACACATATGAGTTGACATATTTCAGGCAATAACAAAAATAATATAGGTTAATCTTATTTGTATTGTTAATTTTTGTTATATTAATGAATTTCAAATAATTATAAATATTTAATTTGTAATTAGTTTGGAGTTAATAATACTTGTATTTTGCATGATGGATGTAGAAAATAATAATTAAAATGTATAGATATTACAACTTACATACGTATATTGTTAAAAAAATTAGAAATGGAGAAAATGTGGCCGAAAAATCGAATTTTTGGGTGAAATCCAGCAAACAAGAGGCGCGTAAACCTCACGAGCCTGTTTCTTGAAGGCGCGTGGGACGAGCAGGAGGTCTCCGCTCGTGCCATGTGTGTTGGGGTCCAGATTTTTAGCCCCCAAATTTTTCGTGGTCTAGAGGTGCCAGCGATTACTGTTCACGTGCGTATGTGCTACCCTGATGCTTATAACTTGAGTCTCTCGACAATTCACACCCCTAAACTATTGTTTCGCGCTCAGTCGCTCGATGGTAGATGCGTTGGTGATGCGCAGATACATTGATGATGTGTTAGTGAGGCAAGACAACTCTTAATTCTCACAAACAGATATGTTGGAAAAAGGAAGACAACTCTTAACCCTTCCGCAACTCGCCTTGGCTGAGAAAGACAATTCTTGATCCCGACCGCAGCTCCTAGGCAAGAGAGACAACTCTTGACCTTAGTCTAAGTCTAAGTTAATCCTAAGAAAACTCTTGAAGAATAACCGAAGATAAAGAATGACAGCAATTGTGCTGATCAATCTAATATTTTATTGATAATCAAATAAAGTATGAAAGTCTAAACTAAATTGCACAATGAATGGCTGTATTTATAATGATAGCAGCCTTATTTGACTCTAAAATAAACTCATAATTCGACTATGAAAATGATACCTAAATAAGATAGACATATAAAGGAAATTCTTATTTAACTAAACAAGAAAGACTAATAAAGGAATTGCTTGCAGATGCCTAATTGGTGTCAAACTTCCTTATTAGCGAAATTTCTTGTTCTTACTGACATTCTTATTTGTGCGAAACTCCGTGTTGCTGGTGAGCTTTCCCCGCAAATGCTAGCCTTTGTGGCTATGCATGCTGCTTCTTGCTGCACTCGTTGCCTCTCACGCTCATCCTGCCTACTTAGGTTCTCAACAATCCCCCTTTCTTGGCAAATTACCTTGTCTTCAAGGTAATGCATTGAATAACAATGTGCCCTTTTGTCAGAAGATTTCTCGATGGTATTGTCCATGCAAAGGTGTTTTGTTGCTGGAGCCATTGCCTTCCATGTGTGCTGTTTACTGTTCCAATTGAAATACATGGTCATTGTGCTATAATCATGTGTGATTCTTCCCACAGATTTGAGCCAAATAATGCCTAACACAATGTCGAGCCCTGCCAAAGCTAGAACATATAATTTCGCTTTGATATCAATACCTTGAATCTTTAATTTTGCTGCTTTGATCACTTGGGAACATAAAAGTTTCTATCCATTAACGATTTTAACCTCGAATGGCGCAATGCTCTTGGGTGTCAACTTAAGTTTTTTGACAAGCTTGTTATTGATGTAGTTGTGGGTGGCTCCATTGTCTATCAACACAAGTGCTTCTTTTCCGCCAATGGTTGCCATGAGTCACATGGTTGTGGGCTTAGTTGCTGCTCGTTCTATATTGAAAGTGATTGCTCCTTCTATCACATGTTCCAGCAAGTATACTCCTTCTGCATCTCCCTCGCTATCTGTAGATGTTGCTTGATCTTCTTCGCTGCCAGCATCATGCTCTTCATCACTTTCGAGCTCTATGAGATTGATTTGTTCCTTTTTGCACTTGTGGCCCGGCTGCCACCGTTCGTTACATCTAAGGCAAAGGCCTTTTTCAATTCTTTTCCTTACCTCTTCGGTGGATAATTTGACGGATTCGCTTGATCTTGGTGCTACAACCTTACTGCTCGATGATGGTTTCGAGTATTCCTCGATATGCTTTGCTGATTTTGGGGCAACTTTATTAAGGTTTCTCCCATCGTTGATGAGTCTTGGTAGTCGGATGCATTGCGCCAGCGAAGTTGGGTCTCTCATCTTCACTTCTCAACTTAACCAAGGTGCAAGACCATCAATAAAAGTGCCTATAAGTGCGCTGTCTGGCCAATTTCCCACAAGCTCGGCTAGACGTTCAAACTCTTCAAGGTAGTTCTCAAGGGATCCATCTTGCCTAATCTTGGCCAATTGTCCCTCATAATTTGTCATGCTTGATGGGCCAAAACGATTTATCAATTCTTGAGTGAATTTCGTCTAGTGAATTCTCCTCCCTTCGCGGGCATGAGTGGACCTAAGCCAACGCCACCATTGGTTGGCTCGTCCGCACAGATGATAGGAGATAAACTCGACGCGTTCCTCCCTTTCTACTCCATGTTTCTCGAAATAAAACTCGGCTTTAGAGATCCATTAGGTTGGATCCCCTTTCTCAAATGTGGGAAACTCAATTTTTACCTTTAGCTTGACGTAGTTTCCATGACCATAATTCTGCTGCCTCACGTCCCTTCTCGGTGGCTGCCAATGTGCTGTCTCAAGGTAACCTCGCTGCCTCCTTGGCTGTCATGATGATGGCCCCACATCCATGATGTCCTCGTCGCTAATCTGCTCATAAAGGTCGATTGGTGGGTTAAAGATGGGTGACGCCTCTCTTCGGCTCCCTAAACTCGTCCTCCAATTCCTTATTTCTTGCGATGGAAAGTGATCGTGGTCAGTTTCTTCTCCGCGCTATGGGGCCTCACAATTTCAAACTGCAGCCTTCTGTGTGGTTGGGGCAGTGCGACATTCCTTGCTGTGCCTTCTTGGCTTTGCTTGCTGTTTTCTCTAGGCATGTCCCTCCTTAATGGATACAGAGAATGAATGACGGAAGTGAGTTGCTGTCCCATACTGCTTAACTGCTTAGTGATGGTGCGTTGGTCCCTTTCGAGGGCCATAATTCTGCCTTGATTGGTTATAAAAAAATCCTCGCCAGTAGATTCTTGCTGCGATAATTGTTGCTGTTGGAAAGTCATGATGATCACACCAAGTTTCTCAACGAATCTATTAATGAAAGCACCGGTTGTTGGAGCTTGATGTCTAACAAAAACTCTCAACGATTCTGTCAATGAAATTTCTCAACGAAAGCACCAGTTGTTAGGGTTCGAATTTTTAGCTCCCAAATTTAAGTTCAGAACAATTATTGCATGTATCCTAGTATTTAAGTCAAAATTAATCAGAGTCGATGTTTTCCCTACATACCCACCCCCCACACCACCACTGTTGGGGTCAGGTTTCTCGGCCCCCAAATTTTTTGCGATTTAGGGGCACCGACGGTCACTATTCACATGTGTATTTGCTGCCCTGATGCTTAAAACTTGAATCCCTCGATAATTTACGCCCCTAAACTCTTGTTTTGTACTCAATCGCTCGATGGTAGATGCGATGGTGATACGCAGATGCGTTGGTGAGGCAAGGCAGCTCTTAAACCTCACGAACGGATATATTAGAAAGGGAAGACAATTCTTAACCCTTTCACAACTTGCCTTGGCTGAGAAAGACAACTCTTAATCTCGACCGCAACTCCTAAGCAAGAAAAACAACTCTTGACCTTAACCTAAGCCCAAGTTAATCCTAAAAAAACTCTTGAAGGATAACCGAAGATAAAGAATGACAGTAATTGTGCTGATCAATCTACTGTTTGATTGATAATCAAATAATATATGAAAGTCTAAACTAAATTGCATGATGAATGACTGTATTTATAATGATAGCAGCCTTATTTGACTCTAAAATAAACTCCTAATTCGACTATGAAAATGATACCTAAATAAGATAGACATATTAAGGACATTCATATTTAACTAAACAAGAAAGACTAATAAAGGAATTGCTTGCAGATGCCTAATTGGTGTCAAACTTTCTTATTAGCGAAGTTTCCTGTTGTTACTGACATTCTTGTTTGATGTGGAACTCCGTAGTGCTGGTAAGCTTTCCCTGCAAATGCTAGCCTTTGTGGCTATGCATGCTGCTTCTTACTGCGCTCGTTGCCTCTCACGCTCATCCTGCCTACTTAGGTTCTCAACAATGTGCCTGCTAATATAGTGCATGTGGACCACTTGCTCTAGCCACAAGTGCATGCGCGTGTGAGGGCGAAGCGCCTAACTCAAAATTTTTTATTTTTTTAATTTGTTTTTAATTAATTATTAAAATAGTAATAATTAATTAAATATTAAAAAAATAATTAAAAATTAAATATTTTTGTAAATTAATTATTAAAATTTAAATTTAATTAATTTTTATATGATATTTAATTTTTTAAATTAATTAAAAATTTCTTATACATTAATTAAACAATTATAAATGTCAATTTATAATATTTTATTTTAAATTAAAAAAATAGAATTAATTAAATAAAATTTAAATATTAATTATAAATTTTAATTAACTAAAATTTATTAGAAATTAATTAAAATATTATAAATAAGTTAAAAACATTATGAATGTCACTTAAAAATTTTGATATTATTTTAATTTTGATATAAAAATAAATAGGAATAAATAAAAAATAAATATTAAAATTCAAATTTAATTAATTTTTCTTTGATATTTAATTTTAAAATTCATTACAAATTAATTCAAATATCAAAATGTCAATTTTTATTTTTTATTCTGAAATAAAAATAGATAAAATAAAAATATTATAAAAATATGTTGTAGTAAATTTAGTATAATTATTTTATGTATGTTTCTATTAACAAGTAATTATTTGTATAATTTTATAGATAAATATTGTATGCCAACCATAGCTAAAAATTACAAAAGATGAACACTTTCATGCAGAGGTGAGTTGTCTATTATGTTTTGTGATGATAGACTATATTAGAAGAAGATTAACAGCATCATAGCTTAACCTATTTAGACAAACATGTTTTGACCATTTCCTATCCATTGAAAATTTACATCATTCACCTATCTTCATCTATTATATGTTATTGCACAAGGTACATATTGATGGTGATAACATTAAAATGTGGTTTTTCGTTGGGGGACAAGCCATTCAATTTTCTCGGATTGAATTTAGTTTTATTACTAGACTTAACATCGGACATTTTTTTTATTTACACATGCCTCGAAGTACATGATTGAGGAACATTTTTTTTAATGATTTAGACATCATTACACCAGATAATATTTAGACAGTTTTCGATGACATTAATTTTTCTAGCATATTGGATATTGATGCGGTGAGATTGGCCCTTTTTTATGTACTTGAGAGGTTTCTGTTTGATAGAGGTGGACGAGCCCATACAGACTTATGATTATTAGATATATTGAAGGATATTGATTAGTTTAATAAGTATCCATGAGAATCTGTCATCTTTCTTTATACAGTTCAATCACTATGACGATCCATTACTACACAGTATACTAAATATAAGAGTGATGCACCGCTTTTAAAAACGTCTGATAAGAATTTTATAAGAAAGTATTATTAGAATGCCTATTATATTTCAGGTATTTATAAAAAATAATTACATAAAAATTAAAATTGTTATTTATTTTGTAGCACTTTATTGTACTAACACTTTATATATATATATATATATATATATATATAAAAGTTTAGATCTATGAGGCCGTGCCTAACTTGCATGATCATATTACAGCACGTATTAGTAATAATACCTCACATATCATGCAGTGGAAGAAACTTAAACGACCTCTTTGTCATAGGACTATATATAAGCATTTGTTTGCGAAATCTGCCGTAAGTAAATATTTTTAAATAACAAATTAATTTTATACTAAAGTAAATATTATATGGTCTAAAATGTTGAAATTTATGAATATGTTTTTTTTCAGAAACCACTAGTGCTTAATGTGTTACAACCTAATTCCTATGAGACTAATATGTAGTACATTTATTTCAAGTTATTCAGCCATATGGCACATATGGAAGTAATTTGCTTATAGGTAGGATTTCTGATGCACAGACTCGAGTCAAAGACTCATGTGCACAAGTAAAACTTATTAATGTAATACGATTTAATTTTTTCAATCGTTAAATCATGTATTGATATTTCACTTAAGCACATGCGCCTACGTGTTGCAGCATACGCAGTCAAGTTATTCACTTATATTACTGCCACAACATGTGTCCACATCTTATTATTCTTAGACTCCATCTCCACATTGTTCATCTGTACCTATACAGTATTATTCCCCTACACCTTCACTATATTATTCACACATACCTACGCCGCATTACTCTCTGATGCCATTGCCGCATTATGCTCCTACACAGTTACATCAATATTTACCTGCCCGTCCGTCACATTATTCTCTCAGACCATCGCATCATTATTCACCAACGTCTCAGCCACATTATTCTCCTTTACCATTACATCATCATTTACCTCCATCAACGTCTTCTTATGACAATGACTTTAGAAGGAGTATAATGGATCAATTGGACGCGATAGATTCATATTACCGCGATATAAGAGATGACATCCAACGCATTGAGTATAATGTGATGAATCGATTCGAGGTATTGAGTTTAAATTATCGCGAGATGAAAAATAACATAAAGAGTATTGAACATAATGTAATGAATCGATTTGAAACACTAGTAGCAGATTTTCGTGGGATGAGAGAGAACATCCAGCAACTGGTCGAGCATAATATGATAGACCGTATTAATCAGTTTTTTGCAGATTTTTAAGAGTGAATGCTTGCTCCTCTCAACCACATATGACACCTACTATCTCACATGTTTAGGTAATTAAATTTAAATTATAGTATTTTTATGAATGTTTATGACATGTTATTGCTGACCTTAGTACGTCCATTTTTTTTAACAGGTAAAAAATTCACAGACTTTTACAGATGATACACATATACAGGCACATCATAAACCTACACCAGTCCCTCGCGAGAGTCGATTCAGTTAAATGTATAAAAATAGTCTATATGTTAGAAGTTCGTATACGGATCCATTAAAGAGAAATCGTGGAATTCCATTTAGCCGACTACTACCACGGTATTCAAGATACTTGATTATAAATTCTATTACCTCTTATTCAGATGGTTTATATGCTCAGTATTTTCAATTGTTCGAACACCCGGATGTTTCTATAGAGACACATTCGGTTACATTAAAACTCCAATGATTTTGGGATATTTATAATTCAGATACGCAGTTAGAAGATACTGTAAGTATCATACCTATAAGTATGTTACAATATTTATCTTATCTTAATTTTTAACATCTACATTATTATTTGATCAACATATAAATGAGTACATTTATTTACTTGCGCACTGACAAATAGTATGTCCTCAGTTGATATCACAGAATTTGACCATAGTCTCCATACATTTATATGTATGTTTTACATTTCAAATTATATTTTACATATATTTACTTTTTTTTGGATCAATTTTATTCTCGCATTAATTTTACTAATATTCAGACAAAATTGCTATATGCTTGGGAACAATTGAACAAAAACGCTACTAACTTGGTCACGCATTTAGAGACTTTAGGTATATAGAAACATGTGAGATGTGATCCTGATGGAGTGTGGAGATCTTGAACTACTGTTGATCACATTATATTTCCCGCATTGATTTGTGGTGAACATTGAGTTACATACGCCATCTATATACACGAACGTCATGTACATGTATATGATTCTGCACCACAAAGCCATTCTGATAGAGAGATACATGAAACATCTACTACTCATTGTGATGCGCACATATGGCATTTATAATGCAAGGCTGGACTTGCAGAATATAAATACACCATTATTATTTTTTCGAATAAAATGGTTGTCTCGATAAACTATGAGTAGTACAGATTGCGAGATTTTTAGATGTAAAGTTATAGAACATATTATGTTAAATCGACGGTGAGATTTTACTTCTGAGCATGAATCATTCTTTAGGATAAAGTTGACACTTCATTTATATGCAGGATTATTACATTGTTGATATTTATTTTATATTAGTTAAATTACTAAATTTTTTTGTACTTTATTCAATAATTAAGAAAATAAAAAAATAATTATTAAATATTTACTAATTAATTAAATCTCACGTATTATTAAAAATTTAAATTTGATAATTAATCTCTTCTTAAAATAAAGTCAATAAATAATCAATTATTAATTAATTTACACACATATTAAAATATATTAATTATTTAATAATAAAATAATTAAATATTAGTCATATATATTAATTAAAAATTAAATATAAAATTAATATCTTCTTAAAATAATTGATTGTTAATTAATTTATATAATATTAATAATATATATATATAACAATTATTTAATATCAAGTATAAAAATATTTAATAAATTATAAAATACTAAATAGATAATATTTTAATATAAAATTATCAATAAATTAATTGATTCAAATTATTAATAACATTTAATAAAATTTTCTTTTATACTAAACTAGTAAAATATAAAATAACATACTAAATAAAATATAATATTGTATATGACAAATAACTAATACATAAAAAAAATATAATATATAATTATTCATTTTCATTACAATATAATAAATTTTTACATGTTACCCGATTTTGTTCGTGTTACTTGTAACGAGAATATCTGCAAATAACTACTTCCTATCCTGTACATAGGATGCGTTGATTTCTTAGTCAACCAGATGAAATGCAGTCTATTGATGGGTTAACAATCGTAGTACACACCTCATGTGAAACCTCCCAAAAATTTTAGTCTCCAACTGGGTGAATTTCTTGTGTATATGTTGTTATAAGTATACCATTTTTATAGTACTTAGAACAAAAGTCCCTATACTAACCTCTTACATGTCTGATTACTGTCATTACATGAGCACATGGCAGTTGCTGCAAATTAAAGCATCGACATTAACATGTATTTGTATTTGGATCGACCACAGCAATTTTACCTCTGCCTATCACTTCAAACTCATGTTGGAAAATATGATACACTAATAATGTAAAAGAGGAACAATCTTCCTCTTTAATTTTATCTGTTGTTGCTTGAGTTAGAGTATTTTCATCATATTTACTAGTTTCTACTCACCTCTTATAAAATCAACACTACAACACATTCGTATCCAATCCACCAAGACCACAATTGAAAGAGTTCGTGCATCCTTCAATAAGGTATTGATACTTTCTACGATGTTAGTTGTTATTATATTATATAGTCTTATCAAAAAATGATATTTGGCCCATCTATAAAACTACACTTCATTCTGTAAATAGTTAGCAGCATCTGGGTGTATCGAACTCAGTTTATCCATATATTTTTCAAAATCATTATAAATATAAGTCTTAGCAACATGATAAAATTCCAATAGAAAAATATCTTTTTTACAATCTTTGAACTTTTATTTTACCTTGAAATTTTCTTTAATGTGATAAAAACAAAAACCATAGTAATAGTCAAGAAATACTTTCTTTATCTCTTTAATGATACTATCGTGTCGATTTGACACGAACACTAGATTTGAAACATATCCAAGTGCATCTGGTAATTTCTCTAAGAACCATTTTCATGATACATCATTTTTAGAGTCCTTTACTCCAAATACCACAGAATAAATTTGATCGTTTTCATCAAAAACTGCTACAACAAACATGATTCGCCAATATGTACCATTCAAAAATTTACCATCAATAACAATCACTAGCCGAATTGATGTACGAAAGCCACTAATTGATGCGCCTAATACTATGAAAAAATATAAAAAAATTATCATCCTCATATATTTTTATATGTGTGATTGTACCTAAATTACACTGTTGTAAAACATAACAAAATTATGGTAGTAGTTTAAATAACTCAATTAAATCTCCACGTGCCAATCTTTGTGCTTCTTCTCTTACTGGTCATGCCTTACGATAGCATACTCGAACTCTAAATTTATAGTGTATGTCATCTCAAATATTATTTGGTACTAAGATCTTGAAATTTGTCCATCACATATTTACCAATAAATCAACTACTAGTTTGATGATGATCGGATTGCAGTTAGTCGTTTCGACAAGTATGACTTCTTCAAAACGTTTAACATACTAATATTCACCATTTCTATCTGTGCTAGTTGTTCGAATTCATCATTTACATCCGTCAATTACACACTTCACCTCAAATCGATCTATTGTAGATTTTGAAACTCGAAACTGAAAATGATTCTTCAATGCCATCATACCAAGTGTATCCCATAACTCTTTTTTTGAATTAAAAATATAACCAACAGATATATCATTATGGGTAAAAGAAGATAGTGCATCTTGCGGCTAAACAATTGACAGTGAAATTGTTGGTAAACATCGAAAGTTTAATGGTCCTCGTATGTTATCTTGACGCTTCATTGAGGTAGACTGACCTGGCTCATAACCCATATTCATAGGGATATCCGTATCATCATCGCAGTAATTCCCACATTGGATTCTAAGTGTATTTCCAAAACTGTAAGCACCTTCACCATCTATACATAGTTGATTATGAAAAAAAAATTATGTATAGTATCCTCATTATACTCGCATGGTGGATACTATCAATGAATTCCAACATCTTCATGATGTATAGGTGAAGGCTCTATAGGACGTATCTCGTCCAATGAACAATTTTGACCGAAATTAAATTCATTACTTGCCAGAGAAGAAATAAGTGGTTGTACATAATCTTCTAGATTAATAGTTTACAAAAGAGAAGTGTAAGATATTCTATAATCATCAACAACTATCTACTCTGTAATGATGTAAAGGAAAGTGAAATGTCTACTCATTGATATCATGATGTTGCTTGTAAAGACAACTACACCATAGTCATTATTGATATTAACATACAAAAAAGATCCTAACTCACTATCAACGAAATTTGTTTTCATTTTAATAATGAATTTCATTAGATCAATTCCAGTAAAATCATCTAACATTATCAATAATTCGTGATATTTGATATTCTTTAGAATTGATAAGAGTTCGATCCTTCCACTACGGTATTTTTCTGAACCATCTGATAATGTAACCCATGATCCTCTATAACGAACATCAACCAACACAATATCAACCATATACCTAATATATATTAAAAATATTTAAATATATATAATTTAATATTAATAATTTTTCAAATAAAAAATTAACACTCAATATAAATTAAAAAAATTCATACAAAATAATAAATTTTCAATTGATTAAACAAATTCATAAAATAAATATATCATAAAAATATAAAAATTTAATTTAATAAATACAAATTAAAAATTAAAATATAAATTAAAAAATAAAAATTATTTTTGAATTAATAAAGCAAAAATAAAAATACCTTTGAGCCGTTAGCACGATGGTAAAAGTACCATCGACTTGTTGGCATGAGTGCACAGTATAAACTCGAATCGTTGACATGAGAGTAAAAGTGCACTTAGATCATTGGCACAAGGGTTACTTGCAAAAAATTTAATATTTTTTTAACCGATTTTTAATTTAAAATGTTCTATTCTGATTAAAAAATTCTTACCTACATTTATTTATATTTTTATGTGTTTATTTAAAATTTTTAAAACATACCAAAATTTATCAAATTAATATATATCATACATGTAATTTAAATTTAATTCTTAAATATTAATTATAATAAATTTTATAATCATATTTATTTTTAAATTAAATAAAAATAATAAATAAAATAAAGTATATAAACTTACTTATTAGATTAAATGATAAAATGTCAAAATTTTTGAACTACTGTCTCAAATATTAAAAGAGTAAATATTAAAAAATTTAAAAGAAAACGAAAATTTTTTGCAATTGAAGAAAAAAATATGTACACAACATATATTTTCTTAATTTTAAAAGTATAAAAAGTGGTTATGAGAGATAAAATTATCAAAAATAATGATTTTGATAAAAATCTTTTAAAATTAGTTATAAATGTAAAAAAATGTTAAAATAAAGTTCATTTTAGAAAATTTTTCATTGTTTCCAGCCTTGTTTACTACTGTTCACTTTACAGTAATACTGTATCTGTCACTTGTATTGAGAAAATATTTATATTTCTTCACTTTTCCCAAGCATAAGGAATTTGGCGCATACGTGTGTGGAATGATAGTAAAGAAACCAAAATTGCTAGCATTACATTCTGTGTTGAATCACTATAGGCATAAATCTCAAAAAATCAAGGCAAGCAAAGGGATAATAAAACAATGATTAGTGGTATGAATTGGTTCAAAAGAATTAAAATTTGATTCCTAAGTGCTCCAAAGCTGTCAAAATCTGGTTGCATGGAATAGTAATAGGAGGACTAGCTTGTGTCATTAATGATTGAAACTTGCATCATTTTCCGCTTGGCCAGCACAAAGTATGTGTATGTGCCAGTTAAAGCTACAACAGAAACTCCTATGTAGATGGACACAGTAGCAGCACAAACGTATAGGTACCTAAAGGAAGAATGCAATGGGATTAGTTTTACCACAATTGAACACTATATAAATAACAACAAAGAATCAAAGCCTCCTAGAAAAAGGGTCAAATTTTGCTTCAGACCATTTTGTGACACCAGCCCCTTTCCCCATGCCACTAGAGGTATAGCAAACATATGTTCTACAGATAATTGAATAAAATATGAATTAGTCAACAATAGTTGAGTTCAGTGAGACTTACTTGGGAGAAAATACACTCCAAACAAATAAATGGTTCCTCATCAACAGCAATACAATTGTGTATGCAGTCAATAGAATGGAATTTAAGCTCAGTGGAACCAGACAAGGAAAGCCCAACATTGTCTTGAGAAGATGCCCTGAATCTGCATCCTGTGGAATAGCAATATAGCTCTTCACAGATATGTAAACCACCATGCTAAGAAGAACTAACAAGGGTGACGCATAGGTGATCATGAACATTAAGATGCCAGAAAGAACCGTTGAGTGACTTGAGATGCCCTGAAAATGTGTAGAACAATGTTGTGGAAATTAGATAGCAATGTTGGCACATTAAAAGATATTGGAGAAAAGAAAATGTATATGTCCCAGAAGAAGAGCACACACAATAAAAGCTCCGGCAACATCAATTGTGGCTAGACTGTTGCTGTTCCCTAGAGCAAAATGGCCAGCCATTCCCAGAAAATACAGTGCAGAAATCTAAGAGAATGAAACAAAGTGCTCAGTGTTAGCACAATGAAACTAGTCATCTATTATAAAGTATACAATATGTACTAACTTTTTCCTACCCATAATAGGTTAATTTCAATACAGGTAAAATTGAAAATGAAAAATAAATAAAAGTTCACCATTAAGCAAGACCATTTTATATACTGGAAGTCCTCATTTCATGGTCAAGCAAGACTGGGACAGTCCCATAACATGAAAGATTACCTTGCTATGATGGAACAAGCAACTAGAGATAACAAGATGTTGTAACCTACCTCAACCCACTCCTTATGATGCAGCCCACTGTACGAAAAATGCAGATTGCTAATCATGATTTGCACAAGAAGCAATAATATAGGCATCGAATTTATCGGCTGCTGGAGCAAAAGCTGAAGAAGACACCAGCATAAGATGAATGCCCAACCAATCACATATAAAGAATTTCTGAGTTCCACCAGTGGAGATTTATCTTTTACACCACTGGGAACCAAAGTTGATGAGTAGATATCACGTCTTGTGCCCATTTCAGAGATTTGAATAGGCATAAACCAAGGTAACACTACAACAGTGCCAACAGTAGCGCTGCCCAAAACTGCATAAATTATTTGTGCCAATATGGTGGCACCATAACTAGATGTTGCAAATGTAGTCTCTTGATATTTAATGATATGTAGCAAAACCAGAAACCCAGATACCAAGAAGTTAAATCCAACCAATTGAACAATTTTTTGCTTCAATGAAAGGAACGATATACCATAAAAGCCTAAGCAGATCACTGAAACACCCGAAACTAGCTGAATTCTTTTTACATGATCACACCCAGCTTGTTCAAGCCACTTAGATATGTCAGGAAGATAAGTCCAATTCACACCACCTTGATACCAGCCCCTCAATATTCTCTCAGAGATAAGCAACACAAAGATAGAACTCATATGCAATTTACAGTTTTTGGTTTGTCCCTTGAACAAGCTATTTCCTGCTGGGAGCAATTGCACTGTTTTCCGGAGTAATATCAGATAATAAGTGGATGTCAGAAAATGCCAAATATAATGCTCTTCCTCTACCATAGAACTTGATATCATACTTATAACAAGGATCAATATAGCTCCCAAAACAAAGGTCTCATCCAAATGCCACTTTTGCATATTATTGTTAGAGTGACAACTGTGTGGCTTCTCTAGAAGGTAAGCTTCTCGCCACATACAAAGTACAATGCTTAATAATATCAGACATGATAGCAGCATTGCTATGACTCCAAAAGCAAGTAGGTCAACAGGTTTCTGCAGAATAATATACATATTAATATAGATAACATTAATTGACAAACTAACTTGCCTTGCTGACAACCCTCATGAAAAACCCAGCTATAACTCATCTCCTCATGGAAAAAGGATTCTTTGTCAACTCAGAAACTATTAGAATAGAAAATACATACATCAGTGGCTCTGCTTGATAACCACTCACTTGCAGTTTTCAAGAACTCATGATATGCTGCAACGGTGCTGTTGTAGTCTTCCCAGCTATTAGACCTATGTACATAAATGACAAAGATACAAACATAAGAGTGTAGGCAATGTTTGAAGAAAAGCTCTAATTCATGATAATTACACTAATTAGCATCGTATAAAATTTACTCACTCTGAGACTTTCTTAGACTTCCAGGAATTGTGAAGAACTACAGCTTTCATATACAAGCAACAAAGTATCTTGTTGATACTACCGCTGCAATCAGTGGTTTCAGACATCTGACTATCGCTAAAACCATTCAATAAAATGTTTGCACATGATAAACCTGATATCTGTGCCTCCACCAATCTGAATAACTGCCAGGAATTCAACTCCAGTGCCCTCAACTGATGATCGTCTGAGTTCATCATGAGCAAGAACAATGAATTTTGATCAGAATCATTTGCCTAGTACACAAGCATAATAGACATTGAATATTATCTGCATATCAATGTTTCTTCTTTTTATAGTTTTAGAAAGAAAATTGATCTTGGGGACAGGGATGGGGAAATACTAATCAAAGTCCTACACAAACCCAACCATTCCACCCATACTTGATGCTGTAAAATGGATAACTGCAACTCCCTAGCTCACGTACTAAAAAATTTCTTAAGTTTCATACATTTTTTGCAGCAAAACAGAAACAGCAGTTTATATTCTTTTTGGGTGCTCTCACTTGCATTACGTATGGATATCTTTTGCATCCTTTTATTGTCTACGGGCTATAGTATAATGATTACCGCAAATTTCTTCCTGTTTCAGAGACATATATGGTAAACAATTATCCTGTGGGTGGAAGTCTAAGGCCAAGAATTTTTAAAGGACCTCTCCCACTCCATTCTTCTCTCATTGCATGGGAGTTTTACCTAGGTAAAAAAAAAAAACCCCAACCCTCAAACACTTAAGCTGACATTCAGAACAAAGTTCCAAGCATCTCTCAAAGACTGATGGTTTTGGAGTCTTGAGGGGGAATATACATGCTCAAAAGGTCGAAACTCAAAATCTTTTGCTCCTTTTAAAAACTGAAAAAGAAAAAGAAAAATCATATCATACTTTTCTGCCTTTTCTTTTTATTTTTTCCTGCCTTCTTCATTTTATTTTAACCCTTTCCTTTTTTGGTGTTTTCACATAAACCAAGAGAGAAAGTAGGAGTGAACCTTCCAATGAATCAAAAGTTTCTGAAATCAAGACACCAACGTTGTTTTTGGGAATTGGCACACCAAAGAGAAGAGCTAAAGTCGGTGCAATGTCAACCTGGATCACCAGAAGCAAAGGCGAGTTATTGAAAGACTACTACTTCAAAGCCTATTTGAGTCATCTGCTAAACAATCAAAGGTCGGTCACACAATAATATATCAAAAAGAGACAAAGAAAGAATATAGTTTTGTTTAGGATGTGTTTAGACTGCAGAAGTTATGAGTCCAATTTTTTGATATGTTCAAGAAAAAACCCCACAACAGATAAGCAGAAGAATGGAAGAAACTTCCATTATTATAGCAAAAGCACTAAAAGAAGGTTGGGCCAAGGTTATATTTTAGATATTCATCCATAAGCCCAGGCACCTAGAAGCAGGCTTACAAGGTTACAACTATGTGGGCATCTTCAACAAGAGAAGAAATTGCCAGATGAAGGCAGGTGTTACCAGCAATATTATCTGCATGACTACACATGGAGTAAGATGCCATGTTATTAAAATTAGGATCCAACCTTGGACGAGTTAAAGATTCTTCAATACTAGATCAAGAGTCACAAGACTACAAATTGTCAAAAGCTACTAATATACAGCAGAAAATAATCAGTTTGCAATTTTACAATATATCCCAACTTTTTCCTGTTTGTCTTAAAAGAAATTTCCATAAGTGCTAGGTCAAAATCTCAAGCCATCTCTTAGAACCATAAATTGGATGAGTTATCGCAAAATCTTCATGTTATCTAGAAATGATGTGTTTTCAGAAGCCCAAAAAAAATTGGCCACATCCCAGCATGGCACAAAGGAAAGTATACAAGAACCTGAAAAGTAACTTCCACTGCTTATCCACAATTGGAGTGAATATTCTGAAAAATCAAAGGCAGAAAAAAAGGACAGCATATGATAACAGGTCCTTATAGAGAATTTGACAACTCAAAAAAGTTATATCAACCGCATGTTCAGGAAAATACTTTATGGTGACAAATGGACATACAAATGCTCAAAGTTGCTAAATGCGGAAGAAGGAAAACTTTTAAAACTACTGAAAAATTACAAAGGCCATTAAATACCCACATTTCACTTTGAATTTAGGAAATGAAGAATCGTATTCTTGTCACTTAGCCATATCTAGGAGCCCTAATATGGTTTAGATTTTAATTTATAAGTAACTGAGAAAAATCACATGATCATATACTCAATGCTGATGCATTTTAGGCCAGTAAGTTAAAAGGAAAGGGAAAGCTTCACCATAATTATGGCCAATATATAAACATGGAATAATAGTCTAATTACCTGCTGAGCTGTGTTCTGGGTAGCTGATGTATAATCAGATACCTGACTTCTCAGGCCAATAAAAAGAGCAAGTGAGTCAGTTTCTTCATATGAAGACCCACCATGATTGCCATTCTCAGTCATGCCATGATCGCTTACAATCATCTACATATTGAATAGAGCAGAAATAGATGTTATAAATTCTGATTCTTGAATATGCACCAAATAGTCCCGATAAATAGTGTATCTTGATGATTTAATTGACCTCCAATAATCAGTCTGTCTCCAAATTGGAAGGCTCGCAATAAACTATGCACAACTCACTTAGACTTCATTTGATAAGAAGAGCAAGAAAAAGAAATAACACTAACCAGAAGTGTCTCTCCCTGATTATTTTCCCGAGTCATAATAAGACTCATGTGAATCATCTTCACCATATCATCCATCTCCGCAAGTTTAGGGGCCATCAAGACACTAAGGTAGTTGAACAAACACAAAATGAAGCTCACAGAAAATAAATCAGAATGATAATTGTTAGTGCAACTGAATAAGCCAATACCTATTGCGCCCCCCAATATGTCCGACATGATCCACGCCTAGATAATGGAGAATCTGAGATTTTGGTGAAGTAGAATTTAAAACACAGAAGAAATGATCTATGGAACAAATAAGAAACTAGAAGAATTTTCAAAGTCATAATTTATTTATCTACAAAACAACTACAAAAGTAATATTCAGTATGGATAGGAGTATTAACAAGAATGGACTAACCAAGAGATTCCAGTCATCTGTACTAAGCTCATCTCCTAAATGTCGAGAAACATTTTGATCAACTTGCACAGTATCTTTAACCTGTAAAAAGAAGAAACTTGAGTGGACACTGCAAGATAGGACCTAAAGTCACCACCAAAATTTCAATAGAAGTGCAAAACTTGCATTCAAGTTTAAGAATATTCACAGTGAATCAGACAGTAAACAACTGAAGCTCCCCTATTGGACAAGCATAAATTCTCTGCCAAAGAATAATAGTGTGAGGAAACCATGGCAAAACAACTAAGCTCACATGGTTGGGCAGTACAGAACATCTCACAACTATCAGAAGTAATATATTTCCCATAATATGTTAATCCAAGTTCAATCATCGTAAGTAAGTTTTCGCCATGCATGCTAGGAAAATATAAAATAAAAATAAAAATAAACTCTAGTGTAGGCATTTAAAAAGAAACTAAAACTAGAAAATCAAGCAAGTTGAAATACCAAAAAAGCGAGAAATTTCACATCAAACAATAAATTTAGACTTACAAAAAAACTGGTAACTCCATCATGCCTTGTAAATAAATCAGGAAACAACTTAAGCCATGTTTCATCACCATGCATCACCATTTTCCAACCAATCCTAAAAAACTGGCCTGCAACAAGCACAAAAGCGAAAAACCATTCACATTCCCAGTATCAAATAGAAACTTAACTCAGTTACCTCCACTAACCAAGAAGATTGTCATCTAACAGAGCTTGCGTGTTAAAATTAAAAGCCACGTCCAAGAATCCTCCAATAGCCCCAGAAACCATAGCCTACAATGATATGCTAATTAACTTTAAATAAAATCATAAAAGTGTGATCTTTCAAGAGATATGGCAAATGACCCTCACCTTCAAACGAGGCATTGTAACAGTTGGTGGCGCAGCCTTTGAATGGTACCCTATTGCCATACCATTAGCTAAAAGTGACTGAGTATATGGCATTGCGTCCATGTAAGCTGTTTTTGGAGGCTTACCATCCTTGCCAAGCACAAATTCTGCTGGAAGACCATCAATAACCTAAACTCGCAAAAATTTTAAACGGCAAAACCAAAACTTACCCTCTACATGAAACCAGAAAACATAAAATTATAAATTGACATGGTTTCCATAAATAAAAGCTTTAAATTATTAACATACCATTAAAATTAGCCGATCAAACGACGGAGGAATCCCTGATAATTCCTACAGTAAGCACATATCTCCAGTTAATCAAAATATTGCCCGCCCCAAAAATTTAAAAAAAAAAAAAGAAACAGTAAAATAACATCAGCAGACTACAAAGTGAACCTGGTAGAGTGATCTAAGTTGATGAGGAGGCAGAGATATCTCAGTCTGATTCTCATTGTAATCAGACGCGGGTACACGGTAACTCTCTGGACCACTAGAAACAAACAGAAAGAAAATAAATAAAGGAGAAATAAATGAATGTATATAATTAACTGTTCAACAGTAATACCTGACGCCGGAGAGAGCCGGTTTGACGGGGAAGAAGCCGAAGACGAAGAGTGAGAGACCAATTATTTGAGTGATTACTCCAACTAGGGTTAATAAAGTCAATTTCTTACACGTCAAATGCAACATTTTCTTTACTTTTTTTTTTTTTTCCTCTGTTGTTGGATCGGGAGATAAGAGTGTTTAATCCTGGATCTGGAGGTTGGCCGTTAACTACCGAACAACTGAACCTAGAGGGATGAGTTTATACACTTGTATGTCTTCCGGTCTGAAGGCAACACCAAATTTTCTCGGTCTGATTCTCATTTTTCTTTCTTTCCAATTTTTTATTTATTTATTTTGGAGTAAACTGCTCATATTTGAAGCCCAAACTTAATTTTAGCTATAATTTTGTCTCGTTCAAATTTATAAAGTTCAACGTGTGTATATTTTGACGAGCAAGAAAAGCAATCGAGAATTTTGAAAATTTAATAAGATATTTTAATAAAATTTTTAATATTTAGCGATATTCTTAATATTTTATCGTATAATTTAATAAAATATTAAAATTTTTAATATTTAATTTAAAATTTAGTTCATTTTTTTTATAAAAAAAAAAAATTAATAAAGCATAATCCATAAATTTTGTTGCAATACGTGTACAAAACAAAAAATTACGAATTTTAGTGTAAAACTGACAAATCCATGTCGTCGTATAAATTTGCCAGTGCTTCTACTATCTTTGTTGAGACAAATTGGTTAGTATGCTATCAAGACGGATTTAGTTGACAATAGATCAACGTTCAAGACAACTTGCACATGGACGCGCCTCAGTGGACTCTTAAGAGATTTTGTTGTAAAAATCATATAACATTTAGCATTGGAATGCTCTGATATTGGTCCAATTGACCGTATATTATTAAGATAGTTTGTGATCCAAGTAGATTTTATAGTGCAGTGATGTGTTTGTGTCTGTATAGATGATTAAGTTACCATTTTTGTTGGATTGTATTTATGTAATATTAAATGGTTAAAAAATATATATTAATGAATTTTCAAAGGTAATAGATTACTTTATCTAAATAATTAACCATATACAATTGACATATGATGTAATTTATGTGAACTTAGTTAAACAATCAACGAAACCAATCAGTGAATTTATAAGGATCATTACTCAATTGTAATTTATTTACACTAGTCACATTGAGGCAATCATGAATATGATGATAGTGAAAACTTGTAACATCATTTCAATTGTATAAATTTTCATATTGCGGAATAATATTGTAACTGTTCATCACTAAAATTTATATAATTTATATATAAATATATTGTAACAAAATTTTTTTCATTGAAAAATTTGATAAAAATGGACTTAATTTTACATTGAATATTGAATATTTCAATATTTTATAAAAAAATTACATCAAAATATTAAAAATATTTTTTAAAAAATATGTCACCAAAATGTTGAGATTTCTTTACGTTTTTTTTTTAAATCTCACTAAAATTTCAAAAATTCTATCATGTTGAGATTCTCAATAAACATCAAAATTATTAACTTGTCCTTCTTCCTCAATAAAATGCACAGGTGTTGAACTTCACAAATTACAAATTAAAACAAGTCAAAATTATAAAATAAGGTATTTATCCGCAATTATGGTTTTTTTTGGATAAAATTAAATTATAATTGTAGAATGGATTAAAATTAGGTTAGAACTTGTAAAAATAGCTACTTAGTCAAAAACCCCATTTTTTGTATACTGTAATTGAATTATTTCATTACTTTGGAGTTTGTTTGTAACAGTTATAATTACAAAGTACAATACAAATTTGTTCCTGCAAATAGTTGGGCATATTATTACTAAAAAAGCATCAATAAAATAAATAAAAAAAAAAATTATATGGATTACATTTTTTTTTCTATTCAATTTATAGGAATAAGATGACATAAATAATTGACACTTGCATTTTTTTTTTTTTTCCTGATCCTGCATTTCCTTGGCACTGGTAGGAGCAGAACAACTTCTTTCAAAAAATAATAAAAAAAAAAAGCGCAGTCGTAAAACAATCATGTATCAAACTAAATTTGTGAGAATAATGTAAACTCAGAATAGCAGGATTGGCTCAAATAGAACCTCACGATTCGAAGACTCGAAAACAACAAATCAAGTGATAATATCAACAATAACGATTACTGTGTTACCCAAAAAGCATTTGATAGATTACACAAAATTGCTATTCGTATCAGCAAATGATCAATGCGTGTAAAGTAAATATAAAGATGCACAATAGATTACAAGTTCGGCGTACGTAGCTTATTTTTCCCAAAAAAAAAAGTGTTGCGCGGGCACGGTGGGGATTACACTGCCAGATATCCCACGACACCCCTGCCCGTAGAATTATAAACAAAGAGCAGCAAGCAAGATAGAACGCAAGACAAACGGCACTCTGTACGCCTTCCGACAGTCACGACTTGACGTCTTTTAGTATTCCACCTTTTTCAAGCTCAGTAACTAGATCCTTCAGCGATGGAACCTTCATGGCCAAAGTCCTGTACAGTCTAGAATATCGGGCACGGGATCCATCTGCAGTTCTTGCTAAGGCAAGCAAGCTAAGCGCTTCAGGGAGCTGGGAGAATACTTGTTTCATCTCTTCCAGGCTCATATTTTCCAAAACGTATGGTTTGGGTACAACCCTGACAATTTCACCTCCTTTTGGTTCTTGCACGTGGGCATCTGCTTTGATGACCAGCTCAGAATTTGAGTTTGCTCCACACTTGATAATAAACGGGGTTGTTGAGCCTGTGTTAAACTGCAAAACATTCCACTGGGCCACTTCAGTTGCGGCACCAGACCCCAAATCTGCAGATGGCTTGCGAACATGTGATGTTTCTAGAACATGATCATCTTCTTCAGGAATTGACTGCAGCAATATATGATAAAATGACAATTAGTTGACAGCAAGTGACTAAATAACAACCAATTACAAATTCAGAAAGAACTGGATGAATTAAAAAATGTTTACAGCATTTAATTCCATAAACTCTTTTTGACATTTTTTTTTTATTTTTAATTTGACAGAGAAAATATAGGTGATAAAATGAGTTTATCTGTTTTATAAGCCTTTAAGATTATTGTGACAGATTTGTGACTCATAGGAATGCCGCAGGCATCCCAGGGACGCCTAATGTACCTGAACCACACAGCGAGCATCAGCAATTTGCCTTTTGGCACAAGGATGATCAATGTCAAGAAGGGAAGGCATCCTTTCCACAAGCTCATCCAGAGATGCAAGCATTGCTTTCTTCTTACTTCTACTCAAGGTGTTTCCAGAGGACTGTCTCATTATATCCTGTACAAAATATATGATGTCACTCATTTATTTTTGTATTGGAATATGATCATTGAAAAGAACACAATTAGTTTCACAACGAAGTAAAAACCTTGACTTGCTTCAGTATGCCATCCAGAGAAATTAAAGATGCTAATCTTGCATCTTCAGCTGCTGTAGAAGGATTGCGAATAGGCGAACCACCATCTTCCAATGTCAGTAAGGCTACATCACTTCTCATTTGTTGCAAAATCTTGTTATACAAAACAATTAGTTGCAAGATCAGCACATGTAAACTGTGCAGTAGACAATTTCTACACAAAAGGATATGACACCAGCAGCTATACTGCATGCACAAAATTTATTTTATACGAGGAATACAGTAATCTATCTAATAATATGGATCATGTCCAAGAAGGGATAGAAAAAGTTTGAGACAAATATGGTGGCTAAATAAAATGACCACCTTTCTTCTTTTGTGATCAACAGATTCAAGAGCTGAACGTAAGTTTGCAACTTGTGATGCATCTTCTGCTGCTTCTGTTGCTAAGGTGCCAGCTATATCCTGATAAAAAATTGAATATAAGCAAAATGTCCAATGATTCATTGAACAGGGAAAAAAACATAAAGAGGGGAAAAATAGACTTGTTCAAAGTATATTTAATTATGAAAATCAGAGAGCAAAAAATGCCCACCCTCCTTTCTGATTATTTAAGGAAAAATAATATAATCTCTAGACCCCACACTTCAAAGACATCCAGAAAGTGTTTCCTAGCCACACTTCAAAATAGAGCAATATGGCACAGGGCATCTTTAAGCAGTTGAGGCATCCTACCTATCATAACAATAATTAGGTGAGGTCCCTCCTAAATAAAGTATCTTTTCTACTCAAATCTTTATAAATCACAATTGCTATGTTGGTTAAAAATATCCCTCAAGTCACCAGGTCAAAAAGGAAGCACTCTGTAGACCAGAAGAGAAGATGCTGCTGCTTTTTTAAGGGAAGATTACCATAAACAAAGCAATACTTCCATTAAGGAACAGACAGTGACCCAAAAGATAAAATCCTGATACTTAAAACTTTTGCATCTATAGAAATTTATGCCCCCAAACAGTCAGCAGGGGAAAACACAAGTTCTAGCCAGCATTTATCAAGATTTGTGATGCAACCAAAAACTTATACGGGTGTCAATACCAAGGGTATTCAATCTACCAAGGAACTAACACGAAATAGGAAAAAGCAGATCCATCTGCAAGGGAAAGGAATGAATTACACAATTAAATCCATTATGGTGAAAAGATATGGCTGGAAAGGAAATGAATTGCATGCACATACAAATCCAATAGAAAAAGAATCTTAGTTCAAACTCCATGGGCATTTATGGCAGTGTGGAGCCTACCCTAGTTTTTCATTTAGAAGGGCTACACAATGAAAGATAGCACGAACGACTAACACATACCTTTAAGTGCTGCAACTGGGAATTATAGACCCTTTTTGCATACTCAGACAGAAGCTGGCCAAGTGCATCAGTATATGGAGGCAAAGCAGCACCTAGTCCAGCCATCCAACCATCCATAATTGCTGTTGAAAGAAGTTCTAACTGACCAGTGGCCCCTCCTGATGCATCATCACCTGTAACAGAAAGAAACTCAAAGTTTTCTGCAAGCCAGGACCTAATTTGCCGCTGCAGCTCACCAGCTGGCGTGTGAACAAAAAGGGCAGCGAGTGCCTTGTTCCCTACTGCAAAACTTTTAGCTTCCTCTTGTATTTCCCTTAGCTTTCCACCAGTAACCTGCTGCCTCCAAGAATCCTGCAAATTGAGTTCATAATGTCCGAATGTGAAATATCTAGCAAAGATGAGAGCTAATACATACGAGGAGAGGAGGGTAGACATAGCAAGTAAAGATAACAAATGTTGGCAAGTAGAATGACGAAAAAAATTGACAAAAAAAATTCTGTCTCTACTTTTGTATAAGAGCTGAGGTTTAAAGAGACCGAAAAAAAAAAAAAAAAAAAACTAGGTGTAATGGGTGGAAAGAGCAGGAGGCCATAATAAAAGACACCTGATCGATTCCTCGCATCCTCAGAACCACTGAAGATAACTTGGACTTCTTTTCTGGTTTTATGTTTATCTTAAAGCCAGGATTCTGCTCATCAACATAACGAATAGAAGATCTTCCAGGGCTGCTACTCCGGCTGGAGCTTCTACTGCATCCAGTATTAGCCTTTTCCAGAAAGCATTCTACAGGCGAGACCTGTAAATTTCAAAGAAATACGCACTGATCTAATAATAAGAAAGCAGCAAATGCTCAGTACAAGAAACTGATAGGTATGCTAGCATCTTAAATAAATTGTTGAATATTAGCAGTTTTATTATTTTTCAAATAAATTTTGAATGTATAGGATGGGAACTGGATTAGTTTATTATTTTTTATTTTTTACGATTTGCTTGTTTTACTGTTATCTAGTTCCTAAAAAACAAGATTAGTTTAACTTTTCTTGTATTTCCTTCTCTATATACACCTGTGTTCATACACAGCAGAATATATGAAAAAAACATAAAATAAAACCTTTATTCAAAGTTTACATAAATTACCTTGACGGACTGCAGCTCAGGTGACCTAGCAAGCAAAGATCTTATATACAAAATTCTGACACGGGAAACAAGCATGGTATCCATCACCCTCTTTGGTTCCATTTTATGGACAAAAGAGAAAACAGCACCTCTAATTTCAGCAAGTATTTCATGCTCTCTGGAAGCACCTGCTTTAATAACTGCTGCCAAAACCTGCAAAAATTGGAGAAATATTTTCAAATATTCATGAACTGTCTCCATTTTTCTTAAATCTTTTTCTTTTTGGTGTTGGCTGTGGAGGCTTGTGGGTGAGAGAGAGGAGAAGAGAGAATAAACTAATGACTGTCATCACTATTCATAGCATAAAGCTCATAATGTAAAGTAGAAAACTCTGGGTACTTGAAAAAAATTTAACCCACAGGCACAGACTTAATGACACACACCGTCATATAATTACTGACGTCAAGCAATAAGCCACGTGATTGGAGAATAGCCACAAAAATCATATAACCAGCCAAAGTACAAAAAGGCAATACAAATAATCCTGAAGAATCATGGTCTGAATTTAAAAATTTTTAAAAAGTAAGCACAGTGTCTAAACCTGCTCTTACAATATGGCTGAGGAAGTTGCAACATTTTCAATTGATTAAAATAATATACATCTTCAAGTGCCAAGGCATCTTCCTTTTTACTAAATTCTGACATATTTAAAACTCGCCCCAGTTGACACTTTTCAAAATCTTTGCAGAAATCAATCCCTAATAAAAGAATCAGAAACTTGAAAATTATAATTTTAGTTCTGTATTATCTCATCCATAAATTGGAAGGAATCTATTATACAACTTTAAACAGCGCCCTAATAATGACATCATAACAGATCTTCACTTGAACGCAAAGAATATAACGTGACAGTCAGATTTCAGTCCTAAAGAACAAAGCCAGTTGTAAAAATGTACCAGCATCAGAAGCTTGTTTGCTCCATCTGAAAGGGCAGCAAGGCTGTCAAATTGTTCAGGGTCAAAGTCATTAAGAGCAGCAGTAAGATACTCTCCCGCTGGAGTAGTTTTAACTTTCTCGGAACCTGATTTAACCAAAGCCACTGTGCCTTCAGTCTTATCTGCAGATAATGATAAAGGAGCAACATCCGTAGAACGCCCTTTATTGTTCTTATCATTCCTGTCCAAAAACAATCGCAAAAGGAGTTCCATAACCAATAAATGAGGTACCAAGAAAAGAAAGTCACAGAACAAGCAAAACAACCATCAAACTGGACTGAAACACACACCTTGCCAAGTCCTGAAACTGAACATTCGCCGATCCTTTAGTTATTGAACTTGACGGCTGAAGAGAAAGTCAATAAAGTTAGAAATCTGGAAAAATTTTAGACAAAGAATACAAGCATCTGTTATCTTGGGCAAGGAAGGAAAAAACTACCTGGGGCAAACTTGCTGAAGATGCTTTCTCTGTTAATCTGTCAAACAATTTCTCATTTTCTTCGTGCAACCTCTGCACAAGCAACAAATCAATTAGTCCAGTAAGATGGAACCGTATTGAAAGAGCAAGTCAGTTTTAACTTTGCAAGGGATTCGATCATTCGAAAGACAGATCCAGAAATAGATAACAAATACACATTCCAAACGTATCAGGACAATAAAATCAGCTTTCTGGAGCTGCCATTTACTTCGTTCAAGTCAGATATCAACCCTCTCCAACCAATGATACAAGAAGGCTGGATTCCATTAGGGGAAGATAAGTACGAAATTATCATTATACTCATAAACTTCAGGGGAAATCTGGAGTGACATTAAAATTTAACCATTATACAATTTATCTCAAATTCTTGAAAGAAGTACAAACGAAGGAGAAGATAGGTAAAACATTTCTAGTTGATAAGCCCATAAACCAAGTCTCTGAAAGCATATGTGTAATTCTGGTAACAAGTCAACAATACCCAGCACAGCTTTAAATCATTAGATCCTTATCCAGGTATTCAATGCTGAGAACCATTTTATTGTGTGAGCATATATATTATCAACAACTTGTTGGGACACTAAACCTCTCCAGACCACCTCTAAGCTCAACATGGCATCGCTATTGCCTTTGCATTACATTTAACTTAAGCCGTATTAACTCTTGTTACAACAACAATATTCTTTGCTGCATACAACCAAATCATTCTCATCAAAAAACATAACTTAGTACTCTTTTTCCAGCTCAGCATCAATAATTCAGGATCATTCAGCATAAAATATATTTCTCAATTACCATTATCAAAAACTCAGTGATTCAATCCTGATGTGCAGTGGTTTTGGACACCTCATAGGTTCAACATCTATTAGAAATAACTTCGTACATGGAAGACAAGGAACTATAAAACTTCGCATCTCCAGTGACAATAATGTTCAATCAAAACAGACTAAAGTTGAATGCAACAGACAACAACAAGGTCAAAACAACAGATTCCCCACCCCAATTCCCAAAAGGGCAGAACAATAAAAAGTTTGCAGACCTCAATCAGTGCATCACGCTTTTTGAGTTCTTCCTCAAGTTTTTTGGTTACAGCTGAAGAATCCATGCCATCCCTGGTCAAGTGAGACATTGCTGAAACAGCATTAGCTGGTTCTGAGCCAAATGTTGACCTTACTTCACAAGAATGAAGAGCTTCATTGAGTTGAGATTCAATGCTTTTAATCTTGGCCTACATAATAAATTCAGAACAGAGAATATCAATGCAATTATGTACAAAAGAATATTTACCATCAGAATAACAGAAGCATGAAGGGTAGCAATTTCAAATTGATGAAAGTTCATCATAGTCCAACACACATTTGTTGTCCCCAAGGTCAAGATAATATGTAAATTTCACACAGAAAAGGCTCAAACTATACTCAAGAATGAGAAAGAACCACAATAAACAACTATGACACAATTCCAGTTCCATACAAGAGAATACAACACAAAATTTTCAAGAATAGAAAAGCAGTGACATAGGAGGCTTAATTGTTTATACAAATAGTGGTGACAAAAGCTTCTCCTCTGAGATTCAGCTCAGGCAATATAATATTGCTTTTGAGGACTAGTGCCAGTTGGACATTTAAAAGAATAAGATTAATAAAAGATTAAACTTAGGTATAAAGTAAAGAAACAATGTAAACATTTATTATTGACATTGTTGTCTTGTGTTTGATTGGGTATTCATAACAAATTCACCGCCTGAAGCATCTGAAATAATATGATCCAAAAACAAAGAAAAGTACTGGGAGACCGGGATTACAAAGCAAGCAGTTGATTTGGAGAGAATACCCTCAACCAGGTGTTTGCCTCTTTATCGTGTGGGGTGGAAGTGTACAACCACCAATCACCCTAGTCAATGCAGTGTATGTCACATAGGTATGGACAGAAATACATACACAAGTTATTGTAGTGATACACATAGCAAAATGCACAAACATTCTACAGCAAGGCCAGGTAAAAAGAACTAAAATGAACCTCCACGTCAGTGCACAAGAACTTTTTATTTTTCAGTATATGCATGGATAGACAAGGAAAATTGGCAAAGGACCAACCTGTAATGTCTGAATTGCGGAGTCTCTTTGCTGAATCTGCATCTTTTGATCCTGTTCCAAATGTAATAATTGAGCTACCCGATTTCTGAGCTGAGCATTTTGTTCCTTCTCTATCTTATGCTTGTCTGCAAGCATAATATTCTCTGACTGCATCAAATAAAATTAATGAAACAGCTTAGCAACATCATTACTGGTAATGAAAATACTGTTAATTTTAGGACCAATACACAGTACAAAAGGCAAAACAGATGCGCAAAAAAATGATAATAATAGTAAAAAGACAATCCAAACAAAGTATCGCTTTGCATGTCCCATGCTAACAAAGTATAAAACCCAACCAACTGTACCAAACAGTGAAAAAATTAATCATGAAGAGAGGAAGGCATTCACTATATTATATAATCTAGAAGAACTTATTTCTTTGGTACGAAGACCATTAGTCGGATACTAAATGTGTCCAGCAAAAAAGGAAAACAAAATACTAGAGTTTTCAATTAGGCTAAAAACTAAACATTAAAAAATGGAAAGAAAACAATTCCAAAAGTGCCAAATACATTATACTTCTTGCAGAATTGGAAACTATACGAAACTCAGTTACAGAACCTTTAAATCTGACTGTAATGCAAATGACACTTTCCATGCTTTCTGAACTTCGTTGTAGAGTAGGACACACTGATCATTGGCTTCTTTAAGTGCTTGTTTTAGTCCCAAAATCTCCTGCTTAAGATCATGGGTTTCCTTTTCCCTTTCATACAAGTCCTTACGTGCATCATTTGCCTACAAGAACCATCACAAACATAGAAAATTTTAGCCTTGTTCCAATGCTTATATCAGGGCATTATACCAACAAACTTGCAGAGCATGAACGTTATAGTTGAAGTAAAAGCATTTCTATACATAAAATATGCAACAAAAATAAAAATAAAAAAACAAAAACATAACCAAAGCAAACCTCAAAACCATTCCTTGACTGTTCTGTGGATAATTGCTTCACTATTTATTTGTATTTTCTTAATTTTCTTGAAGCTTTCTAGTTTTCTCATCAATGTAAGGTGCTTGCCAGTTAGCATTTGCACCAAATCAGCATTCTAGTAATTCAAGATAATATAATAACAATCAGAAAAGACTCTTTCACACCTAGATATTACAATGGCAATGCATTTAGTTTATCAAATATAAGTTTGTTACAGCAGAATTCACATTCATAAGATCAATGGTACACAAGTTGAACCACAATACAATGGACCATACTAACATCTACATGAAAAAACTTTGAACTCACAATATCTCTCCATTTCTTAATTGTATCTCGATTTCCAAGGCTTAGAATAGCATTGCGAGCTCTAGCAGAGAAATTGAGAGATGACAGTGTCTCAGACAAATTTGCAGCATTTGGACATACATTAACTATCAACAAAGTTTTTGAGCTTTCCCCTGCAGAAAATACAAGATCCAAATTTGTGGTAAAGTATTTGAAATTGACCATTTGTCAAGAAAGAAGAAATAAGGTGTACAAATATGGATCATTAGAAGAAAGGAAAAGACAGATAGCAAGGAAAACAGCCAGATTGCTGGGACATTATGAAGCAGGATCATCTCACAATGGATCATTGACCAATAAGAATAAAATGTAGGTCCAACAACACCCAGAGATACAAGTTCACAATAAAAATTGAATGCATAGTAATGTATTATGGAAAAAGGTCAAAATGTTCTCTATTCAGTTTCTTTTTAAAACTTAATGGCTAAGTTCATATAATGCATCACCAAAAAATAATTATATTAAGCTCATAGAAATGCATCATATTATAGAAAAAAAGGATTTTGTATTCAATTTCTTAGTACAAATTGTTAAATGGATAAGATTAATTTAAGTTTGAATTCTTAAAAGATTAGCTAACTCATTTATCATTATCTTTTAAAGATATTATCTTGTTTTTAGATTTAGTTGGATAATAGTTAAGTATTTTGTTCTGAGTTGATATTTGTTCTAGTTCTTACTTTCTAGGAAAAAACTTGTGTAAACACCTTTATTTAAATGAGAGGAATATTGAATAAAAGTGATTTTTCTCCTACCATTTTTACATGGTATCATAGCAACGTTGAAAATGGTTTTTTTTTAATCCAAATGGCCAATCCAACACAGACATCCTATACTGACTCCTCTGAAACTTCTCAAATTGAACTAACCAGATTACAACCCATTCATATAACTCCAAAAGTCATGTTTTACAAATTACCCAACATCGACTTAATGGAACAAATTATTTGGATTGGTCTCAGTTTGTGACCATGATAATACGCGACAAAGGAAAGTTAGGCTTTCTAACAAGAGCAACACCTGCACCATTAGAGACTGACAAAGCTTATATTTCATGGGAAGCAGACAACTCGATGATCATGGCCTGGTTGGTGAACTTCATGGAGAAAAGAATAGGCCAAAATTATTTATCCTACAAGACTGCTAAGGATATATGGGATACAGCCAGGGATATATACTCAAATGTAGGTAATTCAACTTAGTTGTTTGAACTTAAATCTGCCTTGAAGGAGAGCAAACAAGCAGAATTGTCAGTCACAAATTATTATAATAATCTAACTAGATTATGGCAAGAGTTAGATCTCTTTAAAGATATAACAAAGTATTGTACTAAGTGCAATAAAAAAATTAGAATAAGCTTGAGGCAGAGAGGGTTTTTGATTTTTTTCATGGTCTCAACAAAGACTTAGATGAAGTCAGGGGGAGAATCCTGAGATCAAAACCACTGTTGAGCCTTCGAGAAGCCTTTGCTAAGATACGTAGAGAAGAAAATAGACATCGGGTGATGCTAGGAGGCAACAAAGATTCAGAGAATAAGTCTGACATTTCAAACATTACATGATCTGCCTTAGCCATAAAAAAGAATCGGTACAATCAAGGGGATCAAAAGAATAATTTTAGATATCAACGTTCAAAAAGAAATCAGTGGTGTGATCACTGTCAGCGATTTAATCATATTAGAGAAACTTACTGGAAACTTCATGGAAAGCCAACAAATTGGAAGCCGAGAAAACAAGGAGAAAGCAAGGGGTATCAAGTAACTACAAAAGTACAAAATCAACAACACTCAAGTTTCAGTCAAGAACAGTTAGTGGAGCTCCAAAAATTACTGCAGCATACTCAGATTCAATCAAGTTCTACTAATCAACTAGAACAATCTTCTACTTGTAATATAGCTCAACAAGGTAGATTCTCTCTTACTTTAAACACACGAATGGCAGACAATAATGAGTGGATAATGGATTCAGGAGTTTCGGATCACATGACAGGAAATGCAAAAATGTTCTCTACCTATACCCCATATTCTGGAACACTTAAAATAAGAATTACAGATGGTTCTTTATCTTCTGTTGCAGGAAAAGGAACTGTTGTTATTTCATCAGATATATACTTATATTCAGTATTACATGTTCTTTATCTTGCATGTAATTTGATTTCAATCAGTAAGTTAACTAAAGATCTTAATTGCAAGGCTAATTTTTCCTCATATTTATGTAAATTTCAAGATTTGTATTCAGGGAGGGTGATTGGCAGTGCTAAGGGCAGTAACAGGTTATACTACCTTGATAATCAGAAGCATGGAGGAAATAATCAGATCCGAGCTCTTCATGAAATATCGAGTTTTAGTTCCAATTTAATTTCAAAAAAAAATAATGTTATGGCATAAGAGACTTGGTCATCCTGGTTTTTCTTATTTGAAAAAATTATTTTTAAATTTATTCCATAATAAAAATGCAAATTCATTTCGTTGTGACATTTGTCAACTTGCAAAACACACATGAAACTCATGTCCTATGCGTCCATATAGAATGTCCAAACCTTTTTCTATATTTCATAATGACATCTAGGGTCCAATTAAAGTTAGAAATATTTCAGGAGCTAGGTGGTTCATTACATTTATTAATGATCACACTAGAGTTTGTTGGGTATTTCTACTAAAGAAAAAATCTAAAACTGTAAACATTTTTCAAATATTTCATCAAATGATTAAGACCCAATTTCAAACACAAATCCAAATACTCCATACTAATAATGCTCAATATTATTTTAATCAAGTTCTAGGAAAATATCTTGCTGATAATGAGATAGTTCATCAAAGTTCATGTGTAGGAACACCTCAACAAAATGGGATTGCAGAACGTAAAAACCGACATCTCTTAAAAGTTGCTAGAGCCTTAATGTTTACTAATAATGTTCCTAAGAGTTTCTGGGGAGAAGCTATTCTTACAACCTCATATATTATTAATCGACTTCCATCTAGTGTTCTTCAATTCCAAACACCACTTCAAATTCTTCTTAAACATTATCCTCAAAATCGTTTGTTTCAAAATTTACCTATTAGGATCTTTGGTTGCACAGTATTTGTTCATTCTTTAGCAAAAATAAAATTAGATCCTCGGACAACTAAGTGCATTTTCTTAGGATATTCACCATTCCAAAAAGGGTACAAATGTTATTGTCCAAAAATAAATAAACTATTTATAACTATGGATGTAATTTTTTTTTAAGATACCCCTTTCTTTAAGAGTTCAATTTAAAGGGAGAATTTTGATGAAATTGAACTTTTTGATTTTTCTATGAAGATAACTATGAAGCTGGGAAAAACTTTTCTAAGGATAAAGTTTCAATTCTAGATAACTCTAATATACTTGACATTTTTGCTACTGATGTCTCAGTTGAAAGTTCAACAATTTCAGTTCCCATTCCAAATGCAATACTAGAAAATTCAAATCCAAATCCTGAAACCTCCAAGTCTAAGACTCTTATGCCACTAACTGACATATTTAATACAGATGGACAAAGTATAAAGAGAATCCAGTAATTTTGACATATTCTCGGAGAGCAAAGAAGAATCAAGGAATACAACCTGTCACTGCCCAATAGGACTGCCCAAATTCTGATCCAAATACTGATCCACATATGACACATCTAAATCAAGGCTCAAACAATTCAGAAAGCGAAGAATTTCAACAAGACAGTGAACAATTTCAGCAAGAAATAATTGATCTGCCAATTGCTCTTCGAAAAGGTAAAAGAACTTGTACACAGCATCCAATAGAACATCACATGTCATTGGAAAATCTTTCACAATCATATAAAGCATTTAATTTGAAGATATCAGCTGAAAAAATTCCAGCAAACATCTTTGAAGCTCTTAGTAGTCAAGAATGGAAGCGTGCTGTTTTGGAGAAGCTTAATGCTTTGAAGAAGAACAATACATGGGAGGTTGTGAAATTGCTAAAAGGAAAGTTTCCAGTAGATTGCAAATGGATTTTCAATATTAAGTACAAAGTTGATGAGAGTATAGAGAGATATAAAGTAAGGTTAGTTACCAAATGGTTCACTCAAACCTTTGGCATAAACTATAATGAAACATTTGCACTAGTTACTAAATTAAATACAATCAGAGTTTTGTTGTCTGTTGCAGCAAATTAAAATTGGCCACTCTATCAAATGGATGTGAAAAATACACTCTTGAATGGAGAATTGGAAGAAGAAGTTTATATGGAACCTCCACCAGGATTTGAACATGGAGTTGGCAAAGGAAATGTATGTCAATTAAGAAAATCTCTTTATGAGTTAAAGCAGTCACCAAGAGCTTGGTTTGATAGGTTTTCTACCCCATTGAAGAAATTTGGATATACTCATGGACAAACAAATCATACACTATTCTTCAAAGCTTCTTTAAATGGAAAAATTGTTATTCTTATAGTATATGTGGACGATATTATTTTAACAGGTGATGATCTAAAAGATCTTATTTCCTTAAAGGTTTTTTTTTTAACAAAAGAGTTTAAAATTAAAAATTTAGAACAACTTCGCTATTTTTTGGGAATGGAAGTGGCAAGAAGCAAAAAGGGTATTGTTGTCTCTCAAAGAAAGTATACACTGGATTTACTTAAAGAGACATGAATGCTAGGGTATAAGCCATCTGAAACTCCAGTAGAGCCAAATGTGAAGATAAGTAAAGAAGGAGGAAGTCCAGTAGATAAGGGAAGATACCAAAGATTAGTGGGGAAGCTGATCTATTTATCCTACACTAGACCTGACATAGCATTTGTTGTAAGCTTAATCAGCCAATATATGCATAATCCATTCCAAGTACATCTAGATACAGTTTATAAAATTCTGAAGTATTTGAAGTTTTCACCAGGAAAAGATTTATTTTTTGTTAAGAGTAATAAGAGAAATGTTGAGGTTTATACTGATGCTGATTAGGCAGGATTAATTGATGATAGAAAATCTACATCTTGTTATTATACATTTATCTAGGAAAACTTAGCTACATGAAAAAGTAAAAAACAGAATGTGGTAGCAAGGAGTAATGCAGAAGCAGAATTGAGAGCTCTTGTACAAGAAACCTATGACATAATTTGGATTAAAAGACTATTAGAAGAACTAAAGTTAGATTGTGTAAAGCCAATAAAAGTTTTTTGTGATAATAAAGCTATTATCAACATTGCCCATAATCCTATCCATCATGATCGTACCAAGTATGTGGAGATTGATAAGCATTTTTTGAAAGAAAAAATAGATTGTGGAGAAATCTGTATGATTTTTATTCCTTCAAAGCTACAGATGACTGATTTACTTACAAAAGGTGTTGGAAGACAAGGATTCACAGATTATCTAAGCAAGCTGGGAATGTTAGATATTTTTTTACCAACTTGAGAGAGAGTGTTGAATGGATAAGATTAATTTAAGTTTGAATTCTTAGAAGATTAGCTAGCTCATTTATCATTATCTTTTAAAGATATTATCTTGTTTTTAGATTTAGTTGGAGAATAGTTAAGTATTTTGTTCTGAGTTAATATCTGTTCTAATTCCTACTTTCTAGAGAAAAACTTGTGTAAACACCTTTATTTAAATGAGAGGAATATTGAATAAAAGTGATTTTTTTCTCCTACCATTTTTACACAAATTAATGTGCTTTCCCAATAGACTGTAAAATTCACACCTTTTTGATGTCTTTTGTTACTGACTTTGTCCTCACAGAGGACCTCGTCCTCCCTTCTCTCTAACAGATTCCATATTATTCCAAAAACATACATATCTGGAATCTTTATATGATATAGAATTAAGAACAGTGCACATATTGCACTTCATACAAAATTGTCAAATAGCCCAACTAATGGAACCAATTTGGGATGTCAACAGATCTGGATTCAAATCTCTGAATGAACTTAAAACTGTATCCAACCTCCAAGCCAAGTTTTCCCATGGATTTCTGGAAATAAGTAATTTCTAAGTTCTTTGCACAATCAAAATCAATTCCTTTGAAATAAGAGCATTTTGAAAAATAAAATTAATGATCATCTTTGCAACAGCAGATAATGATGGCAAGTATCACTAAAGGCTGTAGAATTTATATTATTTCCTTCATCATGTTCACTATCAAAAGGAAGTTTACTAGGAACTAGGAACATGAAAGATCTCCTTTGGCATCTTTTGGAATGACTACTGGAATCATAGTTTTCCAATCATTCCTGATTACCAAACAGAACTTATTTCATCAGTAAACAGTATCTTGGAAGAACTTGAAATTTCCTATTTAACATGTGGGAGTTGAGAAGATGGCATTAGCTTGTTGATTGTTCCATTGCCATCAAAGTGAGCCTCAAATGTTTTAAGAACCAAAATGGCAATGGGACTTACAAGATGGAGCAATAAAGACTGATATGCAATGACAATGGCATGATAAGAAAAATATTTTCCAAAGCCATTTTCCACAACAATAAATCTTCCATTCCTCTTAAAATTCCGCCCATCATTAAGTCCCTCCAAAATTTATGCAAACAAGTAGAATATGATGATACCTAGAGAGTCTGCAAATACTTTGGTCAGCATCGAGTTTTCATAAGGCACAATATCCTTCCTTGAAGTCAAAGAAGACAAAACATCTCCCAACCTACAAAGTTTTACAAATAATGCAATAACAACACAGAAGAGGTTAACAGGGACAACTCAGAAAACATGAGAATGTTGCATGCTAATCATGCTACTATGATGATCAACACAAGCAAATAAAAAACAAATGCAGCCTAATTCCCACAAATAAGACTGGGTATAATGTGCTAATAATCATCTTGGTTTATTTCCCTGAAGATCACAGAAATCCAATTCGCAACTGCGAGTACAAAGAACCTATTAACTTAACCAAGAGACAGCAACACCATGATGAGCAACAAAACACTTAAAAAAGTAAGAATGTCATGCGCCCAGACATTGCTACTGTGGATGAACAACAAATAAATTAAACAAAAAACAGGAAAGATTAACAAGGCATACGCTGAGAGTGATTTCATGACATGAAGTAAATCTGTCACCCGTTCCCCACTATCATCTTCCGTGATTAAACCTTCACTTCCAGCCAAGTCAACAAGAGAAAGCTTACTATACAAGTTTTCTCCGGTGATCAAATTGTTATAGCATATGTGTATCATGATAATCCTGCAAAACCAGAAAAGAAATCCACACAAATGAATTTAATAATAACAGTTATTATCAGAACTATCATCATCCATATACAACAATATTCCTTACACTAGTGCAAAGTAATATTACAAAAGTATTTCCTTAAACACTGTTAGTTCCATTACCAGAAAACTGTTTTGAACTTTACAGATAATTACTTCTTATACTTGAGCAGGTAGGAGTTTATTAACGAATACATCGATAAAGAGGAGAAAAAAGAAATGTACGTACAATAGTTAACTAAAAAGAGGTAATCAAATCAGTGTAGACTACCAAGGATATGGAAATAAGATACGTGCTATGATACCTATATTATGCATTAACAGTGTACAGATTCTGAAATGCTTTGTCAAAACATTCTAGGAACTATTGGGAATAACTTTTACAAGTTAAACTTGGTACTCTTTTACAGTAATGAGCAAGGATTTTGTTAAAAGAAATGAAGCTAGGGCATACATGTATTTTTCCTCTAAATTCTAATCGAGCTCAAAGATGGCCAACCTTTAGATTGGGGTCACCAGATCTTAAAGAGCGAAAAAAAATCAAAGAAAAAAGGAGAGAGCAAGAGCAAGAGAGGGAAAATTCGATTGAGTACATACATATGAGAAACATTGAATTTTGAAACATCATTTCCCCGGCTCTGAAATGCAGATTTCAAGACTTTAGAGAACTCCAACAGGTTATCAGCTTTTTCCTGTACAAGTTCTATAAAAGATTCTGGAGATCCCAAGCAAATTTTAGCTAGAGTACTCTCTGATTCTGAGAGCAAATCTCTTATCTACAAGAACAAGAAAAGGGTCTTGCATCAGAACATTTCACTGATCCTATAACTAAAGCATTATTCAACAAGTAAAAAGCCAGAACATAAAACATATAAAAGATGAACAAAGGAAGTGCAATCTTCGGTATGTAGAAAACAGGAACAAACCTGCTCATTGTAGAGTTCAAAAACTGTAACAGAGAAACTGAATCTAGAAGTTGAAGTTGAATCTGAGTTAGATAAATCACACAGTTCCTCAAAACAACGAGCATATAAACCACGATCATGGCTAGATCCTTCCTGAGCAAATCAAAAGCATGTCAAGAGAGCAATAACCAGGAAATTTACCATCGAATTCAGGTAAGAAAGAACATGGTAAAATAGAAATTATTGACAAGCTAGATAGGCACTGAAAAATCCAAATTTACCAACAGCTAAGGACCTACAGCCAGTGGGACTAGAATGAAGTAACCAGTCAGGTAACTCAGTAGCCAGTTCATTTAAAAAGAAAGAGAACAGAAAAAGAAGAAAACAAAAGAAGGATCTTCCATGCAACAAGAAGCATATTAGATGATGAAAAATAGTTAATGAATCTAGTTCAATTACCACTAATTCTAGTTTTACCATCTACATTTTATATCAAGCAAGAAAAAATTTCACATGTGCTCCACTAAATTGTCCAATAGAACCCAACTTACAATCCATTAAAATTTAACCTAAAAATGGAAGTCGATGCATGCATACATGTGAATAAAAGAAATAACACACAAACACTCTTATATATAAACATACCTATATACTACATAGATAATTATATGGGTATGTGTAGATAGATAGAGAGAGAGAGAGCACCATAGTGTGTGTCTTTCCGGAGTGAGTTTGTCCATAAGCAAATATGGAAACATTATGTCCATCCAAAGCTGATTGCACAAATGGCTGAACATCACTGAACAGATCAGCTGCAAAAAAGTGGTGGGCCTCAATAATCCTCTTTCTTGTGGCATTTAAGTGATTCATCTGTTAAATAATGAATAAGTAGGAAAAAGGAAAGAAAAAAGTTTCATATTGCAAAATGATGAAAATCGAAATCAAACAAAGAACTCAATGCTTGCCTTGTCCAACGTGAGGTCCATAAACTCGATCAAATTCAAAATCCTTCTTGGGGTTGGAGATGGCATCATCCCCAGTATTGACACGGATAGTATAATCGTCAGGAAATTCAACAACAGAAGGACCGTCAACTTCAAACAATGGTCTTGTACGGCAAAATACCTTTATGTTTCCTGAAATTAAAAACCTAGTTTGTCAAAGAAAACTGCAGAAACAGCTTGGTGAAGTAAATGTTTAAATACGTACCAAAAAAACAGGGAAAATGGCATTTGAGTAATGATTGTGTGTATGTTCCTCTGTTTTATGTCTGAGATAATGAGGGTAAGATCAGAGTTGATAAGGGTGAACAAGAAGATAAGTACCTTTGGCTGTCAATAAGTCATTAAACAATCTTTTCTTCTCAGTGATCAGTGGAGATATTCTAGCTTCAGTTTCAATTGCAACTTGATCTGATTTTCATATTTCATGAAATTAAAACCAATAACAGAACCTGATAACATCAAGCTCCAGAAGCAGAAGATAAAGTAACAATGTGATATACAAAATCATTCAAATGTCTCATAACAGAATGATGTCCACCACATTAGTTTTATTGCACTTTAATAATAATAATAATAATATATAATATATATAATATTTTTGTTGCAGTCTGTGGAAAGTGGATCTTGTATATGTATCAAATTTATCACCCACGGATGAGCTCAGGCATCCAGTCTCAATCAAATGAAAAGCTCAAACTCCACCCAGGAAAAAGAACCTTACAAAATTCATCGTGTGGACTATACAACTCACGTAATTACTTACCTAGTTTATGAGTTTTCTCAGCAAGGACACCAAGATAACGTGCAACTCGGTTGAGGTTTGAATTAGAATATTCCTGCAGATCACTTGCTTCTTGTCTCAATTCCAAGTAATCTTCTTTTGCTAGCTGTCCAAAAGATGCAATACAAGTATTACAAAAAATGAAACAACTACATTATCTGCATCATATTATTAGTGAAATCGACCATATGATACCAGCAAGATCTCTAAAGAAAAACACCAAGGACTTAAAGGCTCTAAAGTGTCATCATTAGACATTTGTAAGTCTTGATCTACCTTGACCTGGCATATAACCCCGAATTGCATAAAATAATTTTCAATACATCATACGGCAAATATAGTGGTTCCATCTACCAGCAAAGGCCAAAGAATTCACAAAAGACAGGACATCTTGTGTTCAACCTAGTGTGTATTGGAAAGGTATGACTCAAGAGGTATGCTGATATCACTGCTCACAATATTCTTTTTGCCCTCCGTTTCAATTGTCATAAAATATTTTTTCAGTTTCCATATATATCTAGTCTAGAAAATAGCTAACCCTGTCTAAACTGTAGTGGAAAAAGAAAAAGAAGAAGTAGTAATAGAATTCATCCACATGTTCCGAGGTCTTGGAGCCTCAAATTAACACAAATCAATAGAGATTCTTAAATTCCTCTTAAAAAGAAGGAACTTGTTGTGGTACATATTAATTTTAGACAATTAACTATTTAACTGTCAATCAATATCCTTAATAGTTTTTAGAACTTCCAATTATCAGTTTGCACCTCCAGAAAGCACAAATTGGGGTCCAAACCAATCGCTCAATTTTAATACATATGAAAATAAACTATTACTCTTTCTCATCCAATAGCCAACTCCAAAAACCTTAAAGCAAATTGTTCAGCTTAATTATGTGCGTTAAAGAGGCAGTCCACAAATTCATAGTACCCCAGGAAACCAAAGCCATAAGGATAAACAATTAAGGTCTTGTGCTCTAAGTGACAGGTTTACACAACCATAAAGAAGAAAATAGATATATTGACATTGGTTTAATCTGTTGAGTAAAAATTGCATGTTGCTGAAAACGTTCAAACTTTCTAAACAATGGCCAAAAGAGGTTAAACTCCTACATTGCAAGGACGTCATCTTTTAACAAATTCTTCACAAATCATCTTAACTGTACTGTCACAATCGAAATCACTAATCATTTCACACATTTGCAGTTAACACCATCTAATCAAACCACTAATCACTCAAAACCAGCTCAGCAAACCACATTACCTTAACTTTGTCATTCAATCGCAGGACCTTAGTGGCTAGGGCCTGCTTCGTATTCTCCGACGAATGTGGTGAAACCGATGCGGCGGAGATCGAGTAGCGGCGAACCAGCGGTGCAACAGGCTTCTGTTCCTCGGGGTCGAACTGCGACGTCGATGACTTCCTCGGCTCAAAACCACTCACCTCCCAGTTCCACCTGCTCTTGTTCTCCGCCATTACAAACAAAACTCTATCCCACTCACAGTCACTCTTGCCTTTTCAAATTCTGTTCAAATTCTGGGTGAAACTTTCAAAAGCAGTACGCCTAGAGATCATTCATCTATATAATCTTTTGGTTTCCCGCTCTCCCTCTGTAATAAAATGAACCGCAGAGGGAGAAACGGCAACATTTCAAGAAAAGAATGGTGGATTCATAAAGAAACACACTCCACATTTTTGGGACACAAGTAACCTATGCTGAGCATTACTTCACGATTCGCTTTCGGGATAATAATTTCCGCATCCCGAACTTATTGCTGTTTTTACAAACCACGTCAAACTTGATCCAGTTATATCACATAGATTCCAAATTTCGCGAGAAGTTAGATAGACCTATTTGATATAAAAGGATAAACTATATATTTATTTATAAAATTATAAACCTTAGGGACCGGTTGTTGTTACCCGTTGGCTTTCTCAAATGTATAGTGTCTGTGAATCTTTTAAGATAAAAAGGAAGAAGCATGTGAATTGTGAGAAGCGCACGTAGCGTGTGGATTGTTCACTGGTATGGAATTTGCTGAGCTGGCATTGTGGGGTTGGCATGTTTTGATTGGATTGTGTAAAGTACCCGCCAGATTCATTCAAAATTTTTATCTTTTTTAGCACGGTAAAATAATGGACCCTTTGGTTTGGCCCATCATCGCATTACTCTTTGCATTATTATTATTATTATTTTTTTTTTTTTTTGGTAAGAGCTACCTAAAATGATTAGTGACTGCCCGATATAATTATGTTTTATGCGATGAATATAATCAAATCGTTCGAGACAAGAGTTTTCAATATGTTTGATAAATGTAAAATCTTAAAAGGATGAAGCTACAATACAATAATTATACTCTACAAATTAAATAAGTGCATTGAAAATAAGGTGGTTTTGTGAAAAGATAGGAACTTTTTTATTTCATAAAAGTCATTAGATTGTAAAAAAAAAAAATTAATAGTTAGAATACAACTATTCTATACAATCTTTGTATTGTAGTACAGACCAGTCTTATATCAATCAATAAATATATACAGAGAGTCAACACAGAAAAAAAAAATGAGAGAATTTAAAGTATTAAATATATATTTAAACAATAAAATTATAAATAAATATCAATTTTTCAACTAATTTTTTTAGGTCAAGAAAATTGTAACTGCTGCAAGTAAAAGATGTTTATTGAAGAAAAAAATATGAATGCATTAAATATATTGGAGACTTTTATTATTTAAGAACATTTATTATCATAAGTTAAGAAGGTGTTTTACTAATAGATTAATATTTGGTTCGCTAATTTGAATATAGGAGTAGCTAGCTATATGAGTGCCATAACATATCATAAATCACGTGCAACCCAAAAGTTGTTTTGTGAAAATATGCCAGCTCACGACTCACCTGTGTGTTTACAGAAAAACATGGCTGTCGAACACAGGAAAAGCAAAGCTACCGTACCAACCGGTAGGTCCGGCTTGGTTAGGCTTCGCTCCTATTTAAAGAGAAAAGGTTGTTGACGATTTAATGGGAAAATAATAGTGATGTTATTTATGGTCCAATTCCACTTGTTTCACTAATTTTATTTTATTTTTTGGATCATTAACAACATTCATTCCCTCCATCATTACTTCTTGAATTGCTTGATTTCTTGCACGGGAGAATTCTACACATTCATTTGGCTGGCATTAAATAATTGTTGTGTTTTTTTTGGACAAATTTTATGCTATCAATTTATTTGAATTATTTTTACATACTCTAAAAGTTAATTCATATCCACGGAATTAAATTAATTTAATTTAATTATTTTAAAATTTTTATTTTTAAGTTTATTAACTATAAAATTAAAAAATAATTTTTATGCTTTAATTTAGTTCAAACTATTAAACCCAACTAAAATTTTTCTTAAGATTTTAAATATAAAAAAAATAAGATGATAAACTCATACTTTATAATCAAATTAATGTTTTGGACTTGGGTCCAAATTAACAAACTAAATTTGATCAATTCACTTTATATTTTGCTACTAATGAAATAATTTAGTCCAAACTAAAATTAAAAAATTTTAAATTGGTTTGGATTTTGAACCAAAATTATTCCAAACTAAATTTGTCAAATAATATTTTATTGTTGGAAGTGATAATTCATATTTTTGTCTTTTAGTTGCATGGTGCCAAAAGAGATTAGCTAAAACTAGACAAAGGATTAGTAAATGGTAGAATATGATATAATTGTGCCACTCATACAATATTTTTTATTTATATTTAATATATTTTATAATATTTATAATAACAATTTTTTTCAAATGCCAATCATATTTATTCTAAATATAACTAACTTTTTTAAAAAATAGATCATTATAATTTATATTATTGAAATATATAAAATATAAAATAAATTTATTAAATTATAAACAAGTTAACAAAAATGTAATTAATCAAATAATCAATCATATTATAAATAAATTTTCGTGTTAAAAACTCTAAATTAGAGTCTAACGTGGTTATATGTATCATGTCATTCATTTAATAATCATATTAACTCATGTTATATTTCTATCAAATTAGTAAATTATGTCAAATATTATCACTGAGCACCTATTTGTTGCCTTGTTTTAATTATCAGCTCTCTTTGCACTTTTCAATTGTTGTCCTGCATTTTTTTTATTGCCAAATTGCGCATTATTATCTTCAGTGTTTCTGAAAAATTGAAGAATTTTCAAGGTGAAAAATATTGTATTAAGAACACCCCGTTTTTATATTCATCCCATTCTGCACACAACAATTGATTCTTCCATGTTATTCAAAATTTTCTCCTCTAGTCTATTATTATCCTAAAATTAATTTTTTTTTTAAGAAATAATTTTCTATATTCTTATTGTTTCAGGTGCAATGTTTATCATTAAATTATATAAAGCAGCGCATTAAATGATATTAACTCACTCAATTTTATAAAATTATGACTAACCTATTTTTTGTGAAATGTAATATTATAAATTATAATACATTATAGTACATGAGGAGTAACCTACTTTTTACTCATGTTAGTTTAATTCAATGGATACCAAGTCGTACAGACATACATATTTTTTCTTTTGTAGTATCAACATTTGAAATCATTAGTTCTTGATTTTGCATATTGCGCAGAGGATACAGAAGTTGGACTCTTAATCTAATCAAATGCAGGCCTGCCACTATATACATAATGGTATATTTTCAAAAACATTTCTTGAAGTTTAGTGAAATAATACTTATATAAAATTTTATAAAACTAACAAAAAATACATTTTAATAGTAATTAAAATAGTAAAATAACTAAAATATTTTTATATATAATTTTAAATATTAGTAATATTTTTCGCATATATCCACTGAAATTTTAAAAGCTATTACATATTTTTTTAAAAATTTTAAAAATTAACAAAAATACTTTTAAAAGTTATTTTTATATTTTAATATTTAATTTAATAAACATATATAAATTATATGCTAATTTTAATAAAATAATACTATAAATTATTTGTTCGTGTTGAATTATAAACATTTAATTTAATAAATATATATAATTAATTGATATACATATATATAAATAAATATTATAAATTCTTTGATTTTATAAAAGTATTTTAACTATTGTAAATATTTTTATGATTATTGAAATTAGTTAAATTATAAATTTTTATTTTAAAAAAATAAGAATTAAAAATTTTACATTTATAAGTGTTTGACCTATAAAATTATCTCTTTCAAATAAATTTTTTTTAATTCAACTAATTTTAACTATTATGAAAATATTTTAAAACTGTTAAAATAATTCTATACAAGTAGATAATTTATAATATATATATATATATTCATATCAATTAATTATAAATATATATTAAATTAAATATTTATAATTCAACAAAAATAAGTAATTTATAGTATTATTATATTAAAATTACTACATAATTTATATATATTTATTAAATTAAATATTAAAATATAAAAATAATTTTTATGGGTATCTTTTTTAGTTTTTAAAATTTCATGGGAGATATGTGAAAAATAATACTAATATTTAAAATTATATAAGGATATTTTAGTTATTTTAGTTATTTTACTATTTTAGTTACTACTGAGAAGTATTTTCTATTAATTTTATAAAATTTTATATTTAAGTATTATTTTGCTAAACTTTAGGGGAGATTTTTGAAAATACACCTATACATATTTAAGAAATTGGTTATACTTAGCCTGAATTTTTATGATCTTTGCCTAAATTTGTATGATTTTTTATTTTTATGTAAGTATTAAATTAAAAATATAAGTATTTATTTATTGATTTTGTATAAGTAGATATCATACTTAATTAATATTAAAATAATTTTTAAATTAGTATGAATAATATTAAATATTTTAATAAATTTTAAAAAAATATTTAAATATATATATTAATATTTATACATTTTAACCGTCTTTTTTTTTTAACAATTTCAAATAAATCTTTAACCTTTTTTTTTCTGACACATTTAAATAGACTCTTACCATTACACATCTTATATTTTACTTTAAAATCACAAAACATCATATATGTAAAATATAAAGAATAAGGATGTTACAATAATAATAAAAAAAAGAACAAAAATTTCAATAAGTTATGCCCTTACAAATCCATCAACTCAATTCCTTATTCCATACAATTGCACAATTCATTTTAAAATTCAACTATGTGATGCGATATAATATATATTGTATAAATATTGTTATTGTTATATTGAATAGATCATTTAGGTTATTTATTGGCAAAATAAAAAAATAAAAAACAAAAAGGTATGAAAGTTGGCAAATCATTCATGTTGAGGAATTATTATTGTTGTTGTTGCTATGCTATCAAGGAAAAATGAAAGATTGGCTCATTATTTCCATGACCTAAATCATTAATGAAGTTTTATTATCTAAGTCAGTATATTTTTATATTTTTTAAAATAAATATGTAAGTTGTTAGTTTGTATTAAATAGTTCACAATTTTTATTAAAATAATTCAAATATTTTTAATGTTAAATTTCCCAATATATAGTCAAGTATTATTGTAAACATAATTTTGTTATTTTAATAAGAATTAGAGATTTTTTTAGTATAAAATAAATAAATAATATTTATATTTTAAAAAATAAAAATATTCAAGATTCTTATGTATGAACTGTTTAATAACAAAAATAATTATTCGTACAAGTCAATTCATTTTTAACATAAATCTAACTATAGCCTATTTAAAAAAAATTATTATATATTTATTATATTTTAATATATTTATTATATAATTGACATAATGAGTTTGTTACTACTAATGTTATAGTTCCTTGTTGATACCTTTTTTTTTTATAAAAGAAATTAAATTTACATATATCATTTATAAATCATTTGATTGATCTATCTTAAAATATTTGCAATTATATTTTGCCCATACATTAATTATTTAATTTCAATATTAGTTGCAACCATTAAAAATGCAGAGATCAAATAGTTATATTGTATAAAAAATTTGTGTAAAAAAAATAGAATGATGAGATCTACCTATTGGTATATGTCATAAATTTAATAGTGATTTAAATGTTTGATACATTTATATCATGACATTTTAATTTATATATTTTATTTAATTATTTAATTATTACATATTTATGTATTTAATAAATATAATAATACTCTTAAAATAACAAATTTAATTAGTTTGATACTATTTTTAAATGTCTTTAGTTAAATATTATTGTGAATAAGGTAATAATAATATATGAAAATTAGTATGTGTAATGACTAATAACAATTTATATGTATTATGATATAAGATTTCAAGTCAATATATAGATATAAGTTAGTGAACTAATGTATTGGACCAACATATTATGAGAATACTACATAGATCATTATATGAATATTATAAGCGATTTTTATAGTGACAATAGTGTATGTGATTCTTGTACTTAAAATCACCATGATTTCTAATATAGAGAATGATATATTTTGATATTTTCAAATGTCATCTGTAACAATATAAATTATAAAGAAAAATAATCAAATATATTATAATTCGTATAAAGAGATGTATATTATTAAGATTGAATTTGTCATTCCTATATCATGAGAATAATATCTTAAATTCTTTAATTGAGTGAGATTTTAAAAAATGTATAACCATACTCAAATAAGTTAATATGTGATATTTATTTCACTTGATAGAATAAATCTACTCAAAATATCAAATAAATATAATTGAACTATACAAAAATAACATATTTTATGTCTTATGTTTAATTAACATATTTAGGATAAAAAGATTGAATTATATAGTAACATTAGTAACGAGTAAAATGATGTCAAATCACTAATATTTTTATCACTTGCGTAGTTATGATGTGTTGTTAGACACTATTTATTAATTTTAATACTAAAATTATATTTTAATATTATTACCAATGTTATGAAAACCTATAGATTCGCATATTAAAATCGTAAATATAATATATATATATAATTCTAAATAGGCTTAAGATTATTTTAAGTTATTTGGGTATTAATTTTAACTAAACTCATTATATAAAGATTAGACTAAATTTATTGGTGCCTATTTTACTAAATAAATTAGGTTTTATAAGAAAATTCAACTAAATATTTAAGTCAAAATTAATAACCAAAAATATCAATTTATAAATATGTGATATTTATATTTTTTAAAGAATGTACTCAGAGTTTGTTTTTACGTCTTTACTTTTGAGAATATAATAACGTACAAAAAATAATGCATTCAAATTATAAGAACTAGTACTCTAATTAAATTTTCGATCACGTGAATATTACAGAAACATAAAAATAATTAATTTGTATTCATATTTTGACGAGAATTGTCAACTAAAAGTATGTACATATTTACACTATTGAGTTATATACACACGATAACACTAAAGTTTACTATATAGATCTTAGAAAGTAAACCGTTTGATTTGTTGCATAAATCTTGAGAAGTAAACAATTTATTTGATGTAATTCTGTTGCGTGTGTGTATTAGTTTGTTTACATTATCTTGTTATTATTAATTATTATTATTATTGCTATATTTTTAGAAAATGAATTAAAATGGTTTGATTTAATTTGAAGATATTAAATAATAAGAATCCATCTTAGACATATAAATTCAAATTAAATTTGTAAATTTGACTAGAAATACATTTACTTTAATCAACACCACAAAATTTTAAATATCAAACTCTAATAGAAAATATAAACGAGTCATCTAAAGTCCGGTCCATCTGTACAATTCTTACAATCACAAGGAAGGTGCTAGTTCCTCACTTTCATTGGTCATTAAAATTTGATGCAGTGTAATTCCGTCGTTAGAATCTAGGGAGTAACATGACTCTCTTTCAAATCAAAATGAAATATTCAAGGCAAAACTTAGCCAACCAACAACTGACTTAAAATTATTTTAACGGAAAACTTGGCCAACATATTGTTACATGGGTTGGTAACTGGTAGCCTCGAGCTAGTTACGAGTTCTAATTTTTCTTATTTATTTTAGTTTCAGAATTGTAATCAAATGGCAATGGAGTGGCTACAGTACACCGAGGACATGCTCCACTTGGCCACCTCAAGTAAACTACTCAACGGTCAACACCCCATTCATTTCTGAACGGTCAAATCAAATAAAAAATCTACTCCACTGTTGTACGGAAACGTGTTGTTTCCACCATAGTCTGCAGCACCCAAAAAACTCTCTTTCCGCCGTCTGCTCTCTTGCTTTCGCTCTGCACTGTCTTCTCACCCCCAATTACTGTTTAAAAGCACTTCGGAGGAGGAAGGAATCAGTTCATACCACGTGTAACAGGGTCAATAAAGCTAAATGCGGATACCTCCCTCGCGAGATCTTGGTGTTCACGTGTCGTATCGTATCTGTGAAAATTGTATATTGTACACAATTATTGAAACACTTTCTGGCAACAGCGGTCACCGTGACAGTGGCATGGCTACTCTGTACGGAATGTCGTCATTTCCCATACAAAAATAGTCATAAACAATTATTATTATTATTATCTTTAATTAATTTCTTGATTATTGCTAGGGTGCCCTTTCATCCTCTCGTATTTTCACTTTGTCTGAAAAAACTAAAAAAAGTTTGTTTGCCTGCAATCATCGCGCATTACTAAATTTTTCCATTCTACATCGAATGTCGTTGATAGATGATTTTCTCTCTTTTTTGTTTTTAAAGTTTTGTAAGTTGTGAGATATAAAATTGTTATCTTTTCATTAACACCTTAAGTTTGATTAGCTGATCCCAAGTTTTGTATTGATGTGTGTTGGAATCAAATTTACTTTATTCTAAAGCAAGAATCCAAGGACAAAGTAATAATCCATACAATTATTTTAAGTTAACATAATTAAACTTATTCTAATTCTATAATTACTTAATAAAAATAAAAATTAATTCACAAATAAAAGTGTATTGTAACATCACCTTTGTTATTTATTATATTACTATTGTTGTTGTTGTTGTATTAGTCAATATGCATGCAAAACGTGGCATGAATAAGTTGTCAAATAACGGGCTAGGTGTTGGTGGAGTAAGATTTTAAGTGTGCATGATAAATTGAACAAGCATGTTGGTATGGAAGTGTCGGTTTTATCTTTTAGACTAGAAGCTTGAATTGTATTTTACTGATTTGACAATTCATAATAAAAAATTTAAATTTGAAGAAAACAAAACCTAGAGTAGAATAGTATATAAGAGTAATAAATATTAATTTTAGTTAATATTAAGTTTATATTTTATTTGAATTATTACATGTACATATGTTATAATATTCTAAGTTTTGTTATCATCTTACATGTATAATTTAGTTTTATTGTTAGAATTTTGTTAATAGTATAGTTTTCTAGATAGTGATATTTTGGGTGAGTAATTGTTATTGTTAAATTGGCCTTAGGTAATGATTATTAAAAAAAAAAAAGAAAAATTATTGGAATTATTAATATTGTCCATTTGGATGTTAAAGTAGGTGTGTATGCATTTTGAGTGATTTTAGTATTAAAATAAAAAAATAGAATGTTTTATTTTCATTAGCACCTAAATAAATATGTATGAAAATTCAATTTGAGTTATAATATTTGTGAGATTTAATTTGAATTATTACATGTTGGTTTATTGCTGAATCAAATTGTTATTGTATATATAAATTTATATTTGTTAAGCGAAATGATTTTTTCACAATTTTAGTTGTACATTTAAAATAATTTGTTTTTGGTCTAAAAGTAATTCTTTAAAAGTATAATTTGTGATGAGCAATGATTAGTTATATCCACTAGTGGCTTTGAATAAAATTTAGTTGACAATCTCTAAAAATAATGCCCAAAAGATGTATGGATATTTATGAGCTAAGATCTATGAAAATAATGCCCTTAAAAAAATATAGTTATTTATGAATAATGATATAAGAATATTACTTATAAATATCTATCAACCGTTAATTCATCCATCATTTTTAACATTCTTGGTAATGTTAAAAGTAGCATAATTTTAAAGCCGAGTGATATTATAATTACAAAATAAATTATTATATCTTTTTTAAAATTTTTTTTGAGAATGTAGATGGTTCTTTATATGGTGCTTTATAGTTTTATAATACTAATATGAAAATAAAATTATTTTATGATTTTATGAGATGAAAGTAGGCGGCGGAGAAATATCTTTTGGTAGTGTATAAGACAATCTTAATATACGATACATTTGAATACAGGACACAGAGGCATGCAAAAGCTGTATTAATTTCTAATGGGCGTGGTTGTATTGGCAGAACCTTCTCGACAAAGGCTGTATAAATTAGAAATATAATAAAATTACAGCAGTTTTAGAAAATAAATGTAATCAGAGAAGTCCTCCAATTTATAATATATTTCAAAATTTCCTTCCATTATTGTTTCTATTCAAATTCCTCCTTAACCATTTTAAAACAGCAGCTTGCCAAGGAACAGGAAAGAGAAAAACACTGCCGTAAGGGCTGATGTTTTATAATTTAATACACAAAAGAGAACAACTTTGGTTTCATTTTTTCCCTTCCTATATTTGATTGGTGGCTTTTCGGAGCCTACATTCTCACAAAACTAGACGGCATTACCAAATCCATCATCTTCTCAAACCCAAAAGGGTAGGTAAGAATGCAATTAATCTCTGTAATCAATCGCCATATCTCCATTTATTGAACTATAGTTGGTGGGAATTCTGGATCCGCAAAAACTCAAGTGTGTCTTTCTGACTTTCTTACATGAACTAGGGTTTGGTTTTGGATTCCTTCTCTAAATTTAGCAAAATGCCGCAACTTTTACCACAGACCTGTCCCTCTCTTGTCTTTGTCTTTCTATGAAACAAACGCTAAATATAGAAACTTCTCTTTGTTTTTTGTGCTGGGTATGTTTGATTACATGCTGGTTTATTCTCTGCTCAAACCAAGTCATAACTCAGGTTTGTTTTGATTGATTTTCTTTTTTTATTTTTGGCCATTTTTAGCTAGATAACAGTAACAGCTAAGGAAGAAAATGGCGAGAGAGAAGATTCAGATCAGGAAAATCGATAACGCCACGGCCAGGCAGGTTACTTTCTCTAAGAGACGCAGAGGGCTTTTCAAGAAAGCCGAGGAGCTTTCTGTTCTTTGCGATGCTGATGTTGCTCTCATCATTTTCTCAGCTACTGGAAAACTCTTTGAATACTCCAGCTCAAGGTCTTTCTCTATCTCTCTATCTCCATATTTTTACATGGACATATTCGTTACCAGTACTTTGGCGCTATTTTAGGCGATTTTGTTATTAAGATCATTCGTTGGGAGGAAGAAGAAAGGTCAATGGTCCACGTTAGTGGACTTACAAGTTGTTGGTTTTTAGTAGAATATATTGAAATAATAAAATCTTAATGAAATATGGAATGAAATGGCAGTATTGGAAGTCCAAATGAAGTCTCTCGACTCGATTAGGAAATTTTTAGACTATATTCTTTTGGACCAACTTTTTTCTGCTTGATAAGATAGTTTTAACTCAAAGTTTGTGGTGCTACTGTGAAATAGACGATGTTCTCAAGACGAGTGCCCCTTTTCTGTGTGCTTTGTGTTCTCTTCTACATTTATTATGATGTTTCCCTGGCTTCTTTTTTTTATTATTATGGACATGTTTGCAAATTGCTTAATGAAATATTGACAAGAATATGTTTTTCTTGTTTTGTTAACATCTAATTCTCTTTCTGAATTTTGATTTTCCTCTTGCTCTTGTTCTTTGGGAAGATCACAACTTTTTCTCTTTTCATATGGTGTTTCATGCTTTTCTTTTGGTGAAACAAGGCTGGGCTGCAGTTGTGGTAGCATCCGTCAGTGCAGCAAGAGATAAGATACTTGAAAGACTTGAATGTTTGTGGTGGAAATACTTCACCATCATTTGAGAATAGCACATGTAGCTAGAGTTAAAGATAAAAATGTTATTAAACATTAATGGAAACATAAATAGTCCTGTGGTGTTCAAATAAATAACGTGGTTGCTGATCCTCTTGGTAGGTATCAAGGAAAAAGGGGTTAACTAAAAATACAGTGCACCTATTTCATTAAGTTCCAGTCTCATATGAAAATTGCTAGCTAATGGCTTCTTCTTGAAAACGTTTCGTACCTGATGAGCATTGCTGCTAAGGCCACGGCTTTAGTAGATTGCTTTTGATTGTTTTTCTTCTTTATCTTTTCACTTTACTTTTTAATTTTTTTTTAATTCTGTGGTCCAAGTAGTAAAAGTAGAATCTCGATAACTAGGGAAGTGAATGTATGGAACAGTTCCTAATTAGGGTCAACATCTTGTGACATCTAGTTAAGTGGACCTAGGGAACTCTTCCATGCTTGAAGAAGCAACTACTGACCAATAAACCATTATATTGCCAAAAATGTGTGAAACAGCCTTATTTTTGGATCAGAACATTTTTACTTTTGACACCAAATTCGCAAGCAATGTATTATGATGTCATGGGGTTTCTAGTTGTAGCTTTTCAGGAATTATCAAGTGAGAAGTGATGTCATAGTTGCTGATAACTTTGATTAGTATCTCATGTAAAAGGAATGTTGTGTTCACCTAGCTCTTAAGAGCATAAGAAATTTATCATATTTGAAGGGATAAAAGTTTCTAAATGTGCTTACTATTCTAACTTCTCACCATAGAAAGAGAATGTCTTTAATTAAATAAGCTTTTTATGTTAACACAATCCTTTAACTGGAAGGGAAACCTTATATAGCCTTCTCATTTGTTCTAGTCTTAAATGTCATGAACATTTAATGCAGTTATTGTGGTATTTAATCTCCTCATATGTTATACCTTTTGTGATGTAGTAAGTGGCTAAGAGATCAGTTCCCCGGTACACCTAATGTTTAGAGTTTAATTTAGCTTTTTGTGCTTAGGAAGTAGATGGAGATAACGTGTGTGGTGAACGAAAATTCGCTATATTTTTTCAATATCATCTTGCCAGCTTGCTTTATGCTTATCAATTGACTTATATAAAAACTTTATGCCTTTAGATTCTAAGGTCTTAGGCTATTCAAACTGCCGATAACATGATTAGATCCTTTAAAGTAGTAGAAGTTTGATATATCAAAGTTCCTTAAAGAGAGTGCAACTTACTGTTAATTTGCATGGAATATAAGCTTGTAGGGAGAGATCATTATCTGCATTCTCGCTTGAGGTATTATGTTACTTTAGAACTGCATGAAGTTGTTAATATTTGCATGGAACGTGTTTGCTGTTTGTAGAGAAACGGTGGTGGGCAATTCAATTGTTTTTAAGTTGGCCTGATAACTAATATGGAATGTTTGAAAGGGAATAATATGGGAAACATGAATATAATCTCATAAATTTGGTAGGAAAAAAAATAAAAAGATTATTCAACTAGATACATTGATTTGATCGCGTGGATAAAAAGATTATAAAAAATAAAAAGATTATTCAATTAGGTTGTTAAGTTATTGTGCTCAAGTTTAGTGCATGAGAACAAATTGGCATGCCGAGATTACATGAAAATTAAACTGCTATGGTCTAATTGTCGAGAATAAGTAAGGAACTCCAATGACCTACATTAAATAAGTACTCTGGTGCCTAACTTTGTTAATTGTGGTCTGTTTCTTGTTGAAACTCTTATTAATGTTTGATTGATTTTTTTTCAGAGATGAGCGTAAAAAGCTTCAAGTAAACTATCTCTTTAATAGGGTATCTTATTTTTTTTGTTTTATTTAATTTTTATTTAGTTTCGATTTAGAAACAGGGTATTTTATTTATCAATTATTTTAATTTTTTAATTTTTAATTCTATAAACAAAATTTCAAAAAATTAAAATAAATTGTATTAAATATAGAAGTGATGAAATACATAAATAGAAAATTGAGTGAATAAAATATAAAAAAAATAAGTTATTAAAAAGAATTAATATATGATAAATCATTTGAGAAATATTGTATTAGAGATATTTTCAAATACTTCTTTTGATATTTGATGAAATTACACATAGATATAAATTTTTATGAAATTAATAAAAAATACTCTTTATTAGTATCACTTTTATTTTAATTAACTAAAATAATAAAGTAATCAAAATTATCTTATATATATAAATTTAAATATTAGTATTATTTTTCACATAATTCTTTTAAGGTTTAAAAAATTAATAGATAGTATCATTAAAAGTTATTTTTTATATTTTAACAACTAATTTAATTTAATAATTGTACACAAATTAAGTTTTAATTTTAACATGAAAATATTATAAATTGTTTACTTGTGTAAAATTATAAATTATTTAATTTGATAATATATATAAATTTATATGATATAAATATATACTAATAAATATTATAAATTACTTACTTGTATATAATTATTTAACTATTATGCAATATTTTTATGATTATTGAACTATTTTCATTATTAAATTAAATATAAAAAATATTTCACAATAGTTAAAATAATTTTATACAAATAATTTATAATACTTATTTGTATATATTTATATTTTATAGTTTTATATATTCTTATCAAATTAAATGATTTATAATTTTACACAAGCAAATAATTTATAGTATAATCTTATTAAAATTAGTATTTAATTTATATATATTTATTAAATTAAATTAAATATCAAAATATAAAATATAACTTTTCAGGATATTTTTTGTTAGTTTTTTGAAATTTAAGAGAAGTATGTGAAAAATATTACTAATTTAAAATTATATACATAAAATTATTTGAGTTATTTTATTATTTTAATTAGTCTAATTAACGGTCAAATATAACTTTTAAGGATATTTTTTGTTAGTTTTCTATATTATGTATGATTTTGTTAAATCTCACACGAGGTATTTGAAAACATCCATATTATGTTATTAATCGAATTAATATTACATATCATGTAAATGAGAAATTTATTTTTTTATTGTAGTACAATTATATCTATTTAATAATATTATATCATATATATATTTATTTATTATAACTCATAACTTGTTTGATAATTTTAAAATAAATATATATACATTATGATTTTATTAAATTATTATATAAATAATATGATAAATTAAGCTAAAATATTATAAGCATATTGAGTAATTCTTTTTATAGAGTTCAACATATAAAGAGTGTTAGCTTCTTTTATAAATTATTTGTTGAATCAAATATAAATATATATTGCGTGAAAGTTATATTTACATAAATTTAATAATAAATTTTAATAGCATATATTGTATTTGAGTTGAAAATGTTTATTTGAAATTAATATTTGGTAAGGCTAATAAAAAATTTTAAATGTTATTTTTTTGTTAATTAAATAATTTTTTAACTATAAATTTGTATTTATTTTACCTTTAAAAGTAAATTAAGTTAAAGTAAATATTGTACATAAATTGTATTTTGCATAAAATTATTTTTAATTTTTAAAATTGAACTAATTCTTCGATTTGATTCTAGTTCGTGATTTTTAGAGTCGAAACTTGCCCTAAAGGAATTGGTTCCAATTCAAGAACCTATTTTTCAGTTTGATTATTTAGGATTTCAAATAGAATCAGAATGGTTGCACAACTCTAGTCTTTTGTTTATGTTCATACACTTTGATGTTTATTTTTTTGGTTTCTGTATGCGTACTTATTTTACTACATATTCTTGTAATTGAATTTCGATGCTGCACTTCATGCTAAAATAATGATCAATTTTAAATGAATATCTTTTTTTTTGGTAAGTAAATTATCATCATGTTAATTACTGAAAACATAGCTACAAGCAACTTTCTTTAATAAATTTTATACTGATAAATCACTTTTCAGAGAGAAACTTAAATACTTACACCGGCAGTCTAGAAGTAAACATTAGAGATTGTTGGATCCTTGAGAACTCCGACTCCCTAATGAACTAGCTGACCAGTTTGCATTCCTTGTTGTGCTACATTTACAATCCTTGAGAACTCTAATTCCCTAATGAACTAGCTGACCGGTTTGCATTTCTTGTTATGCTACATTTCATTGTCAAGAAGACACGGAAAAATGTTTGAAGCTTGATAGCTTTTAAGTAGATGGTTTGTCTGCTTATGATAGTTATATTATGTATTTCTATGTTCATATGTCGGATTGGATTGGAGTTGGATGTCAATCCTATTCGAAATTAAAACAAAGATGAGATACCAATGATACTAATGAAGTTCCTCCTACATATCTGAGTAATGTAAACAAATGAATCAAACGGAAATATCTTAACTGAAAACTAAGCATGGTCATGTAGATTCTTCTGCAGACAATATTCAGAAGCATGTAATTTTAATTGCATAATTATCATCATGCCATGCTACTTAAAGCATTGACTCCCTAATTCTCAAAAAGAAGATGCACGTGTGCATGGATTTTGAGGTGTATGGTATTATTATGACATTTTCTCAGAAGATGTATCAGTAGATGTGATTAAATCTTACATAAAGTATGCTGGATTGTGGATGTTAATACGTTGTCACTCCATATGATTCACCAAAGACCTTACTTTAGAACAAGTATGTTTTCATGCTTAAATCTTTGATGTCTTCAGCACATTGAGATGTTGTAGCGATGGTCTCTTTGGTGTCTCTAGCTTTAGAAACTTTCTTCCTATGTGGAAACTCGTGTATTGTGAGCAAGAGGTCTATCATTCTTCTGTGTACATTCCTTCTCACCAACGCAGATGGATGCTTACATCTGACAGTTGTGTTCAGCAGCTAAAGGCGCAGGATAATAAACCAAGTCTAATTTTGTCTGTGTTATATCTGTTCCCTTTAGGAATTGTTGTCGGATTTTGAGCTTTTGCCCGTAAGAATGAGAGGCATAAAGGACACGTTCACATCTTCTTCCATGATATTTCAATTTCAAGCTGAGAATTTTTGTTGGAACACAAGTGCTTGACTTAATGATATTTCTTCTTCTAAAGCATGAAGGAAATTTTAACAAGGCACCATATGCAGTCGAAGAACCTTGAGAAGATGGGTCAGCCATCCCTTGAATTGCAGGTTAGTTGCCTACTTTTCTATGATTTTTTTTTTAAATTTTAGTTGCCTACTTTCTATGATTTTTTATTTTTAAATTTTAGTTGCCTACTTTTTTATGATTTTTTTTTCAATTTTAACTTTTCCTGTATATTTATAATTAATCTGACATACAAGCCTTCTACTACAGTGCACAGGAAAAAATTGTCGGTAATAAAATATGTATGATAGTTGGTAAAGTAGTCTTGATTGCAACCACAATCCCTAACCAACTTACAATTCCTGGAAGTGATTATTCTTTGAACTTCCAAAAGCATCCTTTAATATATTATATTTTAAGAAACAATGTTTGATGGAAAGCTTCATCATTGCTGTGTGACTTTTTGATGTGTTGTCACCTGCAAACTTTATAGATGTGTACACAAATATGCCTATTCAGTTTTTTTTTATCAAATTTTTTTCTTCGATTTCATTTTTCTGTATATCTCTCACTTGTTGAATGTGTAATAGGTGAATGTATTTCACTAGATTCTTGCATATTTCACTAAATACTGGATGTAATGTTTTTGGTTGTGAACAAAACTGTTGAAAGTTTGTATTAACATGCAGTGCAATATGGTTCTATATATAAATAACTGAAATATTTTAATATTACGTTTTCTTTTCTCATGTTCATATATGCAACCAATTTTACTCTATATCTAAATTTTTGACTGAAGCTGGTGGAGAATAACAACTTCACCATGTTGAGCAAGGAATTTGCAGAGAGATGCCATCAGCTGAGGTATGAGTGCTTATTGTCCTTTGATTAATGTGTTGTAACGTGCCCATATTGTGATATAATTCCTCGTATAAAAAAGGAAACTGAGGGGAGAGGAGATCCAAGGGCTGAACTTGGAAGAGTTACGGCAGCTAGAAAAGTCTCTTGAAGTTGGACTAAGCCGGGTGATAGAGAAAAAGGTACGTACCAGAAACATGTATAATTTTGTTCTCCAAAATTACTTCAAATTGATTATGCTTCTAATTATTTTTAACTCATATTTTATACTTTTCAGGGTGAAAGGATTATGAAAGAGATAAACGACCTTCAAAGAAAGGTTAGTTTGAATTCCTTTAACTTGGGATTTGAGAAATACAAACATACATTTGAATAATCTTTCACCCCGTATAAAATGAAAAAATACGCAATGTTAGTGTTTGACTGGAAACCTGGAAAACACATTCTTTATCTTTTGTTTTCAATACAATCCTAATTTCAGGAACGAGCACAATTTAGAGGGCGTAGGATTATCATTGATTTCAATGGCTATGTTGTGAGCTCATTCAATATGTCATTCTCATCCTTCTTTTTTTCTTTTGAATTCATGAAACATGCAGGGAAAGGTATTAATGGAAGAGAACGATTGCTTGAGACAGCAAGTATGCAAAGTGTTATACTAGTTTCATATTATTTGTTGATTCTCCGTACTTAAATTTGTTAACGAGAATTTAACTGAAGGTGGCGGAGATATCTCGTGCGCGAAGACAAGCTGCTCTTGATTCAGAGAACGTATGCGAAGAAGGGCAGTCATCAGAATCTGTGACCATTGTGTCCAACTCCCCAAATTGTCCTCCACCTGAGTCCGAAAGCTCAGATACTTCTCTCAAGTTGGGGTGAGTTTAATTCGCTCATAGTTTCTTATTTACGGATGCAACGAAATAATATACTCAAGATACTTCAATAATTCATTATTTAATTTAGCTTACTTTATAGTCCCAAGTTACAAATACTCAAAATGACGGATTTGACATATTTTTGTTGCAAGCTTATAGGATGTTTGTCTTTGATACGATTTGTCTAACATCATTTGTATTTTTGAAATGATAATAACAAAAACTCATTCAATTTGTTTTTAGAAAATCACAAGGAAAAATAAAAATAATATTTTTACTCGTGGTGAGGGAAAGTGTTTCACTATTTTTCATTATGTTTTGTTTTTCTCTTTTTAGATATTCTACAAAATATGTCTTCTCTATTTGTCGTTTAGATATCTATTTTCCTTTGTTAGAACTACTGATTGATCATTTGTCAGGCCTATGCAAAATAAATAGGATCATCTCAATCATTGATTGTGAAAGAAATAGCTTGCGGTGTTTGTATCTGCAAGCAATTCATTTCAAGGTTGATTGTCCACAGACTCTTTCCATGCAGTTCATTTGTGCCTACAGAATTCATTTGTTAAGCCTACTGGAAACTTTCTCTAGAAATATGCTGTGTGCGAGCGTGTGTCAAATCGAAATCCTGATCTCTAGCTCAAGGCAACTGGGCATGTAATATATCTCTTCGGGGAATGAGTCGTTTCATTTGGTCTAATCCTTTTTCTCTTTTTATCTTTTACTTTTGCAGCTTACCATATGCTGGTTAAATGCTAAAGCTTCTGCTGGTGCTTCCACTATCAACTATATCTAAAAATATGCTCTTTTGCTCGTGTAACTGTGTATATATATGTGACATGTATTATATATCACTATATCCTAAGTCTAACCCACGACGTACTGCCCAAAATTTAACTACTAAGAATGAATTTGTGTAACTCGTACAAAATGAGACATGTCGATGTTATGCAGACTCTGAGGATGTTTTTTGTTAATTATAATCCTAAGATGCCATGCTCTCATTTATTTCTTAGAAAATAGACCAATTATGAAATTATCAACTGCAGTTACAGCAGCAACTGTTGTCAAAGAGCCGCCACTGAAAATGGTGGTGGTGGTGATGAGCCTTAACTTGTCGGTATTGAACAGAGATGGAAAATTTAATTTATTTCGTTTTTTGTTGGTGAGCAGGAGCTTAGATGTTTGAAAGTATATTGCATGCATGCGAAATGACCTAAAAGAATCCCACAGAACTCTATATCCACATGCATAAGTTCTTCAAATAACTTGATGTAAGCATTAATTATATCATTAATTTTAAAGAATATCACTCCATACTTTAAGCATCATGTACTTTTGTAACAATGGCGTCTCCATCTTTCGGAAAGTTTAATAGTTACAGTGAACGTTAAATAAATGGTACTACAAGTGCTAATGTATTGAGCTAACTAACTTCTATATCCAATTTTTGGTTGGAGGTGTACAGATTTCTTTTCATATTGTTTTATATCCAAATTCATTTAATTACAAGCCTTTGCATCTACTGAATTTCTTACTGAAATTTCAGTCAAGCACTTTTATTAAAAGAAATGGGGATAACAAATATAAAACTTTTAAACTTTCCAACACCAAATGGCCTTGGAAAAATTTCTCTCTAAACTCCTAATTAGCAAAACCTATAAATTTTAATAATTCAAACACTACACAATGTTCATGTAACCTTACATCATGATCATGTATTAAAGAAGAATGTTTTGGTTATATCTTGTAGGGTTTAACTCGGTCGGAAAGAAAAAAGAGTCAATTTTGGTGGGTGCTTTTGAAAATATAAGTTTGTTTGCCTTATGTCTTGTTAGTGTCACAATTATTGTTGTTAATGTCGCATGGTTATAGTAATTGCTAATGAATTTCTGGGTGTTAGTGAAGAAGTTGACGTGATTATCTCAAACAAGTACCTGGTTTTAGTTACTTCACGTATCTTTATCCTAATTGGTGTATAAAAAGAATTACATACGGCAAGACCGAATGCTCGGAGAAATGAATAAGAGAATTATAACAAACTGCTCCAGAATTAGCACGAAGCTCTCCAGCCAATCGGTAAATAGAATACATTTAAATATACTTAAATCGTTGTAAAAAATTGCAGCCATCTTACTCTCTCTTTGATTTCAAAAGTGCTTTTTTCCTTTGCCCAAGCATATAAGCGTACATATGAGGACTCCCTGCAGATATCATACCGTGAATTCATATAGTAAAAAACAATCAGACTCTGAACAAACCAAATAAATAAATTGAGTAAACATCGAAGTAGAATGTTGAGTTCATGTCTGGTATGTATGACCCAAGCACAGGAGTTGCAGCATAGAAGTAATCAAAAGAGAAATTCCATTTGTTAGGCATCCTTATACAATACTTTTCAGATTCCTAAAAAACATAGTTTATTTAGAGAACAAATTGTGATCAGATAAAACTGCCTTCTGCTTTATCAAAACGAAAGCAGATGTAGAAGAAGATAAGCACGGAGGAGAAGATAGTTTAAAGCAATCCAAGGACCAAGCTATTTTCTCTCATTTTTCTCTTTTATAATTTTTGTCTATACTATATAGCCAGAATCAAAGACGGATTCAATTAACAAATATGAAACAGTTAAACCTATAAGTACATTCCGGAACAGTCAATCAAATGGTGGGTCATTACACAACAAGAGATAAAAGATGCATATTAAACAAGATGGAAAGATGGCTTTCCCGTCCACTTGACCAATCCAGTGGGTGATCAGAGCTAGAAAGAGCCTAAGAGAAGAAAGATGAGAATTTTCATAAAAACAATACACAGTTCCCCAACTTTCTCCATTGAAGGACAAACATTGTATCTAACTGTGATGTGGATAATTGAATTATTAGAGGAAGCATATTTCAAGAAGTACTGTCAAAGAAATGGCTTCTCATGCTAAGATCCTTTTTGCTGCATTCCACACCATTTGATCCTTGTCATTTAGGCAAGAATAAGACTTAAGAACTAGCAGGACAACTTCATTTGGGTGTCTATATACGTAATCAGCTGATAAACAACTACAATTCTGGTATAAAATATTAAAGAAATCTTTTGCCTTTATGCATGGAAGGGCATTATAAATGAGACCAACTTCACTGGTGATGCCAGATGGATAAAACAACAAAAATGTACTATATTTGCATACATAATTAAGTATTTAATAAAATAATCACAAAGGAGTCAATTACTTCCATAACCCTCCAGTGAACACAAAAATCAGTTTATACCTGAGCCACAAGAGCCATGAAGGTGTAAAACCAAGTGCCTCCTTTATGCCAAAGAATGAATAGCAGATAATCTGAAATTACAAGCAATTAGAAATCAGTTCTGGTACTTGTCCACTACACTCAACAAGGTTACCGGACAAGCAATCATGAGATGCAACAGGGGTGGAGCTATTCCCAGTAAGATCATTATCCATTATATGCATCTATATATAATTTGACACATGGAAACTGTTTTTTTTCAGCTTTGTATGTTTCCCCGCCCCAATCAAAACACATGCTCTTCAGTATTTCAATTCTGGCCTGTTATACATAATTTAACGGATAAAATGGTCAATTTCTTAGACATATGCTTGCATATATGACAAATACATCTCAACGTAAACATTGGTGTAAAGACAAGTTCTTTCAATTTATCTACATTAATGTTGAATTTTCAAACAAATATAGACTAAAGAAAATTACATACAATTCTGGCACTTTCTAAAGCATAAAAACATCTACACAAAGCTGCAAACGTGAAAGGACACAATAGCAAGCTTCTCAGGAAAAAAAAAATCCAATAACAAGAGAATTAAATAACTTATGATTCTAAAAATAATTAAGGGTAGCTTCACCTATTAAAGAATGGCATATTAAATAATCTACTATAAGAAATCAAATTACCAAAAGCTACCTTAAAGATTATTGAGATTTTTATATAAATCCCGTATGAATAAATTTATTACAATAAAGAGAGGCCAGAAGTTCTTGACAAACATATAACAGTTCGAAAAGTGAATTATAGTTCTGTTTAAATAAAGTTTCAATCAATATATCAACCACAAACTCAAAATTTGCATACCCATCTCATGAACCATATATTTTCCAAACACTTGGTGCTCATAAAATTGGTAACCAGCACAGAATCATCCACATATAATGATCCTTCAATATGCTTATATAATTACAACCAATTAGAATAGTAATCTACATCAACTGGTAAACAAATTAAATGGCCATAGTAGAATCACCGACCTCAGTTATGGACCAGCTGATCACCAATGAACTAACAAGTATGTGATTCTGAGTCTACAAGCAAAAAGATTCAATATTTAATTTTTTTAACTAAAATGCTTCAATCATGGAAAATGAAGCAAGTATAATTGTACTAATAAAGCTTTTTTAAACCTGGGGAAAGCTCCATAATAGGTCCGATGTAACATACAACCTTGAACTAATCGTGGCAGTGTTGCGGTTATTGGAGATCTCACCAAGCCTTTTCAATGCACAAAAAGATAAAAAAAGAAAAACATATAAATAGTCTTATCTTTCAATGTAAATATTTCTAGCTCACATTAATTTGTTTTTAATTTAAACAAAAAGGATAGTGAATTCACGTGGTAGACCATGAAGAATCTATTCCCACCAAGAAACAATCAAAATCAAAAACAATATAAAGGAAAGATAAAGTAAATGAAGCTGCTTGAAAGAAGCAAACACAAAGGGGACAAAGAGAAAATGCGGGAACCTCCAGAAGGGCGGCGGTTTGGGCGAGCTGGAAAGGCTTTTCCACGGCGGAGTAGACATGTTCGTGACCAGATTCATTCAAGGTTTTCGAAGCAAGGTACAAAACCTGAGCCCCGTCAAACAAATACCAAAACTTATTACTAAGAAACCCAGATGCATGAAATGAAAAAAATCTGTAAGAAGTGAGACTTGCTATCCGAAGAAGACGGTCCAGTTGTAGACAGTGAGGTATATGCGTCTGAGAAGGGAGAAAAATCCCGCCATTTGAATTGAGTAATAACCGAATTGTACAGAAAAAGAGAGTGGCAAATCATAGAAACTAAAAACAAAAACCCGGACCGGACAGAACTTGGTATAACTAGGATTTGAATAAATTGTAATCTGCAATGAAGAGGAGATGGGTGAGCGTTGAACTGGGAATATGCTCAACCACTTTCGATCCAACACCCAAATTTATTAATAATTATATATATATATATATATATATATATATTTTTTTTCTTTATTTCAGCTATGACTACAGGATCAATCAATAAATATCCACGTAACCTATCACCGTACTAAAGTTGTTTCACTGTATTAAAGTTGCATAATCGTGGAATAAAAAATTTTAAATAAAATAAATTTATTATTTTAATATATATAATATAATAAAATTATTTAATTAATAAAAAAATTATTTATTAATTATAAATAAAAAAATTAAAAATAAAATTTATAAAATTTTTTATTATATTAATTAAAAGTGATATTTATTTTTAGTTTTTTTATTCATTATTAATAAAAATTTTTTTCTCTCTTTATTTATTAAATAATCCTATTACATCACTATATTGATGTGATAAGATCATTCAATTTAATATTTTCTCTTATACTAAAATTTGAGATAAGACAATTATATCACATTGATTATAATAATATAAGTAAAATTATTTAATTAATAAATAAAAAAATATATTATGTTTGTATGAAATTAAAAAATATTTGAATAATAAATTTATTTTATCTTTTATTATTTACTATCAATCAGTAATACTGTTCCTTCTCATTAATTAGATAATCTAATTGTATCATCATAATTATTGTGATGTAATTATTTTACTTAAAATTTTCTCTCTATCAATTATTTTAAATTTATAGTTTAGTCATGTAATATTAAAAAGAAACAAAAATCATTCAATAGATAATAATAACTAATATGTACATTTGTTTATAAAAATTAATATAATATGATTTATGAAATTAGTACAATAAATATTAACAACAAATATTATTATATTTTTATGAATAAATTTGTATCAATAATTTGTATATAGTATCATTTAACAAAAATATATTATAGATTTTACAGCAATAATAATTTAATAATAATATTAGAAATATTAAACTTATAAATAATAAGAAATGTCATTAATAATATATTATATTATACTTAATAAATGATTATACATAAAGAGTTAGCAACTTTTAAAAAATATATATAACACCCAAAATTAATCACGTATATTGATAGGGTATTTTTAAATATTTTTCTTAAAATTTAACGAAATCACGCATAAATATAAATTTTTATGAAATTAACAGAAAGTATATCTCAATAATAAAAAAGTTATGTTTAATCATTAGTTGACTAATTAAAATAATAAAATAATTAAAATAGTCACATATATAAATTTATATATTAATATTATTTTTCACATATTTTTTCTGAAATTTAAAAAATTAATAAAAAGTATATCTGAAAATTATGTTTTATATTTTAATATTTAATTTAATTTAAAAATTATACATAAATTAAGTACTAATTTTAACAATATAATACCATAAATTTTAACAAGACAATAGCATAAATTGCTTATTTGTGTAGAATTGTAAATTATTTAATTTAATTAACATATAAAAAATTATATGATATTAATATATAAAAAAAATTATGAATTGTTTAAAAATATATATAGTTATTTTAACTGTTATGAAATATTTTCATAATTATTGAACTATTTTTATTATTAAATTAGATATAAAAATATTTTATAACAATGAAAATAATTCTATATAAGTACGTAATATATAATATTTATTTGTATGTATTCATATAATATAATTTTATATATTTTTATCAAATTAAATGGTTTATAATTCTACACAAGTAAGTAATTTATGCTATCATCCTATTAAAATTGACACATAATTTATGTATGCTTTATTAAATAAAATAAAATTAAATGTTAAAATATAAAAAATAAAATTGAGAAGTACTTTTTATTAATTTTTTAAATCTTAAAAAAAGTAAGTAAAAAAATTATTAATTTAAAATTATGTATGTAAGATTATTTTAGTCATTTCATTTTTTTAGTTAATTATCTTACGGTCAAATATAATTTTTTTATTATTAAATGGTACTTTCTATTAGTTTTATAAAAATTTATATATATGTATAATTTTGTCAAATTTTAGGAGAAGTATTTAAAAATACCTCTTATATTGTGCCAAGAATTCATTAAGAAATTTAGGGGAGTAATTGTTCTGACCAAAGACTTGAATAGTTTGAAGCTAATAAAGTAAGGGGTGAACGAGAATTTGAATCATTATATGGAAAGGTATCTTTCAAAAATTCTAGAGCTAAGGGGTTATAATCATCCAATAACATTAGAAGCGTTAAGGAAAGGAGTAAAAATACATGCTTTTTATTATGACATAAAAAAAAATATAACTTTGTGTGAAATAGCATATCATGAACCAAATGAGGCTGTCACAATTGAGAATGAAGTTGTAAAAAAGAGAGAGAGAAAAAGGATGTTGATAATTTTCAAAGTTTAAGGAACCAAGGAGATATAGAAATAAATAAATGCTGAGAACATATAGTAGTTAGCCTAATCAAATAAAAAATCCTCGATTTAACCATCAATAGAAAAGGGAGAAACCGCAAAGATAAAATCATTTACCACCGATAAGGTTTTAGGAAGAAATGAGAGAAGTGCAGAAAATATTGGCACCTCCTCTTAAGAATTAAGAAAGAAGAGTAGAAAAAATTAATGAATAGAGGCAGTTCACAGCATTGAACACATCATTGGATAGAATTTATGAAAATATAAAAGACTAAAGGATGTTGATAACATTGAGACAACTTAATCTACTAGTAGGTACTAAGAACAAAAATAAATATTGTAGCTTTCATTATATCCAGTGGCACAATATAAAAAATTGTGTAGAGTTAAGAAAGTAGATTAAGATGTTAGTAAAAAAAAATTACTTAGAGGAGTTTATTGCAAATTGAGGGGACGAAGATAACAAACAACTTAAGAATTCAGAGAAGCAGAGAATAATGATTGTTGTGGGAGGACTAATTTTATCAAGAGATTTAAATAAGGCTTGAAAGAATTACTGTTGATATTTAATAGAAAATCACGATACGTAATGTCTTTTTAATTGTGCAAGCAAATAAGAAACTGAGGTTGAATAACATTTTTATTACATTTATTGAAAAAAATGCAAAGGGTGTTAATTATCCTTATAATGATGCTCTAATGATAACTGTGAATGTTATGGCGACACTTATCAATTGAGTGTTTATTAACCTTGAAAGCTCGATTGAATCTTATCTAAAGAGATATTGTATGAGTTACTAATTGAAGAGTTGAGGTTGAAAGGAGTACACATTTTGTTTTATAGATTTGGTAATGTATACAAAACAACATTGGGAAATATTCAACTTTCAATAATTATAGGTTAGAAGCTACACTTAAAGACCATGATGGTTAACTTCCTTGTGGTTGACCTAACAATGTCAGATAATGTTCTATTAAGAAAGTCATTCATGCAAAACTCAAAGGCTATAATGTGGATATATTATTTCAAATTAAAATTCCTAATTAGTAATGAGCTAAGAGTTATCTATGGAAGTTAGAAAGAGTTCAAAAGTTACTATAGAACTATAGTCAAGAAAACTTTCTGCATAGTGGCGGAAGAAAGAGAAAAGGTAGAAAAGAACCATGAGATGGACAAAGAAAGTGTGAAGATTAAGAAAAATTGAGTAGTGGAATAATAGAACAATTATAATCTGTGACATTAGAGAATGGTTACCTAGATAAGGTTGTGAAAGTAGGCTCTAAATTATGTAAGACTAACAAATTAATGATTTTAAGTTTCTAAAGGGATTACCCAAATAGTTTTTCATAGTCACACAATGATATGCTTGAGATTAATTCAAAAGTCATCTCATACAAGCTAGCTGTTGATCTTCGATTCAAGCAAATAAAATAAAGAAGAAGAATATTCAATCAAGAAGGGTATGAAGAAATTAAAGAAAAAGTTGACAAGCTACTAAAAATTGGATTTATTAGAGAGGCTAATTATCTTGAATAGATTGCTAATGTGGTGATGTTGAAGAAAACAGATGAGAAACAAAAAATGTGCATGGATTCACCGAATTAAATAAGGTATGCTCGAAAGATAGCTTTCCTTTACCAAGAATTGACCATTGTGGATGGAATGTCAAGTCATGAACTTTTTAGTTTTGTAACATGTTTTCGAGATACAATCAAATTAAGTTGCATGAAGCTGACCAAGAGAACACTGCTTTTGTAATATGCTAAGGTCTATATTGTTACAAGGTAATGCATTTTGGTTGAAATATGTTGGAGTAATATACTAAAGGCTAGTAAATTGAGTTTTTAAGCTTTTGGTTGGGAAGACGATAAAAGTATATGTAAATGGCATGATTACAAAATCTACATAATTTAAAGACCATATGGGACATTAAGAGAAACATTTTACTTGTTAAAAAGTATCAAATGAAGGTAAATCCTAAAAAATATGCTTTCAAAGTTAACTCGTGGAAGTTCCTTAGTTTCATGGTAAGTAAGCAAGCAATCAAGGTAAATCCCCAGAAAGTAAAGGCAATTCTGAAAGTGAAATCCCTAACTTCATTAAATGAAGTACATAAATTAATAAGGAAGGTGGCATCCCTGAATTGCTTCATTTCCAAGTTTACAGGCAAGTGTTTTAGGTTCTTTTAAGCAATAAAAAAAAAGAAAAAGGTTTTACTAGATTAAAAATTGCGAAAGAAGCTTTTAGAAGTTGAAAGCGTATTTAACTAAAGTATTTATTTTAGCTCAGCCACAGAAAGGAGACAAGCTTTTCTTGTATTTAGTAGTTTCAAAACACATTATTAACAGGATGTTAATAAAAAAGAAGAAAAAAAAAAGATATACAAAACCCTAGAAGTTGGCCTTAGCTTTAGTGGTAGCAGCTTGAAAATTGAGATTGCACTTTTAAACTCTTTCTGTTATTGTGTTAACAAGCCAACCATTGCTACAAATTTTACACAAATCAAACCTTTCAAGCCGACTTGTCAAGTGGACAATAGGGTTTAATGAATTTGAAATTAAATTCCAATCGAAAAATGCAATAAAAGCACAAGTTTTAATAAGCTTTAAGTAGCTGAAAGATCAATATTTGAGAAAAAATCTAGGCTGATGATGACAATAAAAGAAGGAGACTATAGTAATTTGAAATAAAAATTGTATCTTAATGGAGTTTCTAATGCGTAAGGATATGAAATGGGGATCATCTTTGTTGGCCTAGTTGGCGATGACATTATTTATGCATTATAGTTTGGTTTTCAACTCACCAATAATGAGGTATAATACAAGGCATTGTTGGTAAGAATAACAATAATATTGTTGGTAAGAGTAAAAAAAGGTGTTAATAAATAGTGATTTTTAACTTATCGTGAGTCAAGTGAACTAACAATTTTAAATTTGAGAGAAAAAAATGAAGATATATTAAGATAAAGTGAAAGAAATGAAAAGATAGTGGATGGAGGTAGAAGCATTGGTTAAAATCACTAAGAAACAGACTATTGACTTTGTATAAAGAAACATAATTTATTGGTATGGAATACTTCAGATAATAATCACCAATAATGACAAAAAATTTGATAGCAAAAAAGTTCTGAGAACTTTGCCATAATTTAAAGATAAATATGAGACTTGTATCCCTAACACATTTAAAGGCTAATGGACAAGTTGAAACCGCAAATAAAGTAATAAAGAAAAGTCTGAAGTTGACACTAGGGCAACGAAAAAAGGCTTGGGTAAGCATACATTGTTCTTGAAAGTCTTTTTTGGTTTATAAAAATACTTCTCTGACTTATGCATGGGAGGATTTTCGTCAAAAATCCTGGCACCTTTTGATTTTATTCTCTTTTACAAAAAAAACTAAAGATGATATTAATGAAAATTGAGAATAAAGAGGGGTTAAGTATGTTAATTGATCAGTAAAAATTCAGTAGCAGCACCATGCACTCATTGCCATTTAAAATTTGAGACAACCACTATAATAAAAAAATCTTGGTAAACTAAAACTTGATTAACAATCGTAGTCTATTGTTATTCATTGTGCTTATCACAAATTAAACTTAAGTTTGATTATTTTGATAAGTTTGTTTATGGTTAATGAGTAATAAAGTTTCTTTTTTTTATGAGATTATGATTGAGCTCATATGAAAACTAAGAGTACGAAATTGCTCCTCTATATAAAAAACCATGAAGAACTTGAAACTATATGGAATTACTTGATAAAGCTACATACTAAAGAAATATATACTTAACCTACACATGAAAGCGGCATATGCTCAAGCAACACGTAAACACTTGACTACTTTGTAAGATTGAAATAGATTCTATTATTTTGTAATGCCAAAATGGGCTTGATTATTTTGTAAGGCTAAAATAGGTCAATTATTCTATAAGGTTATAATAGGTCTAACTACTTTACAAATTTGAAATAGGTTTAAACACTCTACTAGTCAGAAATAAGCCTGACAATTCTACAAGTATAAAAAAGGTAAGACAATATAATGAGACTTGAAAATCTAAATAATTCAATGAGATTTAAAAAGGCCAAATATTTCTAAAAGGTTGAACGATGGTTAAAAGCTACAACATCAAAAAAGACTTGATAAAACTACAAAGTCGAGCATGTGAATTAATAAAACGACAATAAAAATGACAATTATGCTGAAGATGAGTGATGTGTGTTATTTTTATATAATTTTACTCTACTCTTATTCTAGATATTTTACCGATTTATTATTTTTTTATTTACTTTTGGTATATATTTATTTATTTTCTTTATGTTTATGTAGGAAGAAATATATTCATGAAATAATGAGATTTATAGTGCAAAATAAGATTTGAAGTGCATAAAAAAGACGTTAGACAGAACTGTTAACATTGTAGCTTTAAGTCTCTAAAACCGGGACACTATTATAATAATTTTAAATAGTAACATTGCTATAGTAATGTTATTACAATAATTTTGCTACAATAAAAACAGAAATTCTAAGTTTATTGTGTAAGGAGATAAGGTTGTGGCCCCTCAACAAGTATTTTTGAGTATTTTGTTTTAGTTTCTTGTAAAAGGAAAAACACTACAAAAGTTAAGGAGTGCTACCAAGAAGACCTTTATGATGAAAAATATAAGAGGATAAAGGAAAAGAAGAAGAAGAAGAAGAATAAAAGAAAATATGAGATAAGAGGATATCAAGACCTTTAATCTAACGTTTTTTGAGTTCTATTCTTCTTTCTTGAACTCTTTTGATTTGAAATATTGAATTTAGTTTTTATTATTGTAATTTTTTATATTATGAACTAATTTCATTATTCTTGGTATGATGTAGCCAAATTAAGATGTTGGATTTTTGTCTATTTAAATTTTTTTAAGTTCTAATTATTGGTTGAGTGTTTTTTATTGTTATTAGTACTTCTAATTAATTGACCATTAGTTAAATATTTTAATTGCATATTGATGTCCTAGAAAATGTTATTAATACTTGTGAGTTTATAATGAATACCACTAAATTTATGTAAAATAAGAATATCCTAGAGTTATGCCTTACAAGCAACATGATGTTATGATAGAAATTTTTTCTTGTAAATTTTTTTAATTATTAATAAAATATTTTATTTATAACATATACTTTTATCATTTGTATAAATATTTATATATATCATGATAAAATGTGTGCAATATTTGAAATATATATCTAATTATTAAGAGTTTATATTTATAAGATAGATATATTAGTAGCATTATTTTTACATATTTTGAGTTATATGACTTTAGAGTGGGACCTTTATAGTACCAGATAGACTGGTACACACTATACCTACTTGGTGAAGAAATGGTTGTTCTTATAAACAGCTTATGTGTGGACATTAAGGCTAGTGTGGAGGGGCTTATTAAAGAATGAGTTCATTAAACAATGACTCATAGCAAAAACATTCAAATAGTAATTATATTTAACTGTCAATTGGATATTCTTTGTATCAGTAATATAAGTGATCTTTAGACTTGATAACATTATAGTTATTTTGTGGGTAAAATGCTATATTTTGATATTATTCAAGATGGATATGAATAAGGTTTATTACGAGTAGTTATTGGATATGATGTGATACTCATGGAAATAGGTGAATGTTTAATAAGGAATCCATCATTTTTTTTTTTTTAATATTATGAGAGTATGCTCTATGTGAATTATAGAGATATAATTTAAAAAATTGTTATCTAAGGTAAAGGTGAGAAAGTTGTAGGAAATTTAAGAATTTTTCAAAATTCATAATAAAGGATTTTTTTCATTTTTGGTGTTTTGAACATCAAATCCTTAACTTTTATCCAAACGAAAATATATTCAAGTTCAAGTAGGTTCAATCAAGAGTGGATTAAATATAAAGGAATATCTCTATAGTCCTTCCAAAACTTTAAAGAATTGAACTTTTTAAAAAGTTTAAAAAATAAGTAAGTTGTTTAACTTTCAAACTTTAAATTTTATTTATCAATTTATTCAACATAAGATCCTAGTTAATAAGCATGTTAAGAAATCTAATATAATATACTTATATGTTTAATATAATCAATGCATTAAATCGATAAATTTAATGAATCTTTGACTAGCCCAATTCATATAATGAATTGATAAATTAAAATTTTTTATTATAACCCTAAAAAAAACTAATGAATATTTTTAGAATTTTTGATTATCAATTATAATCTTAAGCTTAATTAGTAAAAAAAGGCAGAAGCAAATCAAACTAATTTAGGAGAAATTATGTGTCATAAGACCATCACTTCGATTAATTATATATATATATATATATTTGTTTTTGTTTAGCTATTAGTTATTTTTAGTGTAAATCATTTAATTATTCAACTCATTTATATAAAACTAGAATAATTTAACTTGGTAATTAGATTGTAAATAATTAATTCTCATAGGAAAGATACTTAATTGGTCACTTTATTACTTGTTTACAACAACAAATACTTGTGTTTGCATAGATATTGTTACAAGAATGAGCACATTTACAATCAAAGAGAATTTACAGTTGTGAAATTTAAATAATTGGGGATTTCAAACACTTGGATTTTTGGTTTTGTGTTACAAACACCTACAAACAGTTGAATCATGAAGTGAAAATGTTGAAATTTTTTTCCCTTACTTCATAACTTAAAATTGATAATTTGTCACTGTTAAAAATTATGGGACATTATTGTTCCTAAGTTTTCATTGTAAGATAGGGTAATTTTTATTGTCATGATCTTTATAATCCCCACCTTTTTCAGTGATAAGGACTATGATTGATACAATGTCTTTGTGATTCACATTCATTAATAGAATAAGGACCATGATCTCCATTTATCGAGTACTCCTCCAATAGAGAAGAGGACTCCAATTTCACATAGAATGCTATAAAAAAGAAAAAACTCCTGGAATAGAGGGAATAATTAGGAGAGAGAAGGCTTTTCCAATTTGGTCTCTACTCCTGTAAAAAGAAAATAACATAACTAAAGAGGGAGAGTGTTAATGAAAAGAAACAAAAAAGGAAGAAGAACAATTTTTTATTACTACTGAGTATTTGTGACATTAATTATAAGAATATTAGTTTTGAAACTCCAAAAATTAGTCTTGAAACTCTAAAAATAAATATTGAAATATAATAACTTGAATTTGAATTTAAGCTTCAAGATAACTAAAATGTATATTAAAAAAACCTTAACCCAATGATTAAATGAATTAAAATTAATGACAAAATTTTGACTTAATGATTCATTGATTATGAATTAAAAGTATAAAGAAAAATGTTTGAATACTACAAGAGAAATCTCTTAATAACTTCATAAAATTTAAATTCAAAGAAAAATGAGTTCTTAAAATTTTAATTGAGTAAAATTCATTCTCTCTTTATGACCTTGTTTAAGCCCTTTTATGTAAATTTTGCAATTAAAATCCTAAAACAAATAGGAATAAAAGTACTAATATAAAATAATTAGAAATAAAAATTCTAATTTAAAGCAAATAGAAATAAAAGTCTTAATTTAAAACAATTAAGAATAAAAATCTTAAAATAAATAGGAATAATTATTAACTAAAATATATACTTATATAATATTCCTAAACATACTAGAAAACCCAATTAAAATATAATTTCATATTTCGAATATGTTACATATCCTTTTCACATGATTGGATCATGTTGACAAGCTTTTGACGTTCTTTTAAATTTAATTTTATGCTTAATTTTACCTTTAATATTAATTTCAAATCTTATTCATTTCATATTTCTTAAATCAATCTATTAAGCACCACTTTAACCTTTTTCTTTCTTACTCTTGTAATTGATTCAATTGGCACATGATTTTCATAATAAATTGATGAGAATCAATTTTAAAAAAATCTGTGTAACCTTATGTAAAGAATCTGTGTAAGTTTGTAGTAAAGAATCTGTGTAACCTTAATAACATATTAGTATAAAATTTTACATAATAAAAAAAATAATTTTAATCATTAGTGTTGGAATTATAATTTTATTTTTTGTTAAAGGACAATGTTATCTTTAAAAGAAGATAGAAAAAAAAATTTTGATTTAAGATCAAGTGTGATTATAATAGCACAATACAAACAGGAACATGACTATTTGCTCGTATTGTGCATGGCCTTAGTTCGAGCAAGTACTTGCTCGTATTGTACAAGGCCTTAGTTCAAGCATGACAAATCATGCCAATTACGTGAATTATAGGCACACATACACACACTCTCTTTATTAAACAGTGAGTGTTTCTTTGGTTCTTTTTTCATCATAATTTTATTCTTATGAAAAAATAATAATAAAAAAGAAATGAGGATAAAAAAAAGAGAAATAAAAAATAAATAATAGAAAGATTTGTTGGTGCATGTTAAACATAGTCTAAATAAGTCTCGCGTTTACTTGGTGTGGGCCCAAGACACTAGCTTGCCTATTTATCGCTCTTGTTAATACTTATAAAATGTTGTTATAGTATATAAAATCTATCATGTATTGCATGCTACTTTTTAATTTTTAAAATATTTTATTTTATTTCTAGTTAAAGAATTTAAGTAATATAGAATTTTAATATAATAACAATATATTTTTAAGAATAATATAGTATCATATTTTCTTGTTTTAAAATTTTAATAAATTTAGTTTTTTAAGATATATATTATTTATGCAATTTTTTATTTCAATTGATAATGTGAATTTTTGCCCAGGTGTCACTCTTTGATTTATTGAGATTCTCTTTCTTATAAAACAAAATAAGGTTAAGAATGTTGGTGGATTTGTTAGTGTTAATCCTTTAACAATCAAACAATGCTAATCCTTTAATGATCAAATCAATAACCGAAATTCATAATTTTAGAGAAAAGCTCACAAAATAATTCTTCTTTTTCTTCTACTTCTTCTTTTTTGTCTTTACTTCTCTTATTAGTTGGATTTTGGGTTTTTATATTGAGCTTTTTAATTTGATTAATATTGAATCATTTTTTTTGACAGATGTTACGACATTAATGTTACGTGACACTCATGACTTCTTAATATCATGCCATGTGGACACCCTCGATTATAAGAGTAATTATAGAATTTTTGGTTATTTTGTTATTTTATAAATAGTGATTTTTTTTTACCTTTTATTATGATTTTTAGTTGTTAGTTTCTTATTTATTGTGTTTACACTCATGTTCTTAGAAGGAAACAATAAGTTTCTATTTAGAGAAATTTATATATATATATATATATATATATTTTATGTAGATCTTTACATATTTAAATGTAAATTCAAAATATTTATGATTATTGTAATTAAAAAAATCGTTTTTTTTTTTTTTTTTTATACAAGTCTTTACATATTTAAATGTGAGATTTATAGTTTTTATTTTTTATAATAAAAGAGATCTCTCTCTCTTTCTTATATATATATATATATTAATCTTTACACATATGAACGCGAGACTTAGAAGTTTATAGTCTTTATAATCAAAGTGGTCTTTTTTTTTTTTTCTTTTTCTTGTTTTACATATAGATTCTCAGGCATTTAAGTATAAAACTGAAGAGTACATAGTCTTAATAATTGAAGAAATCTCTCATATTTTGTGAGTGGCCGCAGGTTTTAAGTACAAGACCTAATGAGCTCTCATATGTTTATTTATAAGTTCTAGGTTATTGTAGTTTAATTTTTGTGTATAAGTCCTCAATAGTTTTACTTGTGGACTTGGGCCTTATAGTTAAAAATTTATATACTACAAATATGAAATATAAAAATTTTTTTATAATGCGATAAATATTTTTATAATAAAAGCATATGATAAATGCAGTTATTTTTTAAAAATCAAATAATATGAATATAATAAAAAATTAAAAATATCCTAAATATAGATGTTTTTATATACTTTCACAAGAAGTCGTCAAAATTGACAAAATTATGAAACAAGTACTTTCCGACAGTTGTCACTAAATTCCAAATAGTAAACTGACATTTTTAACACCAATCCCAACACAAGGCTTGATTGATTATTAGGATGATAATATTGTTCTCTAATTTGTTCTACAAAAACCAATTCCATTTCTTTAAAATAAAATGATTTAAAATTTCAATATTCTTATTCCAATAATCAATAAATACTAAATCAGAATGAAAATGGGCGTTAACTCACTCCGTTAACGTTACTTGGGACGACGAATTTGTTTACATTATTTATATATAATATTTATAAAAGTTTATTTGTAACAGTGGTATGACGTTGACACACTACCCGTAGAATTGAGGAGGAAACATGTGGCGTGCACGAAAACGAATTTCGTTGATTATAATTTGTATTAACGGGCGAGCTTCACACTGTCCGAGTGACTTTTCTAAAGTTAGTTCGATGTGTAAAAAGAAAATGTTCTTCAAAAATCCACTCACAGACTTTTGTTACTATTTTGCAGAATTCCCGGATCAACAGCTGCGGCAAAGTGATTCTTAATTACATTTTCAGCAGCTGTTCAAAGGTCCCATTAATACAAATGATATCACCCTTCTTGTTTGATTTCGAATTGTGTCTGTGGAAGAAGAAAAAGTGATTACTTAAAAGGAAAAAGCAAAGCACAAACCAACGGTCCAATGCTCTAACCTTGGCGTGAACCTGAAAAGGCTGTAAAAGCCTGTGAAAAAAAAGGGAGCAATTGAAAAATACAGAACAAAAGTGAACTTCTGCATGTGATTCCAAGCCTCACGTACAAAAACTTTAGACTCTAGTTTGTCCCACTTGGGGCCCCTGTAAGTTGACCGAAGCCAAGTCTAGCTTCGCAGGTGCCATGTGATTCCAAGATGTCCTAAAACGGTGACAGAAAGATAGATGCAGAAGATATTAAGAGAGCAAGGAGTGATTGATACACGAGATAATGGCTGGCGCCGCTGTTTTTTGCTATTACCATTGAGTTTTTTTTTTTTCTTGCTTATTGGTTTGGTTTTCGCAATCATCGAGTGTGGTTTAGTTCTTTTTTTTGATCTGAGGCTGAGCTTGGAAAATGAAGTTCCAATACAAGAGCCATGGTTATCAGACTCAGAGAAGTGGAGCTCTTGCTGGACTTTTGGTGCTTCTCTTTCCAGTTATATTGCCTAGTTTGTTCAGTCCGTTGAGCCATGCCTCGCCTTCTATGTTTTCGGTATGTTCGCTGCTCATGTAAAATCATTTTTCTTTTCAGGATTTGTTTTACGTTTAGTCATTTTCATGTGAAAATGGTTCTGGGAATACTTCTTTCTTTTCATTTTGTTGAGGTCGGTGGTTTTATATTCGGGGTTTTTTTATTTTTCAATAGTGGAGTAAGAACTGTTGTCTAGTTTTGTTGTAGGATTATGGTCTAATTTCTTTCTGGTAAATGATGGAAGGAAAAAGGGGAAATACTGACCGATAGTTACTAAAAATGGAAAGCAGGAAAGCAGGGTTTGTGCCCAATGTCAACAGATATGACTGGGGAATTGAAGTTTTTGGTAGTTCAATTTAAATTAGTCTGACAATGGGGCAAGTTGAGCTTTGGTAATCAATTGTGACTGCTAAGAATATTTTGATTGGTTAATCTAGGGGGTTTTGTGAGTTGAAATACTTGACTGAGACCTCTAATGGCTCACTGATATTTTTGGCGGGCGGTGTTGTGTTGTTGGTTTACTCCTCGTAGTTGTCAGATGTTCATTACCGCACCTGGAAACTACAAGACATCGGAAGATGAACAGATATGACTGCTGTTGTTGTAAATGGTTGCTGATGTTTCCTTATTTCAACATCTAACTGATTAAAAATGCCAATAATGATTTAGGCATTTTGTTTACCAATTAGGTGTAGTCACAACTTAGTAAGATGGCTATGAAGCATGGACAAGATGCTTGCCTGATGGTGATAATAGAACCCAACACTTTTAAGATCCTGAAAGTTTTTTTCTGCAAATGACATATGGAACTCCCTGAATAAAACTGGGTTAGGTTGAACCTGTAGCCATGGATGCAAAAGACAATATAGTGGTTAGGGGTAGTTTTCCTTCTGTTTCACTGTAGCACATACAAGACCTATTTTTTCTTGAAGCTGTTTTCAACCCAACAATACAATTGGCATATGGAACAAACTTAATAAAACTGAATTAGATTCGACCCTGTGCCTTTGAGATGGAAAAGAACACGAAATCATTTGTGACCTTATCTTCTCTTTGATTTGGCACTGTAAACAATTTACTTTTTATTCCTGGCAAACACGTGTCCAACACAGCCTAAAAAGATAAATATGTTATGGGATAATGATTGCTTATTGCATCTGAAGGTATATGCACATTCCCAGGGATTGTTTTCTGTTCACTGAAGTCGCATACCACTTTTAGAATGACACGAGCTCAAATGCAGCAATACATGCTTATAGAAAGATATGTTGTTTTTAGGGGAAAATTCTTCTGTTTAATATTTGGAATTTCTTTTTGCAGGAATGGAATGCTCCAAAACCCAGGTACTTGCCTCTTCTCAAGAGTGCTTTGCAACACCGGAAAGTGAGTAGCAGTACATTGAGGAGATCTGCTTAGAACTATTGTATTGAAATCACGCAATCATTTTGTTTCCATCTGATTAATTTCTTTGTGCTATGCTAGTTTAGGGGTTTGTTTATGAATAAGTCAGAATTTATTGAGACAGCTATAAAACATGGACAAAGTTAACTTGCATGATGATGGTAACAGTGGCAGTCAACAGTGTATCATACTGGAAGCTAGTTTTCCTGCTCAAACCCAATTGACAACTTCATGTCTGGAAGTCTCTGCATATAAGTGGGTTAGATTGAAGGTGGACCCTTGCTTCATGGGTGCAAAGCAAGGCAAAGTTATTTGGGGTAGTATTTTTGCTCTTAAAATTTGCAACACCGAACATTTCAATTTGTACTTGTTGGAAAGCATATCAACATAAAGAACTTAACATACTAATATGCTTTGCTGTTCTGTTTGTTTAGAACATGTGAAACAATATGCATCGTCCGTTGTCCAGTATGCCACTTTTGTAATCTCCTAAGTTAGATGCAATCGTTCAGAAATAGGGATATTTGTGTTCAGCAGAACATGCCTGTAATCATGTTTAATAATCTGGCGGCACATCCATAAAATAAATTCTTTAACAGAAAATTTGTACTGTTTAATAAAAAAGGTTGTTTCATGCAGGAGTTCAATGCTCCAAAACCTAGACACTTACCTTTGTTCAAGAGTGCTTTGCAACGTCCAAGCGTAAGCAGCAGTTTCTCAAGTAGCATCTATATTTTCCTCATAATTTTCTGTTTTTCAAGTAGTAAGGCCCCAGTTTGATAGCGTTTGTTTCTCATTCAGGCAAATGCAAAGCAGTCTGATCTCTGGCTTCCGTTGGTGGACCAAGGATGGAGACCATGTGTTCAATCTGAAAATGTTCCTTGTAAGTGATAAAAATAAGATTACCATATAAATTTGACTTCTGTAATTTTTGCTATTCTCTGCAAAGTAATGAAACTTAAAGTTATGATACCAATATCTCTTGCTTTTTATATTCTTGTTCATGTATCTAATTTTTGTCGGATGGGAACATCTGTTGCTTGAAGCAGCCTTACCTCAGAAATCTCAAGGATACATTCAGGTATTTCTCGATGGAGGGTTAAACCAGCAAAGAATGGGGGTATGTACCTGGAGATTTTAATTTTTCTTTCCTAGATACCTACAGCCAAAGATGCCTAGGCATGATATTGCTATCATTCCTTCTTGAATAAGTCTCTTAATCACTCAAATGTTGATTTGTTTTTCTTCATTATGAAAGCTGACTTTTAAGTTCTTTTCTTGGTAGATATGTGACGCGGTTGCTGTTGCTAAAATACTGAATGCAACACTTGTGATCCCATATCTTGAAGTAAATCCTGTTTGGCAGGATTCAAGGTAATTCTTGCAGAAGCAATCTTTTCTTTCCTTTTATATTATTTTTTTTTCCTTTTCTGTGGTATATAAATTTCCTTAGATCTTGAGGAAGATATTTTTCTGATGTTGCCTTACTTTTCCCTGCAGCTCTTTTGGGGATATATATGATGTTGATCACTTTATTAATGTATTAAAAGACGATGTTTCTATCATCAAAGAACTTCCCAATGAGTTCTCTTGGAGCACGAGGGAGTATTATGCCATGGCTATTCGAGATACCAGAATCAAAACAGCACCTGTTCATGCTTCCGCAAACTGGTACCTGGAGAATGTCTTGCCTGTACTACAGAGGTTGGTAGTTATCTGAACTTCTTATTTGCAATATGGAGTATTTTCTTTGTGGTGCCAAGTGCAATATTGATCTGTTCTGTTTCCATTACATTTGTTTCAAGATTAAAATGCATCACATATTTGATGCTTCTTTCTACTTAGCTAGACAAGATAAGCTGAACTTTCTTGGCCTGATACCAGTTTTGAAAGATTTGATACCTCAAATACTTTAGTTAAATTCAGTTGTGCATCCCCTATTGTTTTGATTGTGTTATCCCTTTTTTTTTTTTTTTGCCCTTTGATGTGCATAGATCAGGGGTTATTTTGAAATTTTAGCTGGTTACCTGAGATTTCTAAAGTTTTTAATATTTTTATGTGGTCCAGATATGGGATTGCTGCAATTTCTCCATTCTCTCACCGTCTGACTTTTGACAATTTGTCTATGGACATTCAACGGCTACGTTGTAAAGCAAACTTCCACGCACTGATTTTTGTCCCCCATATCCGAGCACTTGGAGATGCTCTTGTCACCCGCCTTAGGTATCCTTCAAGTGAAAAGAGAGCGCTTGATGGCATCCATCTACAGGAAACCAGTAACAAGCAAGATCCGCTGAAATTTGTTGTGATACACCTTCGATTTGATAAGGTTTGACCTGTTCTAGATTCACATTCTTAAGTTTAAAGGGTTTGTTGTGTTTGGTTTTACTATTTAGTTTGTAAGCTCATCAAAATATGAGAAAAACAAGTGACTCAGATTCTTTAGAAAATTCTGTTTTTCTCTTTATTTTAATTTTATTATTTCTTTGTGCTGTATCTGGGAATCTAAGTATTGAAAACTTAGGGATGAAGGCTTTATATCTTTATGACGTTAACTTACTTGCATCAGTAACTTCAGTTGTCTTGGGTGTAGGGTTTTTGGCTTGCTTTATTGTTGAAATAACTGTTCAGTCCATCCCGAAGACAAAATTGAATCCATTCATATATATGATACAAATCAGATGTGTGGATATCCTTGTTCTCATATGTCACAGTCATGGGAATGATTATAATTCTGGAATAATTTTTTCACTTAATGTATTTGTTTAACACGTGAGTCATATTTTGTTCATTTGAATTCATATCTCTGACCAAATGCTCTTTACATGTGATTATGCAGGACATGGCAGCTCATTCTGCCTGTGATTTTGGTGGGGGCAAAGCTGAAAAATTGGCTCTGGCCAAGTATCGACAAATGATTTGGCAGGGAAGGGTTCTTAACTCCCAGTTCACTGATGAAGAGTTGAGGAGACAGGGGCGTTGCCCTTTGACTCCAGAAGAGATTGGATTGCTGTTGGCAGCATTGGGCTTTGACAACAGTACTCGCCTTTATCTTGCCTCCCACAAGGTCGTTATCCTAGTAACTTCAGTTTGGCCATATCACCCTCCCTTCTCGTGTCCCCTAGAAAAGAGAAGCTTATGTTTTTATTTTCAGAATAATGATTTTTTGAGAGTGATGTTTTCAGGTATATGGTGGAGAAGCTAGAATTTCTGCTTTACGAAGATTGTTTCCACTAATGGAAGAAAAAAAAAGCATTGCTTCTTCTGAAGAAAGAGCAGCAATTAAAGGAAAAGCTTCTTTGTTGGCTGCACTTGACTACTATATCAGCATGCAGAGTGACATCTTCATCTCTGCTTCTCCAGGAAATATGCACAATGCATTGGTGAGTACTATTTCTGATCTTTCAGAACATACTTACTTTTTAATACATCCTATGAAGTGGCATCACAATACTTCACACTCAGTTCAGTTTGTGAGAAGCTATGCTTTGCTCCTCTATATGATGTTGACAATGATTGCCCATCCAAAATGAATCGAGTAAGGTTGAGCTTTGGATACAGAGACATTAACGAAAAGTTAAAAAAAGAGAGATCAAAAAAGAACTCTTTGACTATAGTATTTTATGGTAAGCCAAAGCAATGGTTGATTTTGATGAAAATCTGGGATAGTGGTGACAGTGATTGAAATTTAGTTTATGATAACTTTGTTAGATATTGAAGATGTGAATTTGGAACTTTTAAGAATATAAATTCATGAATCATATAGTTTTTACGAACTGATACATGTGAAACTTGTATGCAAAGCTAACCTACATACATGCAGCTAGCATTAGAAAGTTTCTGGTCTAAGCAAACTTCACAACAAAAACAAATGCTTTTTAGGAATTTGTTGCATTTGAAAAATTCTTATACTGTAATTTGCATTACAATCGCTAAGAAGAATAAATTTTGCAAATGTCAACAGGTGGGACATCGTACTTTTGAGAACATGAAGACTATAAGACCGAAAATGGCATTGTTAGGACAACTTTTCTTAAACAAAAGCCTTAGTTGGTCTGAGTTTCAGGAAGCAGTGGTTCAAGGACATGAAAACAGACAAGGACAGCTCAGAATAAGAAAACCAAAGCAGTCCATATACACATATCCTGCTCCCGATTGCATGTGTCATGTTTAAGGTGATTTATTATGTGCTGATTGATCAAGGGTATTGTGCTACCTTTATCAGCTTATTTGTCACCCCAAATTATTTGTGGTTTTTTAGTATAGGTATTATAAATAAGCAATGACGCAATGTCACCTATTACTATTAGTAGAACTATCTATGTAACAGCATTTGTACCGGAAGTGGAAGCGATGTAGGACAGGCTTGTGTTTGTCTACATCTTCTGGTTCTGGGAGAGGTTATTGAACTGAATTTTCAGTTCAGAGCTATAATGTAATGTATCATTCAATATTACATGGCTGTTTTTTCGATCCCTTACTGTTTGTAAAACTTATTACACTATCTGTCTTCCTTTATATACTAGGTTGTGCACAAAACGTCTGAAACTTTTGAACCATTCAACCATAAAGGATGGCCTTATTGAATTACGCCACGATTTAATGAAGTGACAACAATACAACTAAACAGATGAAAAAAAGTTTCTGTTTAATGTATTGCTGGTAATGCAATGGTTTTGACACTACACTGGTGGCACTAATCATGAAGAATATACTGAAGAACATGTACAATGTATGAAACAGCTTCTAGAAAAACACAGCTTCAGTTTAGGTTCTTAGATTGAAGTTAGCAATTTATAGGTGCAACTGGAATGGCTGCACAAATTGTTCTTAACTTATCGCTGACAGCAGATGTGGTACTAGGTGTGGCCGGAAGATCATCTTTCTTTCCTTCTCAGCAGTTGAAGAACCGTTTCCATTCCGGCTTGCAATAGTCAGTTCCTTCGCCTCTGCCGGTTGACGGTAAGTCATTCCTTCCTCAATCTGAAGCGTTCTCTTTGAGCCCTCCAATGCTCCACCAAGAACTATATATCTTCCGGTGGCCTTCATATTGATGGTTGGGGTGAAGGCAACTTGTCCTCTTCATGTTTCAACTCTGGTATACTGCCTGCTTTGTCAGTACCAGTTTCCGATGATGAAACGGAAGGATTATCAACCTTGCTGTTCTGCATGGCATTCCCCTGACCAACAATCTTTGGATGCTTGCGGTCAGATATCTTTCTGTCTTTGGTTGAATTATCAGAAGTTGAGCACTGAACTTTGGATTCAGAACTTGAAGTTTCTGCAACCTTAAAATTTATCTTGGGAACAGATTTTGATGCTGATTTAACGGTTACTTTATCAGCGACCTTGGGATCAGACATGGGAATTGCTGCACCGTTATGGTCCTCCCTCGGTTCAGAATTTGGTCCATCTTTAACCTTGTTATCTGCCTTGGAGCCAGACTTTGGTGTCGTCCCAACTTTAGAATCTGCTTTGATGTCAGGTGTAGGCCGCGGGGTGGTCTAACCATCTTGCTCTCCACTTGAGCGTGATGAGCGAGTTTGATTTTTGATTTATCTTCTTCATGGATTCTGTTCTATGGTTCAATCAGTAGCAAACGACAGTTAGATGCCACTTCAGCATGGTTATAGATCGAATCTGCAAATGGTATATTTTCCAAGTCGGCATCAGTAAAGATTTTCTGCACTGTCCTGATTGGGGTGGCTAGTCGGGCTCTGTGATGCTGATAACTCTTAAGAAGATCCAACAATACAGCTTGCTGTTTCATCAAACATTGAAAGCTTAATATTGAGCTTGCTCAGGTATTATCAAATATAAGTGGGATGACGCCCACATACTGGCAGGGGTATACTCAGATAAAATGATCAAAGCTCTTTAGCTGCCAAAAGTAAATAGAAGTATAGTTTGAAATACAGCAATCGTCACTCCAATACTAAAACAACAAGAAAATTAAAATCAAACAAATCAGGTCCTTTAAGCATAAATTGTAACAATTTCTAGGTAGAGATATCCTTGAATGCCTTCATTTGAGGGAAAAAGAAAAAAAAAAAAACAGCACTGAATAACTTTAGAGTGGAATATCAAATACCATAACATGCTGCCCAAGTTTCTTACTCAGAAAATGTTCTCATGTTCCTAGACGGTACTCGAGGCACAGCGACAAGGGTCTGAGACAAAATTGTTTCACATGCCAATATTCAGCAAGAAGGGTCTCATGTATGATGGCTTAATGCAAAACCTAATTAGCTAGTCCAGAGAGCAGCAAGAAATGGATATCAGAAAATATGACTGAGTAGCGTAGACCTAACATTCAGAAGAACCAATACTATCGAACTGTTAAATTATACCTTATGCAAAAACAAGTAAAATAAATAAATAATTCCTCCCAATCCATCAAAATCTGTCTTGTTAAAAAGTTGAAAAGAAGATGAACTTTTCTGCCATTCTTTTGATCGAGATAAAAAGTTCTTTCGCATTTAGTCACTCTGTTACCGACCTGCACCCAGAAGAAGATGGCATGGATAAAAAGTATCCTTAAATTGGAAGTGTGTACAAACTACGGATGTAAATTAGCGTTTCTCTCAGTGAACTTGAGAAATTCTCAGATTCACATACTCTAATATCTATCCTAACCATCCATAAGAATACTACATTGCAATTAAAGTACCTTCCTAACCAAACATCCAAAAATTGGAAAACAAAAAATTATACCCACAACTACTTCTCACATATTACAATGAGCACTTTCAGGCCGGAATATGTACAATTATGAGCTGCTATTTATTAGTGAACAACAAACACCACGCGAACAATATGAGAATAAACACAGATTTTAATCTCTCTTGCAAAATGATACAGCGGATCACATTGCTGCTATTGTTAATGTTGGTTACGTGTCCTAAATCTAATAGGGATAAATATATAATTATATATTATTAGTAAAATTGATATTTTATTATAAATTTTATCTATTTTAAATATTAACTACTCATAAAATAAAGTTATTAAAATAATAATTAAAGAAATTAACTTAAATTTATGATAGTTTATTATTCTTAAATATTTTGGATTATAAGATTATCAACATAAGAATATTGATAAATTCAATTTCTATTGTCATATATTATACTTGTTTTCTTAGAAAAAAAAGGTAACTTATCTTATAAAATTATTAGTGAAAGTATTAGTGAAAGTGTTCACTTAATATAACATATGAATGCTTGTTAGAGAAAATATATCGAACTTATTCACTTGAAAACCTATATAAAGTATTATTCACAAGTTTATAGGATTTTTCTAAATCACAATAGTATAAATGATTCTTAAACTTGAGATCTTCATAATACCTTCTATATGGATCATATATGCTTTGACATTACATTTTCATCGTCCATAGTAAAATTGTGCATAAGGTAATAATTAGGCAATATGAAAAACAAACAAAAATTGTGAAAGATTAATAAAAGATTCGCTATTCTTGATAACATAGAGTCGATATCTTAAGTGGTACCATTTTAACATAAGTGATAATATAAGTTCATGGCCATGGCGAGTTATGAAAATAGTTTTAAAGATTTTAAAATTATATTATCAATTTAAATCAAAAAGTTTTAAATAACTATAATTTAATAGAGTAGAGATTTTTCATACTTTAAAATTATTGGTAAGATATGTATAAGGTAAAAATTTTGAATTATCTAGTAATCTTATACATAATATATTTTACTAAAATTAGTATTTTGTTCAATTAGGGGTTAGATGCATTGCTAGATGTTATTTTTAATATATAAAAATTAGTTTGTTAATTAAAGAGTTAATTAAATATAAATTAATTAGATTAATTTATCTAAACTTAAGAAATTTATAATTGTCTTTATTGTTAATATAAAAAAGAACCTAATGAGTCATATACTTTAAAGTATATATAGAGGAATCAAGGATAAGTTATGAAGAATTAAGTTTTAGGATTTAATTGTTAAATTGTTAAACTTTTGAGATAAATGTTAAAACTTATGGATAGAAAAATAAAATTTTAAAAATTATGAGCCAATCTATAAATTTAAAAATATTAATACTATTTTTTAATTTCTAAAGTATAGGTGTAATTTTATATTTTTTAAAAATTTAAAGATTAAAATGTAATTCAATAAATTATTTGTTTTTAATTACATTTTCAAATTTATCATAATAATATATTTTATTTAATTAATTTAATTAATTAAAAAGATAATTAATAATATGATAAATTATATTTACTTAATTTGATTAATTAAAAAGATAATTAGCTATGTAATTAGGGTGAGATGGTAATTTAAATAGAATTAAAATTCTATATCTATCTAAATACTTCTAATGTGATTGAAAGTAAATAACTAAAAATTATAAATAACTATTCTTTTTTGGCAAAAATGTATGAATTAATTTTTTTCAAAAATTGAGATTTTAAAAAAACTAATCCTTTTCTCCTAAACCCCAATTCAAGTCCTCTTTTTTTTTTTTTTTTTTTTTTTTTTTTTTTTTTGTTTTTTGTTTTTAAGCTACCATTAAAAAAAAAAATCTACTTAACTTTGGATTTAGTAAAATTTAAATTTTTTTAATTGTTTATTTTGTGTGAATACCATTAAAAATTACACATTTAATTGGTGTATTTAAGAAAATGATAATTGCTTAATCTTTATATTTTATCCATAATTTTTGACTCAAAAATCAAATTGACGTGATTTCAACAATAATAAAAAATGACTCAAAGATTTAAATTTTTGTATTTCACAAAGAGAATCTAATTCCGATATATTCAAGGTTACAACTAAATTAAAAGTTATGGATTTGTAAAAAATTCAAAAAAGAATTATAATAATAGAATATGTTATTAATATATAGTATATAAATTTATTGGTGTTATTAATTCTTATTTATCATAAACCAATCGCAAGAAAAGAATTTTTATATAAAAATAAAAAAAATTAATTTTTTGATACAATTATAATCTTGATTTACCATCAGTTACATCAAGAAGTAGGAATCCATCAGACAACCTTATTTGTCATTCAGAAGTAGAACTTACTTGTAGAGTGAAAAGTGCTACCTTTAAGCAAAGGTACAGGACACCAAGACCTGTAAAATAAAATATACACAGAGCTATTTCTAGAGTAATCAATTAATAAGGACACTATTATAAATAATCTCCACTAAGCATGTCAATAAGCTGGAGATATGTTTATCCAATTTGCATGGTTTCGAAGATGTGTTATTAAAGTAAATAATTACAGTATGTGTTGACTGTTAAATATGATTCTCTATCTATTTTTATGGTAAATAATATTAGGGATGTCCTATAGTATAGGAAGCTGACCATTAGACCGCCTTTGTTTTATTACTACCACTTGCCTTTAATTTTTGTTGCCATTTGTATGAAAGATATTATGGAAAGAAGAAGAAGAAAAAAAAATTCAAGAATATCACACTAGAACTACCTACTAGAAAAATATAGGAATTATAACATACTTAACAATTGGGGTTAGCTGTCATTAGATGAGTGTTATTCTTTATTGTTTTCTTGCTGTACTGATTTTTATTTTGTGGACTACATGTCCCCCCTCTTGTATCATTCTGTCTTTTGAATGACTTTATTCTTTCTTATGAATACAACACAATTAGGTAAGGTCAGAAACCAGAAAAATCAAGGCGAACACTGCAGTCATGCATGACAGCAATGTAGTGCAACCTGCCAATGATGAGTGGCATGCATCAAAATGGTTGCACTGATTTTGAATTGCATCCTCACCTGGTGGCTTTCATGATGGCAATTATAGGGTTTGTAGATCAGTTATTCTACCATGCTGATTGAGGCTGTGTTGGCAATGCGCACTGGGCAGCGTCAGTGTATGACCGTTAATGTCAATAGATATTAATGGAGTATGAGATATTGGATTCCTTATATTTTGGACATGTTTCAAGGATAAAATACAAGGACCAATACGGTATCACATTGGTCAAAATCAGGCAACCATCCAAATTAATGGAACTGGCAGGAGGTATGAATAACTATTTTTTAAAAGGGGTATGCTGCTATTTCCATTTTGTGGGTGATAGCAAGAGAGAAAACAGTTCGTTGTTTAAGATAAAAACTAGAACAAACCGGTACTCTCCGGGAGAAGATTCAATTTTTTGTTTCTCGTTGCGCCTCCATTTCAAAGGACTTCCTAGAGAATCGTTGTCGATTCCTATGTAAAGTGGACAACTGGTCCACCTCTTTACTATTTTTATCCTTTAATATATTGCATCGGTTCCTTTATATATATATATATATATATATATATATATATATATATTTAAAGGGATCTAGTTGTCGAATTTTGAAACTGTAAGTTATTTGAATGATATTAAACCCATGGCTTTAACATCTAGAAATTTACATAAACTTAAGGTCCGATGAGCAAACCTATGTACCAAGAGATCTCAGTGCCATCAGAATCGTTAAAATGTCTCATTAAAAGTCATTAACTACCAGTCCTGCCAATACATGTTCTTATGATGGGTTTATATGGAGCAACAATAATCTAGTGAAGAAAACTAAGTTTGATTCTAGCATTGCATTGATCCATGTGTTTTATGAATACTGATTGAAAATATTACCAGACCACATTATTAAAAATTAGAATCAAGAATGATAACTTAAAATATTTTTTGGATAATCATAAGAATGCAACTACACTGATAAGACACCTAGTACTACATTGTGCAGTGGTGCTAGAATGCTAGATTATGCAAACCTTCTGTTCTCAGATCACAATTATCGCGAGCAATCTAGCAAAGACGTGATAACCGGAGAACATTAAAAACCAGTGGTGAATAGAATTGTCACTCGCCAAAAGAGCTTGATTTTCATGATTGACATTGTCCAGAAATACTCTACTTTTAGCCTCTGCTGCTCAACTTGAGGATTCTTGGCCAAGAGTTTGTGCATGCATGTCAGCAACAATGTTCCGCAGAAAGGAAAGGCCCAAAAATGAATATTTACAAAAGAGAAATCCAAGCACAATTTAATGGCCGAAAAGCAGTTGCTATTACTAAAGGGTACGCAAGCAAGATAACTCCTCACGTTAATTTTCTGATCATCCGAGTGACCAATAGCTAGGTGAGTTTAATAAGCCAATGAGTTTATTGACGAGATTTCTCACAGCATTCATTGTAAACTTATGGTTTGGAATACGAACAACTTCACGATCTTCACCGTTTACAATTGTTGGCGACCGCCATCTCACATGCTTCAGGCAATAAAAGACATCAATAAACATGAGAAAATTCCCTCATAAAATAGTAGCCATTCTCTTTAGGAACCCAAATAAATAAATAAACAAACAAAGCGGCTGCATAGCTTTCTTAAATTGCAAATGTTATCACATGAATACCAAAATCACAGCTTTCAAGGTACATGTATCCGCGTAAATTTGTTTAAATATGAACTGATTGTAAAGTAGAGTTGCATTCTCAAATACAAACCTCTACAGTACCAGACATTTCATAGCCTTCAATCTTTGTTTGTATCCACTCATTCACAACAAAAAGGCCGAGTTGCATGCATGCACTTGAGAGAAAAATTTGTGAATATCTAAAACAATTAATAACAGCTGTCAAGTTTTGAAGGTCAAAAATAAAAAAGGCTACAAATTAAAATGAATCTGCAAGAAATGGATACTACATTACTGTCCCAAGCCCTCCAGCTGTAAGCCATCTCTGGGTAGAGAAACCCAACAATTCCATGAAAAGAGACACTGATGCTACCCTTACTGCAGAGTACATAGCTTTTCTCGCAAACTGGAAACCCATCTGCCCCAAAACAAGAAAAAAAAAAAAAAAAGAGAGAAAAATCAATATTTCTTTTAGCATTGTAATAAGAAATTAAGTTTGCAACATTATATATTTTTTCCCTTTCAAAGTTACATTAACTGTATTCTTGCTTAATTACATTCATTTTCCAAGATGTTCTTAGAGTTAAATTCTAAACAAGCTGATGGACCAATTGGTCTTGGCCTAGAAGTCTTTGCTTATCCAATTTTTGCTCAGCAAGCCCACAGAAATTCATTTTGCTGTCTTTCCCATCAAGCAACAAAGCATCAGTGTTGTCACTCATTTTTTGTTGCATGCTCTGATGGGATTAAAATGTTTTAACTCAACTGCTTGCTCTTTGGACCATACTCTTTCACATCTATCATATTTCTTTAATGATCCTGTCCTTTTTCTTTTTAAAATATGTATATATATATATATATGTATATAGTCTGTTGTTTTACCTCTCAGTATGTATCAATAAAAAAATAATATTTCAGCAATACAAAAATTCAATTTTTCTATTTGCAGTGACTCATTTTTGACAATCAAAATTCCTAACTTGGTATCGGAGCAAGAATAGCAACAAGCCATAACGCATCAAGCTCCACACAAGTAGATACAAGTACACCTGTTGTGTTCAATGCAAATTCCACTGCAATGTCCTTTCCAAACACTATCAAACTCACTGATACAAATTTTTTACTTTGGAAGTCTTAAATTCTGCTTGCAGTAAGAGGAAATGACCTTGAAGACTACCTGGACTCAAATGTGACTTCACCTAACAAATATGATATCACCACAGATGAAGAAGAGAACACCATCACTTCCATAAATCTAACTTACAAAGCTTGAAAAAAACAAGATTAGTAGTTGCTATCAACCTTAAGTGAGCCCATGCAGGCCACAACAGTGGGATGCATCTTTTCATTTGAGCTGTGAGAGTCTCTAGAGAAAACATTCTCTACAAAATTCATGGCTAAAATTGTAAATCTCAGAAACCTTATTACTTCTATAAAAAAGAAAAATATAAGGGTTATAGATTATTATCAAAAAATGAAAAGCATCTCAGATGTATTAAGAGTATCAGGAGATAACATATCAGACAAGGACTTGATTTTGTACATCTTAGGTGGACTGGGCAGAGATTTTGAATTTGTCATAGTCAATATATCTTCAAGGTTAAAAATACCTTCATTAGAAGAGGTCTATTCGATGTTACTAAGTCAAGAAAACAGATTGGATGGTTGGAATGGGCTTCTAAACTCCAACTTTCAACCAGAAATTATAGCAAATTTGGCACATTTAACTCAGACTCAGAAAAGACACTGGAATACTACAAATCAAGGCAGAAACTCTATCAATAACAGAGGTAGAGGAAAAAAAAGAGCATGGAATGCAAAAGGAAGAGGAGGGGGGGGGGGGGGGGGTGGGCTAAACCAACCTGTCAAATCTGCTTGAAGGTAAGACATACTGCTGTAGATTGTTGGCACAGGTTTGATAAGGAGTTTATTTCAAATCAATTGAAGCAAGATAATAAGGTTGCATACTTAGCCAGTTTTGAAAAAACTATGGATTTAGCTTGGTATGTAGATAGTGGCTTCATAAATCATGTTACAAATATATTGCAGAATTTGATTACCATTACAGACTATAAAGGAAGAGATAAGTTTACTGTAAGTAATGGTCAAAACTTAACCATTACACATGTTGGCCACATTAATCTGCACACACATTATCCACCAGAATAAATAAAACTCAATCAAGTTCTGCATGTTCTTGACATCACAAAAAATCTTATTAGTGTGTCCAAGTTATTTAAAGATAATCATGCTATTGTTTTGTTCAACCAAAATTCCTGTGTTGTGAAGGATCTAAAGACAGGAAAGGTTCTGCTTCAAGGAATGTTGAGAGAGGATTATACAAACTACTGAAGTGTCCAATGTTATACAAAAAACAATCAAGCCTAGTCACTTTTGTTCCTCGGTTAGAAAGTTCAAAATTAAAGCATGAAAAGTCTCTTTTTGATAAGTCTTTTGCAAACCAAAAAATTCTCAGAGAGTTGAAAATTTGGCACCAAAGACTAGGTCACCTTCATGTGAAAGATTTTAGAAAAATGTTTCCTTTATGTACTAATTCAAATTTGATTAATGAAAACACTTCAGCATTCACTCTTCCATTTTGCTTAGCCTGTCAATATGGATAAATGTATAGAATGAGTTTTAAATCAACTGAGGTTAAGACTAGTAAAGCTTTAGAACTCTAGAACTCATACACACAGATTTATAGGGTCCAGTACCCATGGCATCAATCAATGGTTATAGGTTCTCTATTGCCTTTGTAAATGATTATACTAGGTTCACATGAATTTTTCCATTGACATACAAATCTGAGGCTCTATCAGTTTTCAAACAATTTAAGAATCAAGTTGAAATTATGCTAGAATAAAAAATTAAAACTGTTCAAAGTGATATGGAGGGAGAATTCAAGCTTTTTGAAACTTACCTAGTAGAACATGGTATAACACTTAGATATGCATGCCCCTACACTCATCATCAAAATGGCAAAGTAGAAAGAAAACATAGACACATAGTACAAACAGAACTCACCTTGTTGGCTCAATCACATATGCTAGTAAAATTCTAGTGGGAGGCTTTTTATGCTTTAGTTTATCTCACAAACAAGTTGCCCTCATTAACATTCAAGAATAAATGCCCATATGAACTTCTTTTAGGACATAAACTTGATCTGAAATTGTTGAAAGTTTTTTAGTCAGAATGCTTCCCTTTTCTTAGGCTTTACAACAAGTAAAAACTAAATTTTCACACATCAAAATGTGTCTTTATTAGGTCTAGTCCTCATCACAAGGGATATCTATGTTTGCATTCATAAAAAAGAATCTATATTGCCCGAAATGTAACCTTCAATGAAGACTGTTTCCCTTTTGAATTTGATCTAAATTTCGTCTTACACATTCCTAAATACACACAGGAGGATCAACTGTCCACTTTACTCTTTTTCACTTTGTCAAACTAGTTCAATTACAAACAGATGGACCATTCTGTAGTAAATATAGAACCTACTGTAGCAGCACATAGTGCAAAAATTTTCACATCTTTAAATCTAGAACAGCAAGCCAATCATAACTTTGAAACATCTCCAAACACTACCTCTTCAAACTACTCACCAAAGGAACTCAGTCTAGCTGTATTCTTACCTCAAGTTTCTCAACATAAAGCACTTCAAATTGGCCATTCAATGATCACCAGAAGCAAGGCAAGAATTTTCAAACCCAAAATCTATCAATCCAACCTTGTGAGGTTACAGGAAGGTGGGATACCAGTAAATGAAATGCAAGCCTTACAAAACCCTAAATGGAAGGAAGTAATGTATCAAGAATTTTAGGCTCTGACAGATAACCATACTTGGGACTTGATACCATATTCCAATGACTTGAAAGTTGTAGGGTGTAGATGGATTTTTAAGGTGAAGTAAAATCCTGATGAAACCATACTCGGACACAAGGCTAGACTTGTAATCAAAGGTTTTCTTCAAAGTCCAGGAATTGACTTTGTAGAAACTTTTAGTCTAATAATCAAATCTTCAACCATAAAGATTGTGCTAACTTTAGCTGTTCAAAAAAATTAAAAATTGAGACAAGTGGACATAAACAATGCATTTCTCAATAGAGAACTGAATGAAGTTGTCTATATGAGTTAACCTTCAAGCCTTGAAGATAAAAGCAACCCAACACATGTATGCAGACTTAGGAAAGCCATTTATGGACTCAAACAAGCACCAACAACCTAGTTTGACAAGCTTAAGTTAGCCTTAAAGTCTTGAAAATTTATCAATTCTCATTCAGATGTGTCACTGTTCTATAAAATTGATCAATCAAGTACTATACTACTCTTTATATATATGGATGACATAATTGTGACTAGAGATAATGAGTCTGAAATTGAAGAACTAATAAAAAGATTGAATGAGATTTTTGTCTTGAAAAATTTGGGAGAATTAAATTTCTTTCTAGGACTTGAAATTACCAGAACAGAAGATGGCATTCACATTTCACAGACCATATATATAACTGAACTACTCATTAAAACAAACATGTTGGGTAGCAAGGGAATGAAGACATCAATGATAACAAGGAGCAAAGTCAGCAAAAACTGCAGTCAACCCTTCGAGTATGGAACCCTTTACAGATCAGTTGTTTAATCATTGCAATATGCTACACTCTCCAGGCCAGACATTGCCTATTCAATCAACAAACTAAGTCAGTACATCATAACCCTCATTAGGAACACTGGAATGCCTGTAAGAGGATACTTAGATACCTGAAAGACACAATTAACTTGGGCTTAAAGTTTAGTAAAACTGAAACTCTGGATTTGATTAGTTTTTCATATGCAGATTGGGCAGCTGATGTTGATGATAGAAGATCAACCACATGATACTCTGTCTACCTAGGAAGAAATATGATTTCATGGTGCTTCAAAAAACAACAAGTGTTGTAAGATTTTCAGCAGAATCTGAATATCGAGTTAACCTGGTTGAAATCAATATTGGGTGAAATCAAAGTGGAAATAAAGAAGTTAGCGGTGATTTGGACAGATAGTAAGAGTGCAGCAGCACTTGCAACAAATCCTGTTTTTAATGTTTGTACCAAGCACATATAGATCGATATTCATTTTATGTGACAAAGTTGCCAATGGAGAAATCACCATTCAGCATGTGCCAACTGATGAACAAGTGGCTGATATATTTACTAAATTTCTAAGCTATGAAAAATTTAATTCATTTAGGAAGAAGCTTAATCTTGCTGAGAAAGAACACAAAAATCAGCTTGGGGGAGGGAGTTAAATTTTAAACAAGCTGATGGACCAATTGGTCCTGGGCCAGAAGTCTTTGCTTATCCAACTTTTGCCCTGCAAGCCCACAGAAATTCATTTTGCTGTCTTTCTCACCAAGCAACAAAACATCAGTGTTGTCACTTATTTTCTGTTGCATGCTTTAATGGGATTAAAATGTTTTAGCTTAACTGCTTGCTCTTTGGATCATACTTTTTGACCTCTATCATATCTCTTTAATGATCCTGTCTTTTTTATTTTTAAAATGTGCATATATAATCTGCTGTTTTACCTCTCAGTATGTATCAGTAAGAAAACAACATTTCAGCAATACAAAAACTCAATTTTTTTGTTTGTAGTGGCTTATTCTTGAGAATCAAAATTCCTCACTCTGAGGTATTCAAGATTCCAAGCTTTAAAAGGTATTACCAAAAATTTCCATTTTTTTTCATAGCCAATATAAAATAAAAAGAGAAAAAACACTGAATAATATTCTAATTGCATAACTAATGCTTCAACAAAATTAGAGCCAAATTACCAAAAGCACGTGTTAAGAGTCAAATGAACTATTGTTAAAGAGGCAAAATAAATTACTGGTAGTAAAGTGTTGGCTGCTTAGAAAATGAAAAACACATATGAATTCGTGGTACATTGCCACTGTTAAAAAACAAGCTTGTAAACACAATGAATTTTCATATACAAACTAAAATCAGGATCCATGCTTCACATAGAGCATGTGAATGTGTTGGAAAACACATATTTAAGAAGGAATTACCGCATCATACAAGCAGTATAATAAGCTAATTGAGTGGTTTAAATGGTGATGTTCCCTTCAGAATAGCATCAAACTTCTTTGTGGTGGGTGAAGGATGAGCATTTATTGTCTTTTTCAAAGTGTCAACTAGTTCCTCATCGCCTTTTCAGACCGAACCCGACTTCTTGTCATTAAAAGACTGCACTATTCTTCCCAAGGTTTCCATCAATTGCATGTTTTCATCAGAGAACTCAGAGATCCTGTCACCCAACTATGCCAGAAAACTAAACAAGTTTGCCCTTTCTGATGAGGACTCAAGGACATCTTCAAGTAAAATCTGGTTTTCACCACTGAGCTCATTGATCAAGGCTTCATAAGTTTTTAGTTTTGCCTCCAATTGATTAGTTAATTGCCTTATTTCCAACTGCTTAACTTCCAGTTTAGTTTCAGTCTCTTGTTCTTGATGTTTTGAATGAGACAAGGATTTTTCTTACAATTCAAGCTTTTGCTGTTTAGTAGAAATCTCATCTTCCAACTCTACAATCATTAACTTATTCTCTTTAATTTCTGGCATAGCCAATATCTCAGTTGTTGAAATCTTCTCTCAAGCTTTAAAGGCTGAATTGATGATCTTTCCTTACTTCTTAGCATGCTGAGAAGAAAAAGAGTTTAGTGTGTTGTTATATTTCTATTCTAGTGACCTCGCAAGCTGCAAGAGGTTATATATTTTCTGGCTTTTTTCTTTTATTAGCTTGATAGTATTCTCTTTTTCATGCCCAAATGACTGCTCTGCATATATTTGTGTGAGTAGGGCACTTTCTATTTCTCTTTTCAAGGATTCTTGTTCAAGCCATCTAATCTATCTTTGGAGATCTTTCAAAATTTTGCCCTTCTCCATTGTAATTTGTAAGTACAACCGTTTCTTTGTCTCAAAGAAAATTTTTGTCTCCATTCTCGCATTATTGGCAGCCTCTAGTTCTTTGGCTTTAAGCTCTTGCTTCAGTAACAATATCAACTCCTGAAAATTACTTATTATGCTGTCTTTCTCTTCTAATGTGCTAACAGAGTTTTGATTATCCTGTTTGAAGATTTCCCCAACCTCCACTTGTGCAAGAAAAGAAGTTTCTAATTCTTTACATAACTCTTGACATTCTTTAAGGTCTCATTTTAAATGCTTGGCAATAGACTTTCAAATCCACAATTTAAATTTAATTTGATGCTCTTTGCTGGTTTACTTGGCCAATTCAGAGTTTGCTATATCTTGGGCATTACAAACTTCTTTAAGTTTCTGTTTTAAGTCACTTTCCATTTGCTTAGCTTGTTCTTCTAAGTGATGTTGGCATATGATGCTTCCTCCGACATTTCTTTATGCCTCTCCAGCCCCTTTTACATTAGCACCCACTGCTCTTCACCATGATCCAAGGACGCAACCATCCTTAATAAAGATAATGTCTTACCCCACTCTTTGGCCAATTCAAGGTTTGCTATATCTAAGGCATCGCAAACTTCTTTAAGTTTCTATTTTGAGTCACTTTCCATCTACTTAGCTTGCTCTTCTAAGTGACGTTGGCATTTGGATGCTTCCACCAACATTTTCTTATACTTGTCCATCTCTTTCTGCATTAGAACTAGCTGCTGTTCACTATGCTCTAAGGACTTAACCACCCTTGATAAAGATGTTGCTCTCTCATGTTCTTTGGCTAATTCAAGGTTTCGTATGTCTAAGGCATCACAGACTTCTTTAAGTTTCCTTTTTGAGTCATTTTTCATTTGTTTAGCTTGCTTTTCTAAGTGATATTGGTGCCTAGATGATTCTTCCAACATTTCTTTATACTTCTCAAGCTCTTTCTGCATTAGTACCCATTGCACTTCAATATACTCTAGGGATTCAATCACCTTTGATAAAGATCTGCCTTCTCACGTGCTTTAGCCAATTCCAGATTTGCTATATCTAAGACATCACAAACTTCTCGAAGTTTCTTTTCATAATCACTTTGTACCTGTAAAACTTTCTCCTTTAAGCGCATTTGACACTTCAATGATTTCTCAAGAACTTGCTTATACTTTTCAAGCTCCTTCTGCATTAGAAGTTCACGTTCTTCATTATGTTCAAAGGACTTTATCCTTTTTAACAAAGATGTCGTCCTTTCACGTTCTTCTTTAACATCCGTCTAGGCTTTAAACAAAGCAGCATTCTTTATCTCTAGCTCTTTCATCAGTAGAGAAACATTCTCATTCCTCTCTTTGTTATAGATGTCCCATTCGCCCTCAACATGAACGAGTTTCAATTGAGCTTCGGATAGTCTTCCCTGTAATAACAGTAGCATCACAGAAGTCTCCTTATTCTGCATTTTTAACTGCAATGCCAAAGAGTGATAGCTCTTCAGTTCCATTTTCAGCTCTTGCATAGACACATTTTTTTTTTCTATTCTAACTCTGACCTACAGTCATTTAGCTCTGCATCCATTTTCTTGAGTTGAAAGCTCTATTCAACTTCTTTAGCTCTAAGATTTTTCGAACAACCTCTGTGCATCTGTTCCACACTTCTGAACTTGTTTTGCAGTTTCACAAGAGGAGAAGAACTTTTTGCTTTCTAAATCTGAGCTGCCTAGAGTTCTTTAAGGGACATTAACAGCTCTTGATTTTTTTTTGAGCTTCGCTGCTTGACATTCCATTTCCTTATAATATGTTTCTTTTATGCCCAATGAATGTTTCAAAGCTGCAATTTCTTTGTCTCTCTAATTGGTCAAGCATTTCAGTTGAGACTTTGTATCTTGGTACTTGGAAAAAGTATTCTCATAACATGTTCTGAATTCAGAAACTTAAACTTCTAGGTATTTTCTTCGACTTTCTTCATGAGCAAAGGCTTGGTTACAGTTCTTTAACTAGTTCTGAAGATCTCCTGAGATTTTGGTTTGAGAATCTAAGCTTGTTTGCAGTGAACAAATTTCATCAAGTAGTATAAACCTTTCATGCTCCCACTTTTTCTTACTTGTCCTTGTTGCTGATTAGTGCATGAAAATGTGAAGAAGAAAAAGTCAATTTGACTTCTTTATGCCAAAGCCAAAAAGCATTACGATTGGTATATGTGGGAGGAAGGAAAACTGACTTCAAAAACTTTGAATTTTAATTTCATAATGCAAGTAATGACAAGAAAAATGAATTTTAATTGGACGAGGGTGCGGTAGGTTTTCTTATAAATAGACGCATTCCCTACTTCAATTTTTCTTATCCCATTTAATTTCAGTTCAATATTTCTCTTTTCCATAACTTTTCAATTTCTTTCAGAGTATTATCAAAACTCTACTTGATAATATTCTCCAAAATATTTGAGAGAATTGTATTAAGTGAGAAATTATTTTCATAGTGAATTCTTCTTTCTTACTTGTAATTTTTAGTCTAATTAATTTACAGATTTTTCACGTAAATTCTGTGTTATTTATTTTTTTATCTTTTATTATTATTATTATTGTATAGTAGATACTGTCTCCTATATATGATGAAAGGTTAAACTTCATACTTATGTTATTGTAATGATATAGTAGGCATTTCTTTCTAAATATTGTGAAAAGTCAAGTATTCTATTTATATTATATTTTATTATTGTATTTGTATGGTTAGCCACGCCACCTCAATTATAGAAGGTTAAACATCCTATATGCATAACAATTATTTTGAATTTTATTGATAGTTATAGTTAAAAGTCTCAAAATATCCTGGCAAGTGGTATCAGACCTTCAGATTATTATACTCGTTCAAAGAAGTATTATTCAAGTACGTGATACTATTTAAATACACGTGAAATAGTAGAAGCTAGTTCGAGTAGATCAGGACTGTGGCAGCAAAGTTTGAAATTCAGAAGTTCAACGGAAGTAATTTTTTGTTATGAAAGATAAAAATGAAAGCAGTTATGAGAAAAGATAAATGTCTGACGGCTATTGAAGATAAACCAACAAATATCACAGATGACAAATGGAATGAAATGAATGACAATGTAATAGCTGATCTACATTTGGGATTAGTTGATGAGGTATTATCTAGTATGAAAGAAAAAAATTTCGGTAAAGAAGATATAAGATGCTCTTACAAAGCTACATAAGGCAAAATCACTTCACAAAAAAATTTTTCTTAAGAGAAAACTCTACATTCTTTGAATATCAAAGTCAATGACTATGACAGAACACATCAACACATTAAAAACTTTATTTTCTCTACCCACAATGTTGGATCATAAAATAGAGAAAAATGAACGTGTAGAACAGCTGTATTAGAAGAAGAAAACAAGCATAAAAATAAGGAAGATAAGTTGGTGAGCTCGTAACAGGTAGAGGTTTTACCGATAACGAAAGGGAGATCAACGAAAGATAACTCTAGTGGGAGTCAAAATCATGGTAAATCAAAATTTAGAAATAAAAAGAAAGTTAAATATTACAGTTGTGGAAAAATTGGGCACGTGAAAAATGATTGTTGGAAAAACAAAAAGAATGTAGAAGAAAATTCAAGCTCTTAAGAAAATGTGGCAAGTACTTGTGAAAATGGAGAAATTTTGTATAGCGAAATGGCAACAATTACTAAAGGCAGAAAAAATTTTGCTAATGTTTAACTCATGGATTTAGTAGCAACATAGCACATGACTTCTCCGAGAGAATGGTTCCATCAATACAAACCTATCTCTAGAGTAATTGTGTTCATGGGAGATGATCATGCCTTAGAGATATGTTGGTATTAGGACCATCAAGTTAAAAATGCATGATGGTATGACTTGCATTATCTAGGAAGTATGATATGTGAAGGGTTTTAGGAAGAATCTATTGTTTTTAGGATAATTAGATGGGATAGTGTGTAAAGCCCATATTCAAAATGGAATCATGAAGATAGTAAAAGGCACGCTCGTGGTCATGAAAGTGAATAAAGTAGATGTAAACTTGTATATACTATAAGGAGAAATACTGCAGGAAGCAAGGGCATTGGTTGTATCAACAACTTTCGAAAAAAAATCAACGATGATTTGGCATCGAAAGTTTGAGCATATGTCAGAATAAGGCTTGAAGATTCTTTCAGAGTAAGAACTACTTCCTGGTCTCAAATTAATGTCTTTACCATTTTATGAGCAATGTGTCATTAGTAAGTAGCACAGATTAAAGTTCAACACATTTAATTTTAAAAATAATAACATTCTTGAGTTAATTCATTCGAACGTTTGACAAGCACCAATTATGTTCTTGAGAGGAGCAAAATATTTTATGTCATTTATTGATAACTATTTCATGAGATGCTGGGTGTATCCAATCAAAAGAAAGGCAAATTTTTGAAGTTTTTAAAGTCTTTAAAGTGTGGGTGAAACTAGAATATGGAAAAAAGATCAAGTATCTCAAGACTAATAATAGAGGAGAATTCACCAACAATATATTTGATGCATTTTGTTAGCAAGAAGGCATCAAAAGACAGTTCACTATAACATACACTCCCTAGCAGAATAGAGTGGTAAAGCAGATGAATAGAACCTTGTTAGAAAGAATGAGGGCAATATAGAGAACTACAAAATTACCAAAGTCATTTTAGTTAGAAGCAGTCAATATCGTCTATTATTTGATAAATTGGTCATTATCAATAACAATTAAGTTGAAGACACTAATGGAGATATAGATTGGCAAGTTAGTTGACTACTCTAACCTTCGTATATTTGGAAGTCTTGTATATGTGATGTATAATTCCCAATAAATAACAAAATTGGATTCAAAATCGAGGAGATATATATTCTTGGGATATGTTGATGAAGTAATGGAGTATCACTTGTGGGACCCCACTATTTACAAGCTAATCATCAGTAGGGATGTTATGTTTACAGAAGATAAGCTGCAATGAAAAAGTGATGATAGCACCAAAGAAAAGGAGTTCGATATTACTACAATTTAGGTGAAAGAAAATCAAAATATGAAGATTTTTTTAAAGTAATACCAGAGCACGAAAAAGGATCTAATGAGTCTACAGTTATAGAAGTTCGACAATCAACTCGTGATAGAAGAATATCACCTTGGCAATCAGAATACTTTATGGAACGCAATGTTATATACTATCTTCTAACAGAAGATGGTGAACCATCAACTTTCCAAGAAGCAACGAGTAGTTCGAATGCATATTTGTGGATAACAGCAATGCAGGAGAAAATTGAAACTCTTTATAAGAATAAGACTTGGGATCTTGTGCCACTATCATATGGAAGAAAGGCCATTGGAAATAAATGGGTTTACAATATCAAGTGAAATAGCGATGATCAAGCAGAGCAGTATCGTGCAAGATTGGTGGTCAAAGGATATGCTCAGAAAGAAGGTATTGATTTTAATGAGATTTTTTTTCCTATTGTACGGCTCACTACAATCAAAGTAGTCTTGGCTATGTGTACTATATTTGACTTACATCTATTACATTTCTTCATGGAGAACTTAATGAAAAAATTTTCATACTTTAACGAAAGAGTTTTGCAGAAAAAGGAAAGGAAAACTTGGTTTACAGGTTAACCAAATCTTTGTACCGTATCAAGCAAGCGCTGAGGTATTTATATATGAGATTTGATTATTTTATTATTAGTCTTAAATACAACAGATTATACTTAGAACATTGTACGTATTTCAAGAAGTTTGGTAGAGATTTCATCATTCTACTATTATATGTGGATGACATATTAATAGCAGGCTCTAAGAAAGATCAAGTCCAAGAATTAAAGACACAATTAGTTAGGAAATTTGACATGAAGAAGTTGGGACCAACAAACAAGATTCTAGGGATGCAGATTCACCAAGATAGAAAAGAAAAGAAAATTTGGCTTTCTCAAAAAAATTATTTAAACAAAATCTTGTGACACTTCAATATGCAAAATTGTAAGCCAATCTCTACCTCTTTTTCTGTGAATTACAAATTATTCTTAGTTACGTATTATGGCAATGAAACAAAGAGGATGGAAATGTCTCGAGTACCATATACATCAGTAGTGAAAAATTTAATGTTTGCCATGATATATACAAGACCGGATATTGCACAAGAAGTGGAAACAGTTAATCAATTTATAGCAAATCTTGACAGAGAACATTGGAATACTGTAAAGAGGATCTTGAGATATGTTAAGGGAACCTCAGATGTTGCATTATGTTATAGAGAATAAGATTTTATTGTTAGAGGCTATGTAAATTCAGATTATGCAAGTGACCTCGATAAAAGGAAATCCTCTACGGGCTATGTGTTTACTCTTGTAAGAGGAGTTGTGACCTCGGTTTCAAAATTGCAAATTATAGTAGCATTATCTACAACAAAAGCAAAGTACATGGCAGCTAGACAAGCATGCAAGGAAGCAATTTGGATAATTATGGAGGAACTTGGGCACAAACAAGAAAAAATGATTCTATTTTTTGACAATTAGAATGCCTTGCATATTGTAAGGAATCCAATCTTTCATTATAAAACGAAGACATAGGTGTTCAATTTCATTATGTAAGAGAAGTAGTGGAGGATAAAAGTGCAGACATGTAGAAGATACACATACTAGAGATAACTTGACAAATGTTTTAATCAAGCTAATTAATACTGATAAGTTTGAATGGTGTCGATCCTCCTGTGGCCTAAGAAAAAAACGTAAGTAGCATAAAATGGTAAGGTAGAAAGAATGGTGTGGAGACATGATTAATTCTCCATCAAAGTCTCTAAATGGGAGAATGTTGCTAATTGGTGTATGAAAAAGTGAGAAAAAAAAGTCTCTTCATGCCGAAGCCAAAAAGTATTATGATTGGTATATATAGGCGGAAGGAAAATCGACTTCGAAAACTTGAATTTGAATTGAATTATGTAGGTATTGAGGTGGCAAAAAAAATGAATATCAATTAGACTAGGGTGTAGCAGATTTCCTTCTATACAAATGCTTTCTTTACTTCAGTTTTCCTTATCCCATTTAATTCCAGTTCAATTCTTTTCATTCTCATAACTTTTCAATTTCTTTTAAAGTATTATCAAAACTCTACTTGAGAATATTCTTTAAAATATTTGAGAAAATTATATTGAGTGAGAAATTATAATCCATTTTTTATAGTGAATTCTTCTTTTTTACCTGTGATTTTTTCTCTAATTAATTTACAGGTTTTCCATGTAAATTCTGTGTTATTTAGTTTTTATCTTCTGTAATTATTATTATTGTATGGTAGGCACTGTCTACTATATATGATGAAAGGTTAAGCTTCTTATTTATGTTATTGTAATTATATGGTAAGCACTGTCTCTTAAATATTGTGAAAATTCAAATTTTTCGTTTATATTATATTTTATTATTGTATTTGTATGGTTGGCAATGCTACTTCAATTATAGAAGGCTAAACCTTCTATATGCATCACAATTATTTTGAATTTCATTAATAGCCGAATTTAAAAGTCCCAAAATATCCTGACAGTCCTAAGCTGGTCTTTAAGTTTTTCATGTGCTTCTTCTAGATGTTTACACTGCTCCTTCTTCCATTTTAGCTGATCTTCAAATTTCCTATTTTCAGTCTTTAATTTGAGCAACATATCATTCCTTTCTCTCAATTTTTTAGGAGCTTTGGCTTCTCTCTCCCCGCTTCCAAACACTTCTTCTGTGAAGCAGATAAAAGCCCTTTGAGGCCTTCAATCTCTGCCTTAAAAACATTAATCTTTTGCTCTTGATCAATGTTCTTCTCATTTCCCTCATCTAAAGCCAAAGCAAGCCCCCTATTTTGCTCTTCCCAGTTTCGGCACTTCTCATCCAAATCAACTCTAAGCTTATCATTAGCAGCAGTAAGATGTCTGATGGCAGATCCTTTTTCAGTCAAACAGCGTTTAAGATCTTCAAAAAGTTGCTTCACCTCGGAGATTTCCTCTGTCTTTTCATTTAACTCTTGAACTTGCTTCTCAACTTTTAAATTTGCTTCATGAATCTTAATGAGTTGCTCATTGTGAGCTATTTCTTGTTTGCTTTTGCAATCTGCATGGAGCTTCTCATTTTCAGATTTAATTTCATCAAGCTCTTCATAGATCCTTTCCATGTTCTTCCTTTTCCAAATAAATAGTTTAAATAATAATACCTGTTTGTGAGCAAAGCAACATTAGATAACAAGCTGAAATGGATAATAACAACATTATGACCTCAAAGGCAATGACATCAGATAATAAATAGAAATCACATATCCTCGGTGCTTTTCAATTTTAATAAGTTCCGCTTAGCACGTCTCGACATTTCTCAAATCAGCAGTCTATTTACCTCTACTTAATGACTTAAGAGCCCAAGGAAAAAAAAAAATCAATCAGATTGAAGAATGAGATTCCATAATAATGAACATCAAACGCCATTAATTATCTTTTCTTAGTCTGCTGATAGTTGGCAAAAGGTGGGCAAATACACATCTAAGTTTTATGTTAATGAAAATTATGGCACAAAATTATTGTACATTGAGAGAAATGCAGACTAATACTTGCAAAAAACAAAACATGCAAATCTTGAATTAGTAACAACATCAAACTGAAAAATTTTTAAGAACCTCAAACAAATAGGCCCCTAATTGTCTACCAAGAACAGACGTATATAAGAAGAAAAATAAAAGTGAAAATAAGATCTAAACTGATATGCTTGTTAGTCATCACAAAGGCTTCAGTTTATGTTATGATAAGCATTAATCACAAATGAATAGACACAAAACCCGGCATCAGACATATCAAATTTAGGGAACCACTACATTCCTCTTTTGATTAGGCTTGCGCTTGACTTTTTTCTGAGACCAAGGATGCTAAGACCTCCATTAAACTATGAAATGGAAACAACATGGCCAACCATTCAAGATCTAATTTTATTTTCCCTTCCTTGTTTCATTAGCACCAAATGGAGGCCAATGCGAAATTCCGTTAAAAATGATCCAACGGCAATCCGACAATCATAAAAAGATTTAAACTCCCGTTAGAAAAACAAAACAAACAAAACCCTGGTGTACATGAAAAAGAAGAACTTCCTGTAACTTCGAGGGCAAGAAGAACATAAACCAGAATAACCAATCCCATCTTTAGTTGATGAGAAAATACAGAAAATGAAAAGAAAATGCAAAAACAAAAAAAGGAAAATGGCTAAGATAAAGCCCCATTTTTTTTTCCTGCAATTTCTCAGTAAAACAAACATTCTAGTGCAAAAGTAAGGGAGGTCCAATGAACGCCTGATTTCGAAATTTTCCGAGTTTTCATTTGAGATGATATTTTTTTGTCCTAAGTGTTTTGTGCTTCTCTGGTTCTTCTTCTGCTTGGATTGAAGAGGGTAAAAAGAGATGAGGGTTAGTTTGAGAGACAGCCGTTGCTAAGACGGGTTCAGGATTCAAAATTTGTGTGACGGAGGTTGACGGCAGAATACCGTTAAACTAACAACGTTAGTCTCTCGGATCCATCATACCCTTCTTACTTGATCAAAAGAGACAACTAGCCGTTGGAGGACGGAGTTGGGCCGGGCTGTGATTTATGAGGTAGGTTCTAGCCCAATCGTGACAAGGTTGGGTTGGGCCTTTTAATAGGTACATTTAATGTAGTTCAACATTATGAAAGAATGCCGGACACTGTTTAAATGGACTAATTTCCGATGTCAATTGAGTGGCAAAAAGCTTAAACTAATTTTCGACTTTCATGCCAAAGAAATAAATTCATTTAAATAAATTTATGCGGCGGTGTAATATTATTGCAACATTTCTTATATTTTATCATAGTAAATAAAAATTTAAGACAGTAAAAAAAAATTATAAATTATATAAATATTTGGTAATAGTATAAATTTACAATGTTAGTTCATTTATAATATATATATATATATATATATATATATTTATGTGAGAATTTATCTTTTATTATTATTATTATTATTGAATTTTCAAATGAGAATAGGAATTGATAGAAAAATCAACATGGAAAATGGAATGTCAAAAATCTAAACAATTTTCTTTAATTTGTGGACGAGGATATGCTGTTACATTGAAAATTTTGATTACGAATGAAAGCTACTCTTGAATTTTTCATGGAAGAATTCCTATTCCTAATGCATGTCCACGTGAAGTATACAAGAAAGACAAATTGGCTTAATCAAGAACCAAAACAACAAATCAAAGAAATTCCACATGTGCTGCCGAGTGAAAACAAAATGAGGTGTCTATTCAGAAAATGCACGTCACCCCAAGATCAAAATTGAAGATTAAGGAAATCTCCTGCACCGATCAGCTGCTGCGGCTAGCAGTCCACATGCTCTTTCACACTGAATTTGTTGTCTCTTTCGAAGCAAAGAAAAGAAGTACTATTTCACCGTTTCAGCAATTGAAGAAATGCAGAGAGAAAAAAAATACTACTTTATACGATCAAAAAAAGGCAAACTTTTCAACAACTTAAAAGAGCAATATTTCAATAAACCCACGAATGCTGCTGTCATTGTCCGTCTCAACCGGCCGAAGAAAGACAAACTTGTCACACTCATTGCTGCCGGATTCGTTGCCATTCGATGAACTGTAATTCCACTACTCAAAAATTGCCAATTTTTGTGAATCTAGTTTTTGAGTTTATTCTACACTTTTACCAGTAACGCTAAGGATTCATATGAATTGATGATTCCGAAGATGAATTAATCATCAATTTGTTCACTTATTGACCTCTATCAATCTACCGTGTTCTTGTTATCTCGCCAAAAAATATCATTTCCCTAATGTTTTAATGTATTGTATCAAATACTTCCTTTGATTTGACCACATTATACATATATGTAAATTTTTAAAATTGACTAATTAAAATATTAAAATAATTTAAATAATTTTATATATAATTTTAAATATTAATAATATTTTTAACATATCTCTCCTGAAGTTTCAAAAACTAATAGAAAGTATTCCTAAAATTATTTTTTATATTTTAATATCTAATTTAATTTAATAAACACATATAAATTAGGTACTAATTTTAACATGATAATAGCATAACTTACTTACTTGTATAGAATATGAACTATTTAATTTAATAAATATATATAAAATTATATGATATGAATATATACAAATAAGTATTATAAATTATTTACTTGTATAGAAATATTTTAACTGTTATAAAATATTTTTATGATTATTGAAATTAATTGAATCATAAATTCTTATTTTTTAAAAAAAGATAATTGAATTGACTAATGTAATACTCAAGCCCAAATGTCCAAGCTCAATTAATTTTTTAGCTCATGTTTCTAAGTATATAAATATGGGTGGATAAGTATGAATTTGGATTGAAATTTGAAAGAAGATTATAGAAGCCTGGGAAGAGAGAATAAAGAAAAGAAAAAGGAGAAGAGAAAGAGAGTGAAAGAAAAAAAGAAAAGAGGAAGAAAAAGCAGAGAAAAGAGAGAAGAGGGGATGGAGTAAGGAAATTAGACAAAAAAAAAAAAAAAAGAGATTTAAGATAATATTTTCTTTTTATTTTATTTTGGAAAGAAAAATATTTCTATTTAGCCTAAAAATTGTTAAAAATTGGATGAAAATAGGTGAATTTTATTTTGATAGTTTAGAAGTTAAAATTATAAATATTTTAAATTCTTGAATTCTAAATTAATAGATTTTGAATTGAATTTAATAGTTTAATCAGAAAAAATTATCAAGAATTGTTATAAATTAGATAAAAATTTATGAAATTTTTATTGGGGTGAAAACACAAAAATTATAAAAATTTTATCTTATTTTATAAATTAAGAAGATTTATTTGCGAATGGCTAAAAATTGTTAAATTGTAATAGAATTTTTTTATAATTTAGTGTAAGATTGTAAATTCAAAAAATTTTAAACGTTAAGCATAAATATTCTTGAAGTATTTTTATAATTATTCTTATTTTAGTGATTTTTTTATAAGTTATTATTATTAATAATTTTTATTTTACAGATTCAAAATTTTAGAATTTTCTAAACTAAATCTTAGTTTAATTTTATATTAAAAACTTATTTATAAGTAGTATATATTATTAGTTTATCTTAGTGATTATATATTATTTTGTAAAATAATATTAGGTGGTGATAGTGAGAGGTCAAAAAAAGTAATGGAGCTATAAAAATACTAATTTCTTTTGATTCAGGTAGGTAATTCGCATATAATTGAATATTTTAGTATTTTGAAAAATTAAAAAGTAAGATTTTATACTAATTTATTATAAAAAAATAAAATAAATTTATTTATAATATGTGAATCTTTTATTTCGAAATAAATGTTAATACTTTATTTTGAAAATATAACCTAAAAATTAATATTTAAAATATCATGATTATTATTTTTTTTCAAATTTTGTATAAATTTTTTAAGAGTTTAACAATGGTGTTATGATTAAATTATACTTTCCATACTATAAAACGTTGTAAAATAATATGAATAAATTATTTTATTATTACTGTATGTGTTTGAATTATGGGATAGTGTAAAATTTTTTGTTTAACATCGGTGACTATGAACTTAATTTCAGTTCTACGGTGAAAGTTTATAAATTTTAAATTATAGGTGTCGATTCCTGGATATAAAACCTCTAAAATATGCAGGCAATACATTTTTTAAATAGCAATCTTTGAGAATAATACCCTAAAACAATGTATTACACATAGTAATAATCAAATTGTTTTGTTATTTATTATTATTATTATTATTGTCTATGTTTATTCATGAGATGAATAATTGAAAGTATAATAATTTTTTATTTTTTTAAAACCCTCATTCATCTGTGAATATTTATTAGGTTCTAATTCAATCCTTACTTTTCAGATTTTTTTAGACCAGTTGAAAAATAGGTAAATATAGAGAAAAACTTATTGTTTTGCTAAATATATTTTAGAAAAATAATTTTACTGTGTATATTTTATTTATCAGAAAGTTGTAAGCAATTTAAAAATTATACACTTAGTTAAAATAATTTATTAATATGATAAATTTATAATGGTAATAGTTTAAAATTTCATGAAGAATATTTAGAGTATTACAAGAGTTTAAAACTTATAGGTTTACATTTATAGTGCACATATTATAGGAAAAACTTTACCAAAACGTCCAAAACCACGTTCTGTTAGTTTAAATTATTCTAACAAATCTTAAATCATGAGTTTTAATTTTAGGAGCGTGATAGCTTGATATTAAAGTTTAGGTTATAGATTCTGTAGATTTTTTGTTATGATTAGGTAATAGTTGAAATGTTGGGCCTTTAGTTTTTATTTTGTGTCCTACAACCTTATATCTATTTTGTTATTATATTTTAACAATTTATTAGTGGAATTCATGATTTTATAAACAATGGGTCATCTGATCGCAGTAGGAGTACGAAAGTTAAAAATACGTTAATATTGAGTGAGTTTAAAAAATTAAATCCACTAACTTTTAATGAAAAGGCTAACCCATTGGTTACTAAGGAGTGAGTTTAGTAAATTAAGTGTATTCTTGATGGATTGCAGTTACCTAAAAAAATTTGGGTTAAACTTGCAACTTTTCAATTTATTAAAGATACCAATCATTGGTGGAATGACATAAGAATTTTTAAATAGGATGAAAAATGGACTTGGGAGGTTTCAAAAAGATTTTCTTAAGTAAATATTTTTCTAAAATATTCCATGATGCTATATTAGATGAGTTTATAATCTAATTGTAGGTAATATGTCAGTGTTGCAATATGAAGTTAAGTTTAAAGTTTTGAGCTATTTTGCTACTCTTCTGATTTTAAAGAAAATAAATAAAATCAAGAGATATACGAAGGAGTTGAAGCCATCACTTAGACATGCATTAATTATGTTAAACCTTGAAGAATATATCAAGGTGGTAAACCGTGTCCTAATGATTGAACAAGATGACGATGAAGTGAAGCAAAGCTTGAGGGAATCTAAAAAGAGAAGTTTTGAACAGAAACCATGATAGGGTGAAAAGAAGTAGATGAAGGGTCAATCCACATATCAAAATAGAAAAAATTTTTGTATAACTACTGAATTTTATTTATGTGGGGGTAGTCATACTACTAAAGAAATTTATGTCCATATTTAGGGCGAGCTCAAAGTCAAATAGCTAGTTTTACTGGAAAGAATACCCAAAATGTATAGCAATAATCTTAACAAGATAGACAATCACAATAGAGATAAAATGAGTAATTATCTCAAAAATTTTAGCAATCACAAAGTCGTGGTATACCAAAAACTCAAGGTAGAGTTTTTGCATTTACACGAAAATGGATGGGGCATACCATACAATTGTAGAATGTACCTTTCTTTTTGTTTAATACTAGAATTAGAATTTTATTTGATTTTGGTAATACTCATTTTTTCATTTCTTCAAATCTTGTGCCTTTTTTAGGTTTAGAAATTGAACCTTTAGAATTAGAACTATTAGTCAAAATACCTGTGGGGTATAGTATGAATCTTTATAGGATCTGTTAGGATTGTGAAATTGATGTAGAGGGTCATAAAATATCTTTTAGGCTAATAGTGATGGAAATTGTAAATTATAATGTAATCATTTGATGGATTAGTTATTGTTTTTAAGTGCAACAATAGATTATTAAAAAAAAAGAGTGACTATCACTTTTTCCTATAGTGATAAATTTTATATTTTTGAAAATATAAATAGTAGTCAACTTTGTGCTTATGCTGATTATAAAGAGTATAAATATTATTTAAGATGGATAGGTAGTTCATGTTGTTGAGAGAGTGGTGAGTTAAAAATACAACCATTCCTATAGTTAATGAATTTTTTGATGTTTTCTTAAATGATTTATCTGGTTTGTTACAAAAAATGACAATAGACTTTATTATTAAGATATATCCTAGAATTTTCCTTATTTTGATAGCTCCTTATATGATGGTTCTAGCAAAATTATGAAAATTAAAAGAGTAGTTGTAAGAAATGTTGAATAACAGATTTATAAGACATAGTACTTTTCTTTGAGGTGCACTAGTTTTATTTGCCAAAAAGAAGGATTGCAACCCAAGACTTTACGTGGGCTACAGATAATTGAATCGGGGTAACAGTAAAGAATAAATATTTGTTACTTAGAATTGATGACTTACTTGATCAATTGTGTGATTTCAAATATTTTTAAAAAATTGATCTTCGATCAAATTATTATTAACTAAGGATTAGAAATGCAAATATTTTAAAAAATATTTTTTGTACAAGATATGGACACTTCAAATTTGTGGTAATGCTTTTTAAGTTAATAAATACTCCTGCATCATTTATGGACTTGATGCACTGAATCTTTCATCCATATTTTGATAAATTCATAGTACTGTTGTGAATGATATTTTAATTTATTCAAAGATGCCAAAAGAAATTGAACAACACTTAAGGATTTTTTACATGTGATAACGGAGCATTGACTATATGCCAAATAAAGCACATGTGAGTTTTGGATGACTGAAGTAAAACTTCTAGGATATTTAGTGTTTGAAGAAGGTATTTTTGTTGATCATACTAAAATGGAAACAGTACGAATTGAAATAAGCCAAAAAGTGTGGCAAAAATTAAAAGTTGTCTTAGGTTAGCAGGATATTATCGTAGATTTATAAAAAAATTTTCTCGAAATGTTGCACCATTAATATAATTAATAAGAAATAGAGTGAAGTGTAAGTGGTGTGATAAATAAAAGTAAGATTTTATAGAATTGAAAGAGTGGTTAGCATCTACTTTGGTTCTGATTATTTTTTAGCATGGTATGGGGTATACTGTTTATTACGATGCTTCAAGAGTGAGTTTTGATTGTGTTTTAATGCAGAGGGATAGAATCATAACTTATGGCTCACATCAACTAAAGACACTTGAACAAAATTACCCTATTAATGATTTAGAAATTACTATTATTATTTTTGCTTTAAAAATATGGAGGTATTACTTGTATAAAAAAAAAGTTTGAAGTCTTTTTTAATCATAAAAGCCTTTAATACTTGTTTATCTAAAAAGAATTGAACATGAGACATATTAAATGGATGAAGTTCTAAATGGATTATGATTTTACTTTATCATCTTGGTAAAACTAATATAGTGGCAAATGTATTAAGTAGAAAGTCCTAAGGTATGTTAACTAGTTCCTCTTATCATAGATGAAAAATCTATAAATAATTGAAAGAATTTAATTTAAGAATTGATGAAGTAATAGATCAGCCTTGTTTATTTAATTTAATAGTCCGGTCCACTATTTTTTAGATGATGATTGAAATTTAGCAAGGTGACCTTAATATGCAAGTAATATGTGTCAAATTAGAGAATGATGAGACAATTGATGGATGGTCAATTGACTCATCTAGATGTTTAAGGTTTGTAAAAAAATTGTTTGTGCCAGTGATGAAGTCACTTAAAGATTATATTTTAAGTAAAGTTCATAAATTCAAATTTACTATTTATTCTAGGAGCACTAAAATATATCAGATGTTACGTAAATAATTTTGGTGAAAAAGAATGAAGAAAAGTGTAGGCAAATTTGTGGCCAAATGTTTAGGATGTAAAGAAGTAAAGGCAAAACATTAAAAGCTAGCTAGATTACACATTTCCTCCCTATGTTGAAATGAAAATGGGAGCATGTAACTATAGATTTTATGAGAAAACTTCCTAAAACTCGAAAGGGTTATGATGGTATATGAATAATTGTAGATAGGTTAATAAAATCTATTTACTTTTTACCTGTTAAGAATATAGATTCTTTTGATACCTTGAGTAAATTATATATTTAGGAGATAATTAGATTATATGGAGTCCTTTTATTTATTGTTTTTGACAAGGATCTGCGATTTACATCCAGGTTTTGGAAGAATTTATAGAAAGTTATGGGTATCAAGTTAAATTTTAATACAGTCTATCATCCCCAAATAAATAGATAGTTTGAAAGAATTATATAAATAGTGGAAGACATGCTTAGATATTGTATTTTAGATTTTTGAGACTCATGGGTTGAACATTTGTTTTTGGTAAAATTTGCTTACAATAATAATTTTTATTTTAATCTTAAAATGGCATCATTTGAGCTGTTGTATGAGAGGCCTTGTAAATCAGTACTATGTTAGGTAGAAGTTAGTGAAGTTTCATTAGTTGGTCTTGAGTTGGTGAGAGAAGTTATTAAGAAAGTGAAATTAATCAAATAATGATTTCTTATAGCCCAAAATCGTCAAAATAGTTATATGGATTATAAGAGGTAGCCATTAGAGTTTAAGACGGGTGATCATGTATTCTTGAAGGTTATGCCTCGACTTGGTGTTACTAGATTAAAAAAAGGTGAAATATTAACTCTAAATTTTTTAGTCCTTTTAAAATATTGGAGCGAGTTGGTGAAATGCATTATAGATTAGTATTGCCACCTCAATTATCGAATATTTATGATGTCTTTCATGTTTTAATACTTAAAAAGTACTGACTAGACCTTTCTCATGCTTTAGACTGAACAAATTTTGACTTGACTGAGGATGTCTCTTATGAGAGGATATTGATTCAAATTATTGATTGTAAAGAACTAGTACTTTGCAGAAGAAATATTCAATCAATAAAAGTCTTATGGCAACATCATGGTAGAGAAAAAATCACTTGGGAACTCGAGTTTGAACTGTCAAG
>CP135532.1:5643957-5654598 GCA_032402905.1 Khaya senegalensis
CTGTGTAAAATATTTTAAGTAGTTTAATTAGTTTTGAAATAATAAAATTACCCTCATTAAATGTGTAAAACGTTTTAAGAAATAGGAAAATTTGGTCATTTTACTTTTACATAGTATTCTCAGTTGTTAAACGAAAGAAGTTTAAAGAGTAAATTTGCTTTTGCATTACACACTCGTTGTAAAGGATACTAACGTAATTTTTGTGGCGGTTAGGGGATGGAATAGTATTTTCCTAAAATAATGGGTGGGGCTGGTAAATGAGGAAAATTAACCACTAAACTTACGAAAAATAGAATATTTCTTTTCTTTCTTTTCTTGTGAAGTAGTATTAAAAAAGGAAAAAAAAAAATTAAATGAGTAGTGGGTGACAGAATGACAGATTACTTTTAATCCTAATTATAAAAATAGATAAAAAGCAGACAAGGGAAGGCAGTGGCCGAAAGAAAAGAAAAAGAAGGTTCTCTGCGCGCACCCTGGCAAAGCATGCCATGCTACGTGTCGCTCCACAATTGGTTATCCTTACTTTTTGCTGAATTTTCTTTAGATGAATTCCAGGTTGCATTCATATCATTTTTCGCAGAATTTTATTCCACCTGCTTGCTTTTATTTATTTTATGTTATGATAAATATTAAATTCATACACTTAATTTGAAAAATAATTAAGAATATTAATTTAATTGTCTTTTTAAGAAATATATGTGATAAAAAAGATTTAAGATTTCAAAATAAAATATAAGAAGAATATTCGAGTAGAATGTACAATAATATCGATAAATACAATGAAATTGGCCGAAGTTTGCTCCCCTCCATAAAGTATCTTCTTCCCCATAAGCTATTGCACGTTTTCATCAAAGTGTCTTCTACGTGTTCCCTTTCCTGTCCTGTCCTCTCCTCTCCTTTCTCTATGCTTTCTTCTTTCTATCAATTGGGAACCTGCATCTGCATATGCGTGTCTTCTGATCTATAATTCTTTTTTTTGTAGAGACAGAAGAAGAGAGAGCAAGAGAGCTTACCTTTTGAATGTTTGTTTGTGTTCATGGTGTAGAGAAAGAGATATTAAAGCAGAAACAATTACCATCAAAATATTAAATACGAAGATGTTGCAGAGAGCTGCAAGCAATGCGTATTCATGGTGGTGGGCGAGCCACATCAGAACTAAGCAGTCTAAATGGCTCGAGCAGAACCTTCAAGGTACATTTTTTATAATACACACACATATATTATGTTTTCATCTTTGATTCTATTATGTTGAGAAAATTTAATTAATTCTGATGACTGATTGCTTATTTTCTTGAATGTGATTACAATTATTTGAATGAATATATTTATGCACTTGCTCAATCTTAATGAAATAGTTATTTCTTGTTTCTTTCGCATTTCCTTGTTCCAAAATATAAAGATTTCTGATTATGAAAGTTAGATTTGTGGTTCAGAATTCTATCAATGCTTAAAAATTACACAAGCACACAACTGGATCTCGGACACAAGCCTATTTGTTTTATGTTAGGTACCAAAATGCGTAAATAGAGAATCACAATCATACTAGTAGGAAATTTACAAGTTAGCAAATTTATTTTCCTATACTTTAATAGCCTCATTAAACTATTATTGTCATCTGATCTTGAAATCATCTTGCTTTGAAGAAAGCTTTATCTTTATTTCTGGATAACTTAGAATAGACTATGATGGGTATTGCAGATATGGAGGAGAAGGTAGCACAAACGCTTCAACTCATCCAAGAAGATGGAGATTCCTTTGCCAAGAGGGCAGAAATGTACTATAAAAAGAGACCAGAGCTGATCAGCTTTGTTGAAGAATCTTTCCGAGCTTATCGAGCCCTGGCTGAACGTTATGACCATCTATCAACAGAATTGCAGAATGCCAACAACACCATTGCTGCTGTTTGCCCAGATCAAGTTCAGTTTGCAATGGATGACGATGACGAAGATGCATTACCGAGAACCCAAAATAAGAATTCACAAAATCCAGAAAAAAATATCCCAAAAGTTCCAAATGTGCCAAAAAATGATTTAAAAGGCAATATTACATCAGCCAGCATTCTAACATCAGCCAATAACAAATTGCGACCCAGTAAGCCCACAAAAAAGACAACTATTGCCAAAGTTGCTAAACCTAAATCTGGTTTGAGCAAACCTGAGGGACTTGAGGAGATTGACAAGCTTCAGAAACAAATATTGGTCCTACAAACTGAGAAAGAATTCGTCAAGAGCTCATATGAGAGTTGGCTAGTAAAATACTGGGAGATTGAGAACCAGATTAAGGAAGTACAACAAAAGGTTTGCAGTTTGCAAGATGAATTTGGAGAAAGCATGGTCATTGAAGATGAGGATGCTCGGACTTTAATGACAGCAACAGCTTTGAAATCATGCCAAAAGACATTGGATCGGTTGCAGGACGAACAGAACAAATCAGGTGAGGAAGAAAAATTAGAAAGAAATAGGATTGAAGATACTCGAGAGAAGTTCGAGTCTCTCACGAATGAAGCCAGTCAGGAAAAGCCATCAGCACGAGATGATTGTGTGAAGTCGGTAGAAAAGATGGAAAGATCAGAAAAAGGTTTGGTCAGTGCTACTACACAAGAGAGAGAGGAGTTGGAGTCATTACGAGAGACGATGAAGGAACAGTTCGAGGACAGTTCTTCTGCATCTCTCACTATGACAGAAATGGCAGAGAAGATAGATGAAGTAGTGGACAAGGTGGTTAACTTGGAAATTGAATTTGCATCACAGACATCTCTTGTACGGAGATTAAGAATTGAGGCTGATGAACTTCAAGAACAAATTCGTAACTTGGAAGATGATAAGGCGACACTGATCAATGACAAAAACGATTTAAGTAGCAAGCTGATGGCGATGGAGGAAAAGTTACTTGGACTCCAGAATGTTGACCAGTGTATTGGAAACCAGAATAACAGTCTCCAAATACATCTTACTGAAACTAATTGTAATCCTGATCACCTTTCTGATAAGGTGCAAAGTGTGAAGCCAGATGAGGAGCTTGAGTATTCATCAAGAAAGGAGGAGAAATCCCCAGTTCTTGTCAACTCCCAAATGGAGATTGAAGGACAAGAAGCTCCCCCGAATGCTAATGATGGTCTCAAGGAACCACAGAGTATGAAGCTATCTGAGGAGCTTGAGGTTAAAACTTCATCAGAAAAAGAGAAGAAATCTCCAGCTAAAGTCCGATTTTTGGAAGGAACTGGAGAATGGGAAGATGGAACAAATCTCGTCCATGAGAAATTGCCTATGGAGAAGCCAGATGAGGAGTTCAAGTTCTCAGGTTCAATACAAAATGAAGAGAAATCTATGGTTAAAGTCGTGTCAGTAGAAGAGTTCAACGAACAAGAAGAAGGACAAAACCATGGTGATGTTACTGGAAAGGCTAGAGATGTGCAAACAGAAGTTGTAAATGATATGAAAGAACATGAGCTTTCTGCTACTTCTGGAAATCAAAGAGAAGCTGCTAGTCAATACCAGGCAAACGACGAACCCGGTAAAATTTTAGAGAAAAGTGAGGACCAGATGAAAAAGGAAAAGAATGACAATCAAGCTTTGTCAGAAAAAACGGATAATCTTCCCAATGCTGAAAGGCAGGAACAGGCAACAGAACAAGAGCATGAGCCAGACTGGAAAATGATGTTTCTGAATGGCATGGAAAATAGGGAAAAAACTCTATTAGCCGAGTATACTACAGTTCTTCGGAACTGCAAGGAACTCAAGAAGAAGCTTGATGAAGCAGATACGAAAACTGCGGAACGCAAAAATGAGACGATGACGGAGCTGCAAGAACTGAGAAGTGATAACGCCGAGAAGGATGAAGAGATACGATCCTTGCGTCAGAAACTGAGCATTCTGCAAGCAGCCTTTCGTGAAAATAATGATCTAGATGATCAATATGCTGAACAAGAAGTAACTGTGACTGAAACACCAAGGACTCAGCAAACAGACAGGGAAGTGGACATTAAGGTGATTTTAGAAGACCAAGCTCAAAGTACAACAGCAATTGAAGATAAATTCCGGATGAAAATTGATGAACTGCTAGAGGAGAACTTGGATTTTTGGTTACGATTCAGCACTTCATTCCATCAAATACAGAGATTTGAAACTGAAGTTAAAGATCTGCAGGCTGACGTATCAAAACTTGAAGAGAAGCAAAAGAAGCATGAAGGAAGTAGTACCTCAAAGTATTCTCTGAAATCAGATGGGCGGCCATTATACAAGCATCTGAAAGAGATACAAACTGAACTAACGGCGTGGATGGAGAAAGGTGCATTACTGAATCAAGAAATGAAGTCCAGGCGCTCATCTTTGTGTGACATTCAAGAAGAAATCACAAAAGCGTTGAAGATGAGTGCTGCAGATGATGACTTCAAGTTTACGAGCTATCAAGCTGCAAAGTTCCAAGGTGAGGTTTTAAACATGAAACAAGAGAATAACAAGGTAGAAGAGGAGTTGCAAGCCGGTCTAGATCATGTTTCAAATCTCCAACTTGAACTTGAGAAGACCCTAAACTTGTTGGATGAGAAATTTGGACTTTCTGAAACAAGTAGTGAATCTAACGTTAAGCTGGAACACTCAGATAGTACGTCCCATGTTCCTCTACGGTCATTTATCTTTGGTGTCAAGCCAAAGAAGCAACGGACATCTTTCTTCTCCAGCATGCACCCTGCTCTGGCAAGGAAGTACAATGGTTTTATGCAAGGAGGAAGTAGGTAAATTGTAACATTGTGAGTTTGTTTACTTGCAAGAGTTATTTTTCATTCATTTTATTTCATGGTATATTGGCAGAAGATAAAGCTTTTCCTTTCCTTTGGTTGGTTTGAGGAAGTAATTTTCAGCCTGTTGTACATGTTTGTAGTTTGAAAATTATTTAATCATCAGGAATACTCAAGAGTCTCATCACTTTTTATTCCTTAGAAGTAAACACCAGATTTTTTGGTGCATAATCTGTTTTGGGTTCTTAAAGTTTCCGGAAAATAGTGGTTTCCAGTTTATATTCTTCATTTCCTTGCCTCAGATTCCAATTCTGCCACTATGTCATATATCTTTTCCCATTTAGCAACATTAAATGTTTTAAGAACGGGCAACCAACAAGGCAGCAACTAACAAGGATATGCTACTACAACAATCAACCAGATTAATACTTGGATTATCATAAGCATAACTGAGTGATACTGATAATCAATCCTACCCCTTGCTGGCAGAACTAATAGCATCAATAATGATTACTTTAGAATCAAAACACCCCAAGGACATATTTTAATCATACATTAAACTGGTCTTTGGAAGAATGTTGCAGTCAATCAAAAAGAAGACCTGACTACTATCTGTTTTTGGGTCTGAAATTCGAAAATACTTCGATGTAAATTATTATGATGATTCTGGATCACCCTTTTTTTTTTTTGCGACTTATAGCGATTATTATTATTGTTATTATTATGATTATTATGATCACCTGTATATAATCGTTAGTAACTGAATCCTGAATTGCTGTAATTCAGAGTTGAATTTTGAATAGTCATGTACAACTCTGCATACGAACGTCAGCACAAAAGAATGACTAAAATAAAAGTACCTTCTACCTACTGAAATATTTTATTATAATTTTCAACTCATTCCACTAGCTTTTAGTAGTTTCAACTTCAACATATTGTCTTTACTGTCTATATATCAGTAATATATCACAAGAAGGGCAGCTATAATGGCCACAGAGTTCAGTGAGAAACAGAACAATAAAGTATCAGGATTAAACATGACAAAGTTAAGAAACTTCAACAATGCCAAGCTGCGAAAGCTAATGTAATCATGTTATAACAGTGGCGAATTGAAGAAGCAAATACAAAATGCATTCAAAAAAATGTTTGCAGCAAGCAGGCTTTCAGAGTTGTGAGGAGATGTCATGTATATTCCCTAATTCCAACTGAAGTCACTTATTCCACTGAAGAAGCCTCCAATATTTGCTTAAAAGCTATGGATTTCATCTGCATTGTATAGGGAGCACATACATTGTTTAAAAATGCACCTCAAAGGAATCCCAGTCCCTATGAACATGAACGGATTCAGATTAAGCTTTTTACAGATTACAGCAATAGCCATCTCATTTGGCTAAGAATGATGCAAGATACAACAATTTTCTTTTATTTTTATTGGCAAATGACTGATATTTATATCTTTATGATATAGTGGTCATTCCAGAATCCCAACCCACATAGGAAATATTTCTATTTGCAACTACCTCATTCAGAGTATAAATGAAAAAAAAACAAAAAAAAAATTCTATTTACTATCTGTCATGACATCCTGCATATATGAGAAAAAAGCCAATCATTACATACGGTTTAAAATCATGGCTCTTTCAACGCACCAAATGAAACCTCTGATACTACCTTAGCTCCCCTTCCCTTGGCCATGTAAAGTCCTATGTGATGTGTCAAATCCTGCAATGCAACAGAGACTGCAAACTTAACAATAGAATTTAACAGTCAAGGAATAGAAAAGCAGATCAGAATTTTTAGTTTTCATTTTCATATTCATTTTCATTTATTTATTTATGTTTATTGATATTGCCTTTGTTGTCAAAATTTTTAGCAGTTGTTGATGAATCTCAAAACAAATCCTTTGATCTAAAACATGGACATTGATAACTTCAACTTTATGCATTTTCAATGCCATAACAATTGAAAAAGAACAAGAAATTAAGAAGATTTGACCATACCCCGAAGGGAACAGAGATGAATGGATGAAAAGAAGCTTAAGCCTTTCTTGATTTGATTCACTGATGGCCTAATGGGCCAAAACGCACTTTTGGAAAATTTCCTTTCAATGGATATAAACCCCAGTGTGTACATCCCTCTGCATCTATACCTAGTCTCTCAAAATAATTTATAAATATCATTGCTGAACCCTGTCTCAATCCCACTTATCCAAAATCATTTAATAATCTAGTATCATTAATTGAACAGATTGAAACAGATGGTCAACAGCTAGATTGTCCAGTATCATTCAACAATCTAGTTTTCATATTTTAGATAAAGTATTGGAAAGCAAGGGTGTGAGAATGTCTGTTATTACTTCCATTCAAAATCTGTAGGGATGTAACCAATTCATTATAATTCAACAGATGAAGCATATAAAGTTTAGGTATTAATTCAACAATTGCAATGTATCACGTGGCCTGATTTAACAGAACTCAAGTAGGTATTTAATTGGGGGATTTTGTCAAACTATCTACCAAATAATGCTCATTGAAAATCAAAACCAAAGACTACCACCACTATCACATAGACATTTTATTTTATTTTTATTATTTTTCCCTAGTCTGTGTAAATATTACCATTTATGATTGAATGAAGGTTTATCTCACAGTAAATTTTTGATTCAATTCAAGATCCAAAATACAAGATTTGCAGGTTCATATGTGTCAACTTCCTCAACAAGAGCAATAAACTTTTGCTCCAAAATTTAATTATAATTTTGTTTGTCGGTGTTAACAATTAAAATTAACTAAAATATCCATCAGATGGCAACTATATAATGATTTAAAGTACCTGTGGGTGAGCCAATGCATCTTTGATAGTTTTGGCAACATGAACTGGCAAATCATAAGTTGCACAACCATGTGAATACACAATCACATCCTTCAGAGGGGCAAGAAAACCGCGATTTCTAGCAGACAGTGCAGAACATACAAAATCAAGCACACATATGTCCGTGCATATGCCTACCACCAGTATCTTCAAAAACCACAAAGACAGTCAAAACTTGACAAAAAATGTACATAAAGCCGTCAAATTTTCTCCATAAATCAGTAACAAGCATGTTAAGAAGCAACCTTTCCTAGTGAAAAACTTCTAATACTTACATTTTCAATTTGATTACTCTTCACCCAGTTTATGAACACATTGGATCCATCGTTCTCAACAGAACCCAGAAACCCATCAATGCAATCCTTGCACCTAAGTGTTACATTATTTTCATTTTCTAACCATTCTAGTGCTGCAACAATAACATGGACATAATATTACCAAGGGGAAACATGCATGCCATAGAAGCCATATCATATGCAGCTAATATTCTTATAAAAGTATTGAAGCAACGGCATTCGCAGAAGTACCTGGAACCAGTTTTGCTTCATCTGTTCCAGTAATACAATGAGGAGGGTAAGGGGGCTCGGGGACATCGGGATGATGAGAATCAAGAAAAGCAAAAACAGGCCATTTGTTCTCACAGAAAATTTTGGCAAGTCTCACTGACTCGTCTATCATTTGAGAGATTTGTTCACTAGGCCGCGTCGGTGCCTGTAAAACACGTATTCTCATTACTATAGAATCAATACAACCGCTTCTACATTAATACCCCAGCCCAGTGCAACCCAGAATGAAGTAATTTCATCACACAAAAACCAGTTCACTAATGGCTAACAGGCCAAATAGATCAAATAATACACGAATTAAACACGCAACGTTTCAACAAAGAAATAATCAGATTATATTTTCAGCCAAAATCACATGAGCAATAACGTTCTAACATGAATAAGGAAAAATTACCAAGTTGCCAGAACCGACAGTACAGAAACCATTAACAATATCAACAAGAACAAGACCGGTTTTAACATCTCCAGATACCACAAATGATTCTTGTTCCACGGGGAGCTCACTCTTCAGCATATCAATTGTTGCCAAACTCATCTTCTATTTCCTATTCTACCAACAAAACAAAAACACTCGCGAATCTGAATAATAAAACATGACAGGGCGTGTTTGTATTGTGCCTTCGTTTTCTTTTCTTTCGTTTGTTTTTTTTTTTTTAATATTTTTTTATTTTACAGAGCTGTCAGTCATATGGAAGTGGAAGACTTTTGGCCGTTGGGCGAGTCATTGGCCAAAAGGTGAAGATTGAAACGAAAGCGCAAATTTGTCAAATCTTAATAGAATCGATCCACACCGTTGATCTGGAGATGAGGAGATTAGATACCTTAGACTTACCAAAAGTTGTTGAGTCGATGACGTGTTGAATGGAAAACCCATGGCCAACTTTAAGGAAAAAAAAAAAAAACTAATTTAGATCGAAGGATGCGAAAACCGTAAGTAAGATTCCATTGTATATTAGAATGTACCCCAGCGGTTCTCCCCTAAATCCTAGTAAAATTTTTTAAATAACCAGTAGTGTTGAATTACAAACACTATGTACACATAGGGTCGGCTAACAATTCAACCAAACTGATAGTTTATTTGGCTAGGATCCGTTTGTAAATATATTAGTCCAATTTTAGTTTTAAAAAAATTAAAGAGATAGTTATCAATTCAATTATAAATTTAGACTTAATCTAAATTAAATTGAATTAAATCGATCAAATTAATTTTTTTAATTTAAATTCAAGTTGAATTAACTTATATTTGTTAGTTCAATTCAACTTATCTTCTATCACTAATTGAATTTAATTTGAACTAAATCAAAACTAATAATTTTGATTTGGCTTGAAATTTAACTCAATGAATTAAACTATGCCAACCCCTATATATATATATATACATATAAAATATTTGAAATGTCAATTTCATTCGTTAATTCACTATATGCTAATACTTGATCCTAATGAGATTGATTTGGTATATTTATTAGTGAATTTAGGATAAATTTAAAAAAATAATAAAAATCTATTACAAATTTAGTAAAATTCATATGCAAATTAATATTCCTGAGTAGATACAAACTAATCTTCGTTAGTATATGTTACAAGTACCTATAAATATTTAGTTTTTAAAAAACATATATATTTTTTTATAAAAACACCAAAATGATGTCCTTGTGATATTAAACCGTTATACATCCCTATTTTTCTACATTGCACACATTACACAAAATATACAAACAATTGAATATGAACTTAGTGAGTATTATTTTGAATTTGAAAATTTTGTTATCAATTACCATGGTCTATGATAATGTAAATTTATAATGGATTAATATATGCCATAATTAAATAGATACTTTTGAGTTTATAAAATATTATTTTAAATTTACAATATTTTGTGTGTTAATTTATAAAATAATTATATATTTTTTTGTTATGTTGTGATTACTTTTTTTTATGTTGATAAACTTAAGTGATATATTTTATTTTAAATTAATATTTAAAATTTATAATTTTAATTAGATACGCTATAAATTTAAATTTGATATTTACAAATATAGTTGAAAAGATTAAAAAATTTGTGAATATCATTTGATACAAGTCAAATAAAATATTCGTTAAAATTAATTTAATAATGAAATGTCAAACCTAATTACAAATTGAAGAGGATTTTAAAATTGAGTTTTTATAATAGATAAAAATAAAAATAAAAATTTAGAAGTATTCATCCTAAACTAAATCTGTTGCCATCCTTAACTATATGATAAGAAAAAGATATAATTATCACACTTTGAAATGTTAATATTAGATTTAATGTGTTAATACGGATTGAATTATTCTATATATTTTGATAAATAATCAAATTAAATTCTTTTTAAAAAATAAAATTTTATAATTTTAAAATTAAAAAAATAACAGCTATAAAATAATCTTAATTCATTTATTTGTATTTAATTATTTTTAATTTTTTAAATAAAATAAAATGGG
>CP135532.1:5655098-5671463 GCA_032402905.1 Khaya senegalensis
GGTTAGTAAATCGTTAAAATTAAATAAAATCAACTGAAATTCATTTGTTCATTGAAGCTACTTGCTATTAGCAGCGGCCAAAGAGAGGGTATTCTCAGTCATTGTACTCGCATGAGATTCACAAATGAGGGCCACTTACGAAAAAGTAATGTCAGATCAAAAAGATAAAATAAAATGATGCCGGAATTTGAAAATCAGTCTCAGTATTACTCACTTTCACTACGAATCAGTCGCCATTATCGCATACATGATGTTCTTTCATTATCGATCCTCTCTTTGCTTTGCTTTGCCTTCTACTCTATCTTTATTGTTTTTTTCTTTCATTTTTCAAGCTTATTGCTCTTGTTCTTGCTGTTCACCGTCATTCTGTTTCTGGTTTGTTATTGTGGAAAAGTTCATACCACTTGAGAAAAAGCTGAAATGGAAACTGGGTCGATTTCAGATTCCGCGCAAGACACAAAAGGGTTCTATGTTTCGCTAGATCCATCCGTTCTTGCAAGCGGGATTGTTGGGTTTTGTTTAAATATAAATATAAAAAAGTCTTTGACAATTAAATTTTACGATAAAAGAATAATAAAATATATTAATACAATATAATGCGAAATATTACATAAATATTCATACTCTGTAATTAAATAAAGATGATAATATGTAGTAAGAAATTTATATAGCTGGCATACAGGGACAATATGCAGTTTTCACGTTATAAAAATACTCCTCTAAATTGGGAAAAAAAAAATAATTTCTAATTTTTTAAAATAATATTTTGATTATTGTATCTCCAAAAATTGAATGTAAAAATTTAAAATTATATTTAAAAATTTTAATTGCTCTTCTTTCTTCATTTTTCATAATTTGTGTTTCATTAATTTTGTATGAATTTTTTTATTATTATCATCTGGTGTAAAATTTATTCAAAGCTTGTAATATTCTAAACCAATGGCTGAGAGTCACATGAATCAATATAACGCTTTAAAAGGAGCATATTACATGTGTTTGAAATCTCCGTTCGAAAATTTCCAACACCATCTTGGGCTAAAAAAATTGGTTTTGTCTCGAATTTCTCTGGAGAAACACTTGCTAGGGTTAGTGTTAGTAACATGTTTGATAGTGCTGGTTTTGACACAGAGAGTTGTCGTGAACACAGTAGAGGAGGAGGGTCCTCGCCTGAGATTGAAATAGATCTGGGTTTGGGCCGAACCAGGCCCGTTATAGGGTCGGAAATTGGACCAGATTCGAAGCCTGGGACTGTAGTAAGGAGGAATGGAAAAGGGGGGGTTTGGGGTTTTAGAGAGGGAATTGTGAGAGGTGAGAACGAGAGGGGGAGAATTAGAGATGAGCCTGTTTTGGAGGATAAGGTACATGAGAGGTTAAATGGGAGTGGGATTGCTCATGCCAATGAAAATGGAAATGGAGTTTCTGTTCTGGTGGTTAATCCAGCTGAACCAAAGAAAGAGGAAAAAATTGTTGAAAGGGATGCTCAAATTGATATGTATCCAGGTGGTTAAGAAACTGCTGATGGAGGGTGGCACAAACAATCAGAAATGAGATTTGAATTAAGGGATAATCCAGGTTACGGTTAGTTTCTAAATTTTTATGCCTTCATTTAGTTTGTGAGATTAGAATTGTTGTTAAGTGGTGGTTCTATATTTAAATAAGAGTGTAAGAACTAAGCAGAAGTGTGATAATTTATATGGTAGGGAGTGAGGCCTAGTTACAAGTATTGTTGTCAATACGTGAAGTATTTAGATATACTTGGAGGAAATCAATGACTAAAACTTGAAAGAGTTAATCCAAAAGAATGGTAACTTGTGGATTTTGCACTCGTTTGAAGGAGAGAAGGCATGACTACTATAAATAGGTTGATATTTATTATTTAATCAATTTATTTTTCTGCTAAGATGTGTTGTCAGTATGTGTATGACATTTTCTTATAAAGAGTGGACCTGCTAATTTCTTGTTAACTTCACGTTTTTGTTGACCTATTTTACGCTGATTCGAACAGTCATCTGTGCGATAAGACCTTTTATGTAGTTGTTATGATGTGTATTAATAACTCACTTTATGTTATTTCCTTGTAAAATTTCCGGTTCTTACATATTGACCTACATGTTCTTGAAATTCTTGAATCTCTTAATCAATGCTAAATGATTTTGGAGTCTTGACTAACTTGCAGAAAGTCAGTATTTTTTTCTCACTCTTATCTGATTGTTGTATTACTGTAGTACCACTTATATATTATGGCCTGCAGCAGTTTTTATCATTGGCTGGTTCACTTATATTTATCCCTTTGATCATTGTACCAGCCATGGGTGGAACAGATGTAAGAAACTTCTCTTGTAGATTTCTTTGATGTCAAATACAATTAAAGAAGTTAATGGTTATTATCTATTTACACATTTATTTTTACGTTGAATGATGACAGAAAGACACAGCCACGAAGATCTCTACAATGCTGCTGATTACAGGAGTTACAACACTGTTGCACTCCTACTTTGGCACCCGACTTCCATTAGTTCTAGGGAGCTTGTTTGTATATTTGGCACCTGCACTAGTTATCATTAATGCTCGCAAGTATAGGAATCTCATAGAATATGTAATCTCAGTTACATATATAAAAGTTGCATCAACCAATTTTGAATTCAGTTAGCTTTACCACAAATGTCTTCTATAATCCCAATTGAGCAAAAGTTTTTGCATTCATATTGTGACTACTTTTCTGCAAATAATAGAAATTTAAAACAATGAATCATTTCGCTTTTCAACTGAATCAAGGAAATTGTAATTTATGAATGGTGTTTTACTTTGTTTTTCTTTGAAGTCAGACTAATTCCTAGTTTCCATATTGATGCATGCTCATTCTATTGCAGAAGTTTAGGCATATCATGAGAGAACTACAGGGAGCTATAATTGTTGGTTCAGTGTTCCAAAGCATATTGGGATTCAGTTGTTTAATGTCCCTTTTGTTGCGGTAATTCAACACTATGATTGTAATAACCTTTTGTACTTCTCTAGAAGTCAGATGGTTATTGTTATCCATACTCCATGTATATACATGTGCTAAGTATTAGTCTTTATTATGCAATAAGTTAATGCATTAATTAATTACAGTAGTTCTGGTACTTCTAAGATTGTTGTCTTGATGCTATTATCAAAGATACCCATTGTTAATTATCTCAGTTCTGACTGTCATAATGCTAATTTTGAGAAAACTCTCTTGCACCAATAAGCTTTCTTTATTCTAAAACATTCTCAATGTTGTATGACCCAGCTGGTATCCATCATATCTAATAGAAAATAGAAAATATATGATATTCATTGGCAACTGTCACCATACTCTCTTCGTATGGTACATTAATAATTTCTGCTACATGAATAATTAAACTGAACAGTTCATTGTCTACAGCACTATATTGAGTATAGTAACTAGCCATTGAGTTTTGTGAACTATAAGTTGGAACAGCCATTAATTCTTTTCCTTTTATTTAATGTTGTACTGCAGATTCATTAACCCTGTTGTTGTTGCACCAACTGTTGCTGCAGTTGGTTTAGCATTTTTTTGCTTTGGTTTTCCACAAGCAGTAGTCATGTGGAAATTAGCAATCCCCAGATATTGTTGGTTCTTATGTTTAACCTGGTAAGCTATTTCCTCTGCATTACATAATCTTAAACGAGAGTTTCTGATACCAAGTTGGCCAATGCATTTGATAGATCTATTCCCAGTGCAGAACAGTAGTTTTTTTCTTCTTTTTTTTTTTTTTGCCAACTCTTAGATGTCAAGAAAGTTTGTAAAATTTTCTGGCCTCTTGTTCATTTAAATGCTACTGCCTAGTAACTAAGGAATTTATTTTGTATTTTACATTTCCATTTCAGTACCTAAGAGGAGTATCTGTCTTTGGACATCATTTGTTCAGGATTTATGTTGTATGTATCTTATCTTTAAATATGTTAACTTCAAAGAGATGCTTATATTATTTAGATGATCCAATATCGCCATTTGACATGTTCCCATCTGCTGCATGGCTGAAGTGCAGTTACCCATCAATTTCTTCACAGTTTAAAGGAAGCCAAACTGCCAGACCTCCTTTCTCAGGAAACCATCAACAGTGGTTGTAAGCATTTGTTTGCGATTTTTAATTAGGTAATCAGTGTATTTTACTCAACATTAGCAATCTCAATACTGTGATCATCAATCTTGGTACTTAATCCAATTACTTAGATATGGCAACACAGATCCTCTTCCACCACTCTCTGGTATATCTAAAATTGTGTGATATCTTGGAGCATGAGATTCTTTTTATTGGGCATGACCACCTGAATCCCCTTCCCACATTGTAACCTCTCTACTGTACCATCAGCTTTTGTATTCTCCTTTACCAGCTGCCAACTGGTGCCAACTCTAAATGTAGTAGGTTTGTGAGGCATCCTTTTGATCAATGAACTCATCTTTAGTGGGTCTTTATATGATCGTGTACTTGCTGCAGATTGGGTGGAAATGGTGGCTCTCAGTGTTGAGTCTAGCAAAAGCAAAAGACTTTGTCAATTTGGTATGGGGTCTCATTTGATAATCCAACATCCTTAAACTTCAAAATCTGTTTCATCATTTCTCTGTTTGCATAGATTTTAATCAGCCTCAGGGGAGTCAGCGTGTTGTCTTCCTTGATAGACCTAGGATCAGGTCTTCCATCAGAATGAATGTCCATAAACATTTCTCTACTATAGCTGATTGATCATTATTTTCAGCTGTATTGTTTGAGAATGAAAGGTGAAAAGGTCATCAATTTGGCTGCAATTTTTTTTTTTTCTCATTCTAACGCAGCTGCTTTGCTTTCATCTATTTATTTAATCTTCTCACAATACAAATCTGTCATTCTCTTACTAAGTTACCAAATGTCAGAGGCTTTAAACATAAGAACGAAAATATAATGGGATGGTAACTGAACTCTGAGATATCTGCTGTGACCAGATTAATTATTTAAATCCAAGAAAACAAATTAAAAGCGGCCTAAGAATGATTTTTCTTTTTTTGATGCATTTTTACCTTAATCAAAGATTGTTTTATCCATGTTAGAAAATACACCCTTATACAGCTTTCCACTGAAGTTTAATTAGGAAAATCTGGTGGGCCATACTTCCCACCAAAGCTTTCCTTGTAATCCTGTAAAATTAGAGGGAAAGTACCCAAGAAGCAGTCGACAGATTTATTATACATGTTTCTGTCAAGTTGTGGTTTCAGTTGCTGAGAATACTCACAATGTTCAATGATTATTTAACGTGTTAATCACTAATCCATGTTGCTATCATTTTATTAAATCATTACAGGTTCCCCTGAGTGTTATAATCATATGGAAATATGCAGTCTTCTGACTTCTGGTGGAGCATATGATTGCAAAGGTTGCAGTCCTGACGTACCCAGTTCAAACTTCTTATCCGATGCATGTGTAAAGCATGCATAGACGGTGAAACATTGCAGGACTGATGCTTCCAATATATGGAGAACTGCTGCATGGGTCAGAATCCCTTACCCTCAACAGTGGGGCATCCCGATCGTCATTTAAGGACCTCCATGATCATGATCATTGTGTCACTCTTTTGTGTGGAAACTTTGATATCAGGGTTTGGGGTGAGAGGAGGTCGGTTGTGCAATCGAAAATTCTGTATTAAAAGCTGAAGAATTTATTTGTTGGTGGGAGGATGTGGAGAGGGGCACTAAAGCACCCTCAGAATGTCGCATTTCCCTTGATTGTGAATGGCTTCTGACAGTAATTGCCGTAGATTTAACTAAATGTTAATAAAGTAAGGATTTTGACTGATGCTAAATTCTATAACAACTTACCCAGGTTGCACATATCACGCTGCATCTTTTGTAGTCAAGTCAAATCCTCTAACACCAGGTATTGTCAGCAGACAAATTGCACTGGAGGCTTTTTGCAGTATATTGGCAGGACTTTGGGGTTCTGGTATTGGCTCAACAGCCCTGACAGAATATGTGCACACCATCAATATAACAAAGGTGGCAAGCCGAAGGGCTGTGGAACTTGGGTCAGTTTTCTTGATTCTCTTCTCATTTGTAGGTAAGTACCACAACCATGTCATATACATAACCAAGATTAAGAGTGAAATACTTTGTAAGTGCATATTCATCATCATGAATATGTGCTAAATGCCTGTAGGCTTAAAAGGCATGGTACAATTGATTCAGGTTTTCTGTCACTTGTATGTGTTGTTCTAAGGTGTATGGTATACATTGCATTAAGGATCCTTGTGGACATGAGATTCAAAAATTGTCAGAAATCGACTGAGTTTAATAAATGCTAGATTCGGTGTACACAACTACAGTTATGGAGACATGAACTCATTTGCATGATTTACATATGTTTAAGTTAGGTGGGCTTTGGTAAGCATAAATTGGATTACATCCTGACAGTCTGTCAGGTGTGATACCTGAGGTAAAGTTGAGGAAATCCCTGTAGTTGGATCAGTTTATGATTAAATACTCTTGACTTGAAAAATGTATTATGCCATATTTGTTTTTGTTTTCTTTTTGTGAATTTGATAGGAAAAGGCAGTGCCATTCTGGCCTCTATACCACTGGCACTGACTGGCTGCTTCCATACTGTGCTTCATGTGGGCCCTTTTAGTGGCAATGGGCCTCTCAACTTTGCAGTATAGTCAATCAGCAAGTTTTAGGAAGATAATGCTAGTTGGCGCTTCATTGTTTCTTGGTTTGTCCATCCCTCCCTACTTCCAACATTGCCAACTGAATCCAGTTTCATACTGCCAAGTTATTTTGTTCCATGTACAGCTGCATCAAATGGGCTTGCACTCGAGTAGCAAACAAGTCTTTGTCCCATCATGTTTCTAGTTGGTCTGCTGACTGAGTTATATCTCCGTACCTGCATCTTGTCAATTCATATGAACTTATTATCAGTTATTTGATTTCAAAATATTATTTCCTGTTCTCTATACCTGGAGGCGAGCTGATCATTCATTTTCTAATTGATTGTGTCAGTTTGATTTTGCCTTAAACGCACTCATGTCTTTGAACATGGTGGTGACACTCTTGGTAGCATTTCTACTTGACAACAGTGTCGCAGGCAGCAGATAAGAACAACGGGCGTACATATAGTCCCGTGCTGAAGACATGGCAAGTGAGCCATCTTTGCAGGCAGATTATTCTCTGCCAAGAAAAGTAAGTTGGATTTTTGTTGGGCTAGGTGATTGGAAGTGTAATACTTGGGATATGACTGCTTGTGCATGAATTCTTCAGCTAATTTTTTCAAAAGGTCACCTCCCCACTGTAAGTGTTGGAGCTTGGAGATTGGTATAGCTAGATGGAGAAAGAAAGTATACAGTTACCAATAAAGTCAAATTTTTATAGCATAGAACTGAGAATTTGTGAAGTTAGTTATAGTGTACCTGTAATTTATGTAGTTTTATTCTGTTGAAAAAAGTCTTTGTAATCGAAACAAAATGTTTGATTCAGATTATATGCATAGTTATAACATTCTTTCAAGGAAATTTATTCTTGTGCAAGATGGGTTTTACTGCTCGCTTGCGGTGTACATTCCAAAAAGCAATTCTCTTTCTTTTAAGAAGGGACACTAGATTTTTTACTATGCCACTCTTGAATGAGAAAACGAAGGGTGTGATTAGGGGTGAGGAATTTGTGCTTGAGCCTTAAATTTGTCATTGGTGATGTATCATGCCCCATCCCTAACCATTCCTCCATAGCCACCAGCTCATACGAAAATCCATCCGCCGCCACGTGTGGGTTTTTCATTACGTCCTGTACAGAGACCCATCAAATAATAATTACATTTTGGGGTCAATAAAGCCACCGTTAGACATCATTGGATATTGAAGTGTGATAATAGAAGCACCAAAGATTAACATTAATGCAAAAAAAAAAAGAGTTTTATTAAATATTTTTTTCAATTTTTTTTAAAAAAAAAAAAAAAACATCACAATTTTAAACAAAACTTACCAATGTTTAATTAAGATATACACTAACCTGAAATATTGGGCAGACAAAAACACCTGGAACATCATTTGTGTCCTCTTTATTTGCTCCTGCACTTGCACATCTATCAATCACCACTTCATTTTCTCTACTTTCCACCAAACCATCAGCTTTTCTCCTCACTTCATCAAGCTCTTCCACAATACTTGTAACCCTCAAATTTCCACTGGCTTCTTGGTTTTCTGCCAAACATTTCATTGCTATCCCTGCAAGTTCCCCCGCCAAATCCAATGGCCATTTTCCGGCCTTCTCATCCAAAACCTGTGCCAGGGCCGTCTGGTCCAACGTTATCGCCTCTTCAACAAGCCCGGCCCAGTTCCTACCTGTCAAAAGATGCAACAATAACATCCCGAAAGACCGAATATCCGATCTCATATCGTGTTGATCACTTCCGGTAAGTCCGAAGTTGCTGATTTTTGCTGCAAGATTCCGGTCAAGGAGGATGTTTGAGGGGTTGAGGTTGCCGTGAACAATGGGCCGGGGCTCTGCCAAGTGGAGAAAGACCAGGCCTGAACAGACTTCGTGGGCAATGCGGATCCGATCGCGCCATCTGAGGACCCGACTGCATTTTCTATAAATTCTGTGGGAGGTAAATAAAATGTCTCTTAAATTACCGTTGTGCATGTACTCCAAAATTATGCATTTAGGCTCCGAGCAGAAGCCCATCAGGCCTACCAAATGGGGGTGTCGGATGTTTGTGAGGAACTTCACCTACAATTATAAATGCTATTCAAAATCACTTTTCAAAGGCTAAATAAAGAACATTTCACAAAAACACTCGTTGGTCTACCTTTGCTTGAAACTCTTCTTCGGACAATCTATTGCGGCACATTTTGATGGCAACTGTCGTATGATTAATCCGACCTCGATAAACATTCGTCCAATCTCCTCCACATTTCAACCTCAAACGTTCAGAAAAATCCTCCGTCGCCAATCTGATATCTTCCGCCGCGTATTCTCTGTGGCCAAAGGCGCTCAATTCTGTCGACCTCGAAACCATTCCAATGGCATCTTTTTCTCTACAAAACTCAATTCTTCGATGTAGAACATCTCTTTGTCGCCTCAACTCTTCTATTTCTCTTAACATTTCTGCTCTTGTAACCACTGCCTTCTCTAACTCCACTTCTGCGTGTCGTTTCGCCATTGTTGATGATTGGAGCTTGTTTGAGAGCTCGTGTTTCAGTTCAAGTAGTGAACTCAGTCTATTCTTGCTCTCTTCCACATCTCTTATAACCTCACATAATTGGTCTTTCTCACTGTCTAAATTTTTCTGTAATTCTATACGGTCTGTCACGTCTTCGTTTATTAGAGCTTCAAGTTGTTCAGCCTAGAAAACAGAAAATGATTTTGCTTTCTGAGGAACCAAACAAGAACGACAGTGGAAAATTATAAATTAGAAAGCATACCCGAGTATTGCATAAGCAAATAGCCCATTCAGCTTTTGTGTATCTTTCAGCATTGGCTTTCATCTCTCTTCTCTTTAAATGGTTCATCTCCCGAGCTTCATTTATTTTACTTTTCAGGGATTCCATTTTCTCTGCAACACCCTAATAGATTTCCCATATGTTTAACCTTGGTTAGAAAATCAAGAGCAATTATCTTACTTTTCATATGAATTTGCAACTTTTTTTTAAGTGATCTGTAAACATAGAACTCTAATATTGGCACCAGTCAAGATTCTACCGAGAGTTTATATGATAACACACCCGAATTTCTTATTTCCGTTGTTGCAAAATTTCTTCTCAAATCATTGTTAAATTTTGAAATGCTTGCCGGGAAATCCTCTTTTTTTTTTTTTTTTTATAAAATTTTAAATATTTCCCAAATAAAATTTGGCTGTAAATTAACTCTTTATGCATCAAAAACAAAAAATGGAGACTGCCCCAAAATATTAGTAATTATGAAAAGGCAATGGCATGGAAAATGACTTTTGGTTACACCAACCGGTTTCATTTTCCCATCACAATCTCCCAAGTCAGAAGAAGTCAAGCAGGATAAGATTAATAAACACTTAGCTAAGCAATCAAAAATTGAAAAAGAAAAATCTACTAGTGAAGTTAGCTAAATTGTGGCCACATATTGCATAAAAATATCTTTGATGATAACACAATACTAAATGACTTACCGTTTCTTCCGCCGGATTTGTCTCTATTGAACTTGTCTGCAAAATATGACCATCCTCAGCTTCAGAAATTTCTTCATCCAAATTCAAGGATACCAAATGCTCGAAATAGATTTCGATTTCTTTGACACAATTCTCCCATTGATTTTGTGAATCAGAGGAGTCCAGAGATTTTGATGAAATCGATAACCGACGAGAATTTCTTCCATTTTCAGAGAACATTTTGGTTAGCCAATTTTTGAAGTTTGCCTTTTCTCTCATTTTTGCAACTGTGACTCCTTGATCATCTTCCAATATGGTTCCTTCGTGGTTGTCTCCTTTCAGAAACACCAATTTCCCTCCACAGATTATGAACAATTCACAGTAATTAGGTTTGTGTTGATGGACAAAAAATGATCCACTAATTGCACTTCTTGATTTCCTGCTTACCGTCGATGAAAATCAAAACAAAATCCCAAAATCATGATATCATAAACAGATAATTGAAATGAAAGCATACCAGGATGAAGATTTCATGAAAGAAAATTCCATGACCAGGTTGGTTATTCTGAGCCCTGAGATCAAATCTAATATGAGTTTGTGAATGGGTTCATCGTATTTCTCAACTTTCAGTATTTCGGCTTTTACCTATCAAATAAGAGAGAAAATTCTGTCATCTCTGTATCAGAGTTGAATTTCAGGACCCAGAAAATAATGAAAAGAAGGAAATTAGAATTAAAACACCAAACCTTGACAGTGCCACAGAAAGCTATATACTTGGAAAGCAGATTGTTTGTCTTCCCTTCTTCGTACTTTCTCAGAACTTCCAGTTTCTCATCGCTCACAGAAGAAGCAGGAAGTTTCCCAACTACAACAAAACGAAACAAACAAAGATTAAGAGTACGAAATAAGAAATTAAACTGAAAAAAAAAAAAGTATGAAACTTACACGGGGTGTAAACAAAATCCTTGGAAATGTTAAAGGTGACATGAAGAATGACAACGGAGATTGATTGAGATTTCCATTTTCGAAGAGTCCAACCCAAAGTTTTGAATCCTTCTTGTAGATCGTTGCCAACTGCAACATAGACTTTCTGCTGATCTTCAGTATCCATTAACAAGTACTGCTATCTTTTGCTAGCTGCAAAATAATTGCCTTTTTGAACACGATGATGAAGCTTTAATCTGGATTAGTTAAGGGCAGAGCGGGGTCTCAAAAAACTATGACTTGAAAATTTTGTCGAGGTAAGCAAATATAAAGCCGTGTTTAAGGTAAGCGTGTGGAAAGTTATGGGGAAAAGTCAGGTTGGAAATTTGTGTTCAAGGAGTTGTTAAGAGAATTTCAAAAGTATTGGGGAACCTGTGTTGTCTTGATGTTTATTTCTTTTTATGTGCAGGACGGCCACGTTTTGGACTTTCTTGTATGTATGGCTTAGTAATACTAAGTATATCGTCAATATTTATTATTATATAAATAAAAGCCCTTTTTTTTTGTTTAATTTTAATGCGAGTAAAACAGTAAATTAACAATTCAATTAAATTAAGTGTATGATAATAGACAGATAAAAACAATTACTTTGGGCTGAGAATTTTGTTGGGGGTTATGCCTGAATTCTTGTATCATTCTTCCAAGTTTGATGATATAAACAAGATGGATTGGAGGGAGACAACTGTACCAAATCTAATTAACAACTCGGTCAAACCTACTAAGTTGGTACCTATTAACTCCTACTCTTTCTTTATTAACTTTGTGTATTGTTAATAATGCGATTGTTATTACTTTTAATTTTTAGCCTGGAGTTTGGTCACTGCTAGTGCTTGGTTATAATTGGGTACGGGGGACATTATTCACGTGAAATACTGACTCCCACTAACCAACAAATTATTAACCTTCACTCAGCTTTTGCTAATTTCTGGTTTAAGAATATAAAATGGAGAAAAGTCAACAAGTTTGACGATTTAAGTATGCCATCGTCATGTATCACGCTGCCTTTCTTTCTTTACTCGTTGTTAATAAAATAATATTTTATATATATATATATTTTTATAGTTTAGTTAACAGTATAATAATAATAATATTTGGTCATTAATAGAAAAGGTTTAAGCTCCTATATTATTTAGATAAATGAAAAGTGAAAACCATAGAGCATGACGGGGGTGTAGCTCATATGGTAGAGCGCTCGCTTCGCATGCGAGAGGCACGGGGTTCGATTCCCCGCACCTCCATGTCTCTTAATCTTGTACAGGCCTTTTTGTGCTTCCTTAATCTCTATTGGGCCCTCTATTTGATGGACTGGTCTCTCTCTGTTTCACCTTATTAATTTTAGGCCTGGACGTTTGATTATGGTGAGCGTATCTTGGGATTTGTTTGATTTATAAAGTTTCATATGAAAATTTCATCTAAAATATTTATTTTAAAAACAAATTTTATAAATTTAAATATTTTGTTACTGAAATAATATCATCATGTAGATGTTAAAATTATTATGTTCTTCAAAAGATGAATATTTTAAAAGGATAATTAAGATATCCATTTCTTTAATGAAGAATTTATTACAGAACTATGAGTTTATTGTGATTTAAAATAATCAGAACAATAAAGGATTTGTTAAGGATGACAAACGGATAAAATATACTAAAATTTTGAGATATTTATATTCGACTAACATACTCAATATTCATATATTATCAGTAATAGTTAAAAATTATATATTTAATATTTATATGTATATTTAACTGAAAAATTGAATATTAGTGTCCAATCAAAATAATCGAAGATTTGTTAAACGTATTTTATATATTAATTTATTTTTTCTTTTCATATTTTTACATGGCAACTAATAAATCTCTAAATTATCATTTGTAATAACCATTTAAATTTTAAAATGTATTAAACAATAATATAATAGTCAATTTAAAAGTACAAATGTCTAAATTTTGAAGAGGAATTCAAATATGCAAAATGCAATACACATCAACATCCTAATACATTGGAAAGCATCTTGAACAACTAACCATGACTGAACTAGCTAAAACTTCTTATTAAAATCAAGCATCTTGAAGAAGACAACAACAATATTACACTACACATGCACCCACATATGTTATATATTATTTTAAATCAAATTAAGAGCAATGAAATGGTAAAATAAAAAATAAAAATTATACAAAGAATCAACAAGTCATCATGTTTTGCATATTTGATAGTTGTTATCAATAAGCTAAAAAAATACTTACAACTATGTAGGTCTTCACTCCCATTTCTCCTTCAAAAATGATGATTTAGAATAAGTAGATGATGTAGCTTATGAATGTTGTTAGACTCATCAACAAAATGAGATAAATATAAGAAAATAAAAATACAAAAATCAATACATTATTATAGAATACTAACCTTCAAGATGAGTCCAAAACCAATTTTGCAAGCACATCGAAGCTTCCAAAGTATTTTGGCGAAGCCAACTCTAATGAAAACTAACAACTCTCCCTTTAGTGCTAAAGACTAATTTAGAGGTTACAATAGAGATTGAAATGGCAAGAAAGTCTTGAGAAATTGTTTGCAAAGTCAAGTATTTTATTTCATTTGTCTTCCACCAATTAAGGATATCAAAATCTTATATCCATGGCAAATTGGATTCTTTTAAATAATGATCCAATTTAGATTTTAAAAAACCACTAAAAGCACTATTATTGAGAAATTCAACCAACTTTGTTATTACATTCTCAATCTCAATTTCTCACTATCTAACCCCAAAATAGTATATGATATATTTATAGGTTGAACACTACCACTTTCCTTTAATTGATACTCTTGAAGTAAATCATAACATGTTTTCTTAACCTTTTCAATATCATAATTTGCACCATTTCTATACATGCTAAGAAAATAGAACTCCACAACCTTTAACTTATAGTGAGGGTCTAAAATAACAATTATTGATATGACAAAAGAAACAATACTCCAATATTTAATAAACTTTAAATATATGTTTAATGCCATGTCTCTAATTAATTAATCATAAGATTGAGTCCATTTATATATTGCCTTCCGTAATTCACAAATCTTAATATAGAAAACATTTGTAGATGGATATTTTGTTTCAAAAAACAACTTAGTGATGTAAAAAAGTTTTAATTTTTCATAAATTTAACTAGCCATGCTCTATTCCTCTTCAGTAGGCACTTTAGAGTAATGTTTCTCCCTAAATTCAATCTATGGAAGATATCCTTATACTACAATGATATTTGAAATATTAAAAAGTTAGAACTCCACCTAGTTTTGCAATGTAAAGACAACCTTTTAGTGCATCTTATAACAATACTTTTAGCCATATCTTCAAATTTTTCAACTCTAAATGGAGTGGTTATTTAACACACCATATTTTTTCTAATATTTTTACAAGCTTTTTCTATGATAGACAACCCATCCTTGACAATTAAAGTTAAAATGTGAACAGAACAATACATATGAATGATTTTTCCTCCCAACAAACAATGATTCCCATACTTATCCACAATCAAATTAAGCATCCCATTATAGACAACATATCTCAATATTTAATGACCTCATTCCTTTCACCAAATTTTCAGCAAGTGCATTCATAGAATGAAGTGCAGGAACATAAACAAATCTAATTATACAATGCATGATATCAATTATTATACAATGAAAAAAATTCCAGCAAAAGAGAAAAAATCATATGTAATATCTCAAAAATGATTGTTACTCCAAAATGCGATTTTGCAATGTCTAACTACATCAATAAAGTGCAGTTATACTCAGGTACCCTTTTTTTTTTGTTCTTTATTTGAGATCTACGTATCGATTATAATTACTATTTTGCTCTTATTCCTTTTCAAAATACTTCACATTTTATCTTTGTCAATGTCATATATTTTGATAATATTCTTCTTTATGATGTTACTTGATACCATTTTAAATAATAGTTGTAGACCTAAAATGAATTTTCTGAAGTCTACGTGCTCTACAATCGAAAGTGAGCATTCATGCAATATAATGGCTTCAGCATCCTTTCTTAAAATTTCAGGTTTAAAGTTGTAATTCTCAAATTGCATCACACTATTAGCTTTCTTCTACATAAAAATCTAGTTTTGACATACAAAAGAGAATCTCTAATGTCTTAGTTAAACCTTACCTTACAATTTGCCAAATGATTGTGTAAATTTGATATGCCATCTTTCACCATATGATTCCAAACTACACTTCTTTTACAATTTTCTCTAATGGTCAATGATAAATTCTTAGAACTACTCTATGTTTGTGATGCTCCAGCTGTATTTGAACTGTGTGTATAAAATTAAAATACATTAAGATTATGTCTCATATTGTCTTCATATTGTCTTCATCATCGTCCTGCCTTGGTCTTTCAATTCATGCTTCCATCTTAGTCTATATGTCTACTTTATCATTTATTCTCTGTTACAAAGTAAGATATAAGATAACAATACATGTCAATGCTTATTTTAAAAGCAAGACATGCGAATCAACACGAATTAATGCTTATTTGGAAAGAAAGAAAGAAAAACACCAAAAAGCCAAAAAAAAGAAAAAAGAAAACCTAGCAAATTGGCACCATAGTTTACTGATGAAGATTTCATCATTCATTAAAATTTCACGTGCATTTTAATCAAGTGAGGCAATTTACCGATGAAGAAAGAGATCTGGAGCAAAGAATTAAATTTTCCAGCAAATCGGCAACACAGTTTTGATATTTAATATTTTTAACGCATTAAAGTATGTGGAGTCATACATGACATATGATGAATCAAGATACAGACAAAAGATATTAAGAGAGAGATCTGAATTGCTGCTGGGTGTGCATAAAAGTAATAGCTTCTTTTGTAGGTGCATTTTATCACTAGCATTTGCCTGGAATTTTTAGGGGAAGTTTTATTGCATTGATTGTTGGAATGTCTAGGGGAAATTTTATTTCATTGATTGGGCAACAGTAACAGCATATTAGCAACGGCTTTGTTCTCTTTAGTTTGAAATGTTGAATGCCCTTCAAGTTTCATTCTTGAGCTTTCTAAATGTTAGGGGTTTTGAATTGAATTAAAATTTATGGGAGTTGTATTTAGATCAAACATCAAAAAAGAAGTAGAAAGGCCAAAGCCACCTCTAAATTCTTTTTCTCAATACATAAAATATTAAAATTCTAAAATTAAAAATTACTTAATATGCCCTTTCAAATTTAAGAGAAAGCCATTAACTTCTCCATCTA
>CP135532.1:5671963-5692140 GCA_032402905.1 Khaya senegalensis
CTTGGGTCTTTAAATGGGGTTTGGGCTGGATGGGTTAAAGGAAAATTAAGTGTTTGACCAAATTAGGCTTTGGTGTTCAAATATAGTTGGGTTTGAAGAGTTAAAGTGTTTATGGGTTTGGTTCTTTGATTCATATCATCCTCCCCAGGTTTGAGAGAATTTGTCCTCAAATTCGGAAGATTTTCATCCTCCAAGTATGGCGAAAGATCTCCCACATTAAATGTAGCCGAAACTCCACCCAACTCATCTGGTAAGGCCACCTTATATGCATTATCACCTACTCTCGCAATGATCTCAAAAGGCCCATCTGCTCTAGGGGCGATCTTGCTTTTTCTCTTAGAAGGAAACCTTTCTTTCCGCAAATGCAGCCAAACCAAGTCTCCAGGTTGAAAAATCAAAGGTTTCCTATGCTTGTTTACCCTTCTTTTGTAGTCTTCATTAGCTTTCTCAATTTTCTTCTTAATTTCTTCATGGAACTTCTTCATCATCTTGATCTTTTCATTGACATCCTTGAGAACTTGAAAGTCTATTGGTAGTGAGGTAAGATCAATAGGAGTGAGGGGATTAACACCATAAACAACCTCAAAAGGAGAGTGACCTGTAGTAGTGCTTGCTGATCGATTATAAGTAAATTCAGCTTGTGCTAATTTCATATCCCAATCTCTTAAGTGCTGACTAACCATACTTCTCAAGAGATTACCTAATGTGCGATTAGTAACTTTTGTTTGACCATCGGTTTGAGGATGGTGAGAAGTACTAAAGAGAAGTTTAGTGCCGATCTTACCCCATAAGCTCCTCCAAAAGTGACTCAGAAATTTTGTATCCCGATCTGACACTATAGTTCTTGGAACACCATAAAGTCGAACAATCTCTCTAAAGAACAAATCTGCCACCTTAGAAGCATCATCCGTCTTGTGACATGGAATGAAATGGGCCATCTTAGAGAAACGGTCCACTACCACCATGATAGAATCTTTCCCTCTTTGAGTCCTAGGGAGAGCAACCACAAAATCCATACTCAAATCCTCCCAAATCTGATCTGGAATTGGTAAAGGTGTATAAGGTCCAGCCTTGAAGTGTGCTTTAGCCCGTTGACAAGTGCCACATCTCGCAATAATGGCCTGAACATCCCCCAACATTTTTGGCCAATAAAAGTGCTCTTTTAGCAATTCTAAGGTCTTGTGAACACCAAAATGACCTGCCAACCACCTCCATGTGCTTCTCTAATCAACAACTCTCTATATGAGCTCTTGAGGACACATAACCTGTTTCCTTTAAATAAAAAACCCTCCTGAACTGTGTACTCTTCAAAGGCACCCTTGGAACATTTTTGAATCAAATCATGCATCTCCCCATCATGAACATATTGATCCCTTATCAATTGAAAACCCATAACCCTGGCATCAAGTAAAACAAGTAGAGAATACCTTCTACTAAGTGCATCAGCAACAACATTAGCTTTCCCTTGTTTATAATGAGAAACAAAAGTGAATGACTGCAGGAATTCTACCCATTTGGCATGTCGAGGACTAATCTTGTGTTGCCCATGGAGATACTTTAAGGCTTAGTGGTCTGAATGCAAAACAAATTGTTTGTGTCTAAGATAGTGGCTCCAATGATCAAGTGCCCTCACAATAGCATAAAACTCCTTGTCATAGGTAGAATATCTCTGTTTTGTGTCATTTAGCTTCTCACTAAAATAAGCAAGAGGTCGTTTGCATTGAGTAAGAACAGCACTGATTCCCACTCCACTTGCATCGCATTCCACCTCAAATAACTTATCAAAATCTGGTAGGGCTAAAATAGGAGCTTCACATAACTTTTGCTTGATCACTTCAAAAGCCTCCTTAACCGAATTGGTCCATTCAAAAGCACCATTCTTCATATATTCAGTTATGGGAGCCATAATGATACTAAAATGAGGAACAAACCTCCTATAAAAAGAGGCAAGTCCATGAAAGCTTCGAACTTCTGTGATGGACTTAGGCTCAGACCATGACTTAATAGCTTCCACCTTAGATTCATCCACCATAATACCATCCTTAGAAATTATATAGCCAAGGAACACCACACGATCAACAAAGAACACACACTTATCAGGTTTGGCATACAACTTTTGAGCTTTCAAAGTTTCAAAAACCTGTCGCAAATGATCAGCATGTGCCTCATCACTTTGGCTATACACCAAAATGTCATCAAAGTAAACTACCACAAATTGGCCAATAAAAGACTTGAGAACTTCATTCATCAACCTCATAAATGTACTCGGAGCATTGGAAAGTCCGAATGGCATAACTAACCATTCATATAACCCGTGCTTGGTCTTGAAAGCCGTCTTCCATTCATCCCCTTCCTTTATTCTAATCTGATGGTATCTACTCCTTAAGTCAATTTTTGAAAAAATCACAGCTCCATGCAGCTCATCAAGCATGTCATCTAATCGAGGAATAGGGTATCGATATTTGATGGTTATATTATTGATCGCCCTACTATCAACACACATACGAAATGAACCATCTTTCTTTGGAACTAACAAGGCTGGAACTGAGCATGGACTCATGCTTTCCCGTACAAAACCCTTTGAAATCAGCTCCTCCACTTGTCTTTGCAGCTCCTTAGCCTCCATAGGATTGCATCTATAGGCTACCCTATTAGGAAGTTGAGCCCCAGGTAATAAATCAACTTGGTGCTCTACTCCTCTAAGTGGTGGCAACCCAATGGGTAAATCATCAGGAAACACATCTCTATAATCACTCAACAAGGGCTGAATCATGGGGTGAAGTTGTTTGGTCTCTTGAACTTCCTGTTTCTCAATCACAAGCAAAGCATAAATTGGCTCATTCATTCTAAGACTCTTCTCAATTTTAGCTCCACTTAAGAATAGATTGTTTTGTTTAGTTTCTAGCCTTTGAGAAGGTGAATTTGCTTGGAAAGGCTTTAAGGGAGTTAAAGTAATTAATTTACCCTCAAACTTAAAAGAATAAGTGTTCTTTCTACCATCATGTTTAACCTCCTTATCAAATTACTAAGGATGGCCCAATAACACATGACAAGCATCCATTGGAATAATATCACACAAAACCTCATCTTTATAATGCTTTCCAATTGAGAAAGAAAGGGGTACTTGCCTTGTGACTTGGAGACTATTTCCATTACTTAGCCATTGTAGCTTGTAGGGTTGAGGATGTGGTGCAGTAGGTAACCCAAGCTTCTCCACAAGTGTCGTAGAGGCCACATTGGCACAACTCCTACTATCAATTATCACTGTACACACCTTATTATTAATGGTGCAACGAGTTTGAAAAATATTCAGCCTCTGATCTTCTTGGGGACTTATTTGTGTATGTAAGGCACGCCGTAAAATGAGCATAGAACCGCAATCAGCTTCCTCTACTATTTCTTCTTCTTGTTCGGCTGCCATTTCATCACTTTCTGGCTCATCTTCTTCTTCAATTGACTCTTCAATTATTTGGATGTCCCTAAGTGTCATTATTCTTTTGTTCGGACAATTGGCTTGGAAATGGCCATACCCCTGACACTTGAAACATTTCTTACCACTAAGCTCATTTTTGCCATGTTTAGGAGGAATGGGAGAGTCTTTTCGAGGCTCTTAGATTTTGCCATAACCCTTATCCTCTGGAGTGAATTTAGGCTTGGAATAAGAGGAGGAACCTTTAGTGAAGGTAGGTCCCTTAGTGAAAGACTTGAAACCTGTCACCTTTGCACTTTTTGTTTGCTTTTCAACCTTAACTGCAAGTTTGCACACATTTTCAAAGGTGTAATAAGGCTGTAACTCTACCATATGAGCTATGTCTAGCTTTAATCCTCCCAAAAAACGGGCTATAGTTTGCTCTTTAACTTCTGGTAAATCACTTCTCATCATTAACTTCTCAAATTCCTGAATATACTCCTCTACACTACCATCTCCTTGCTTAAGTGTATGGAGTTTTAAATACAATTCTTGCCTATGTGATTCAGGCAAGAACCTTCTCTTAAGAAGTTTCTTCAATTTCTCCCAAGAACGAACTCGATCTTTTCCTTCTCGACTTCTTTGCTTTTTGACATTTTCCCACCACAGCGAAGCATAATCTTTGAAACGAAGGGTAGCCAACTTACATTTTTTTTCATCGGAGTACCCTTTATATTCAAAAACCCTCTCAATTGCATGTAACCAATCAACAAAATCATCTGGATTCAAACTCCCTTCAAATTCTGGAATGTCAATTTTTAAGCCCCTATCATCATCACAATCCCTCCTCCTTCTTACAACCTTAGTGTCATTATCACTAGAGGAATAAACCTCCTCTTCATAATCTCTGGGTAATGGGGGTTGTCTTGAATGTCTTGGGCGAGTGGTTGGTTCGCGAGGTGGAGGAGTACGTGTTTGCAGATGACGATTTTGTTAGTTTTGAACTGCTTCCTCTTGGAGGAGTTGGACTACTTGGTTTAATGTAGCTTTAAGATCATTTATTTCCTCTTGAAGTTTTAATTGACCTACTTCCCATGGTTGAGTTGGAGAAGAGGAAGAGCTTCTGTTAGCCATTTGAGAATTAGAGGAAAATTAAGAGTTTCGGTAAAGTGTTTGAAGCAGTGTTTGGCTAGTGTTTATGGTGATGTGTTAAGTAATGAGATCTAAGGATTATATGAGGTTATGAGGTACTTGGGTTTAAGGGTTTTTTTATTTTCAGTAGAGAGATTCAAAACAGTCAATAAAAATTTCCAGCAACATCCAAAATGCAATCCACAATAGACAACACACCTATGTTCACAACTACTTCAACTTCAATGCTCACAGCAACTTCAAACAACCTTACACATACAACACAACTTCTCTTTTCAACCAACAAGTGAAGAAAAGGCAGTAGATGAACTCACCTCAGCCAAACCAAGGCTCTGATACCAATCTTGATGTGGATCCTTGGCGAATTCCAGCAATGCGAGTAGGTGAGTAAAGTGTGAATCAAATGAAGAGAAAAGAATCGAAATAACTAAGATTGATCCAAGGCATAAAGGCAAAGCCACCAACCAAAGAAACCACCACCTAAATTCCAGCAACAAGAAAATTTAGGGTAAAGGTTTGTCTAAGCTTGAAGAACAAGCTCAATGTTCAATTTTTACTCTTCCAGCAGAAAAAACTCCCTTACAAAGCATTGGATACCCTTTTAAAAAGTCTAATACAAAATAAAATACCACTAATACATTTTCCAAGATCAAAAAGCAATGACAATTACTTAACATATAAGACAATCTCAAAATGGAAAATGGACACAAATGCTTTGTTGGTGCAGAAATTGTCTTGGCCTAATACTGCAACTTTTGTAGTCAACCTCTTATCCTCCATAAATGCATTCTTGGACCTTGCAAATGATTTGAGCTTGCTTGCTGGAACTTCTAAAGTGACATAAAAGAGATAAACTAATAAAATAAAATACTAATTAACTTGAATTTCCTTAAACTTACCAATTTTCCATTTTTCCCTCCAAATGGATATTTTCTTGATTTGTTTCATGTAAGTGATGTGGCAATCAACAAGTGAGATATCATTGGCCCAAGTGATCATGGTTAAACCAAGGGAATAACTTGGGTCTTTAAATGGGGTTTGGGCTGGATGGGTTAAAGGAAAATTGAGTGTTTGACCAAATTGGGTTTTGGTGTTCAAATATAGTTGGGTTTGAAGAGTTAATGTGTTTATGGGTTTGGTTCTTTGATTCATATCAGAGAGTTTAGAGAAAAGTGGGTATTTTGAAGGGTTAATCCCAGGATTGAAGGAGTACAAGAGGTTGATGGAGAGTGCAGAGAAGTATTATAGGAAGAGCAATTTGTTTGTCAGAACCAGGTAATTTTGTTCTTTTGGGCAACTCGAAATTGTTTTTGTTTATTGTGTACGGATAAATTCATTGCATTGATTTATGATGGTAGGATAGCTTTAGTTCAGGCTCCAATTTGTGTGCAGAATTATAGGTGATTTGTCAACTAATGATATGCTTTGTGATATAAAGCAGTCCATAGAATTCTGTGGTGTCTATTCTAGAGGTCATGTTTTAAATGGATACTGTGTGTTTTATACAGTTCTAATGGAAAGGTTTTAAATTAGAAAGATATCTATGCTCTATCAATTTCATTGCAATATGATGATTGGTAAGTAGAGCACATGCTTGTTTTGTCGAGGTAAATGGGAAAATTTTGGAGTTTAAGGGAAGTTATATCTTGCATTATTTTGGTTAGTTTAATGATATAGGAAGTTATTCTGATCGTTGACAATTTTCTAAATGCCCATAGTTTTCTTTCATAATACTCTTTATGGAAAAGATCAGTCTCTAAGTACTTTTTATTAGTATCTTACGAATAACATTAACTTTATGTTTGTTTTAATTTAGCTTGTATCACTAAAATGTCTCTTTTCTGGCAGTGAGATTATGAGAGCTCCAGTGAGACAGATAGCTGAGATTCTTGCTTTACCTCATTCTGCTGATGATTTTAGGCGTCAGGAAGTTCCTCCTTCAGATGATGATACTTGGCTCTACAGTTGCAAGGATGAACTGAACTCTGCCCTTCAAGAGAGACAAAAGGAGTTGGAATTATATGACGCAAAACTTAAGGGTAAACAGAAATCTAAGGAGCCACAGGATACTGGTCCTTAAGCCAGTGAAAATTTTGATGATTTTGATCCTTGTGATATAACAAGAACCATGCAGGCTTTTGTCCATAAAGTGTCTAGCGACAATGTAGCGGAGGTTCCTGAAAATAGGTTAGTACACCTTTGTATCTATCTATATTTTCTACAAGCTTGTACAATTTGGTCCGTTTATATACATATGCATGCATATTTGGGATTCCAGATATAGCTTTGCTGTTGGTGGACTTTCTCTTATGCAAAGCCAGCCTTTGACAATATATGTAGCATAAATTTCTCGTAATTAGCATTGTCAGCTTGTTTGAGTTGACTGAAAACCTTTCTTTTTAAGAAGCATGTGCATGTTTGAGTTTACTGTAAATAAGCTGATAACGTTTGGTGGAGAATCAGTTGGTATAAAATTAGGATTGGTGAAAGTGTTACAGAGATAATCAGGTGTTTAAATTTGATTCAGTAGGTTACGAACATGCTTGAATTAATTGGTATTTGGTGAAATAATGAGTTTATTTTAAGGTATAAATCTAGCCTGATTGTTTACTGGCAAATATATATATATATATATATATTTATAATGACAGCCAATACCTGATTTTTGGAAGTTTTGATTGTCCCTTCCTGACATGAATGTTTTTTTTTTTACTCCTAGTCAGACAAGAATGCTTCTAATTCATGCCAGTACAAGGATTTATCCATTCTATTTCATCTCTCTTGTGACTTCTTTCTCCTACATTTTCCTCAACACTTTGATTTCCTGACTTCAGGCAGAGCCAGGTCTTACTGCTATTTTTAAAGTCCTCAATTAAGCCTATGCTATGCATAACTAGAGTTTAAGCTGGTGTGAAATACTGCAATTCCTTTCTGGTTTTTTGTTTCTTTCATTTTTATGGGCTGGGAAGTGGAGTTAGCTTGGTTATTGCTGGGCTGGCTCTGCAGTTACCTCCTAGGTGATAAGTTCTAAATCTTGCTTCATTAAATAACTAGGAATGCTCCTTGCTATTTGCATGTGTTGTAGGCCATATATAGGAATATTGGATACTTTTTATTATTGCTATATGTAAGATGAGTGACTGTAGTTACTGGACACATCTCATCTATCTTTAATCTTTGTTTTTGAAGGGATCTGGAAGAAGTAGATATTGACGTGGACCGTTTTATCAAAGATGTGGAATTAGTATTAAGGCATCAAGGTTGTGAAGGCACTGCTGAAGATGATGACAATTCTAAAGAAGGGTCCTCTTTGAATGTGGATTTTGGTAACCTCTTTTCAATTGATGAATTAGCATGTTTCTTTTTTTTTATCTTGGCGACAGTTATGAAAATCTAGAAAACATTTCTTTAGCTCTCCATTGTCCTGTAGTTGTGTAGCTGTTGACATTTTGCAAATAGTTCAAGTTTTGTTAGAATAATTTATTAAGGTGAATGTGGTTGGGTAACACATATGCGGAAAGGCAAATAAACTTAGGAATTAGGAGATTTGGAGAAAATATGGAGGAGAGGATTCGAGTGGAGAATAGGATAATAAAAATCATAATAAAAGAAAATAAATTCTCTTTGTATACTTTTTGAAAATTCAAAGATTTAAATTAATCTAATTTGAATGTATGTTATTAGATATGGAAATTCGAAATGCAATCTATAATTTGAAAATAAAAGATCAAACATGCAGGTTGGAATCTCTAATTCGTGTTGTAATTCATAAATGATTTGTAAAAATATTAGGATTTTGAAAATAAAGATTTTATTCTAGACTTGTAAGGATTACAAGGATAGTTTTATAATTCTTTCTAGTCTTTTTTAAACCAGAGGTTGGAATACAAATTTATAAAATTACAAAATAATTATTACAATGAATTATTATACTTGAATTATTCAAACACCAAAAAGTCTTTTGTCTCAATTTGAATAATTGATTTTTATAACTTTGTATTTTTTTCTTATATGATGGAGAATTTTAACTATTTTGTTAAAAGTAGCATTGTCCTCTTTTGAATAATTAAATCACTGAAAGTTGAATTGTCTTAAAGTGATAATATAGCATCTATGTAAGATCTTATGTTTGCCATTTTGTCTTCTACTTGAATATTTTTCACCGAAAGTTGTTTTGTCAACTTGTAATAATTATTTTTGAATAATTATGTTTTATCTTTTCAGAAAGTGAAGGAGCCTTGAAAAAATAGTCCACCAAAGGGATCATGTGGTATTTGATTAGAACTAATTGAGAATTTTTTACTATTTACTTTTATTTTTTTAATTAATTCATCAAACTTTTTTGCATCATTTGTTTCTTGTTTTTCTTCTTATCCTTTGAGGATGTTATAACCTTATTTTTGCTAGTTGGAGTAGGCGGCGAAATGGCACAGACTACTGAAGGCTCATTAGGGATAGTTTGGAGATCTCTTGAATAATTTTTTTAATTTTAAAACCATTTGTTCTCCATTGTTTCATGGTTGTGTGGGCAATTTGATTTATGTCAAATTTATCTCACTATTTGATTTTGAATTTTTTGACTAATAAAAGGTTGTAATTTGAATAAAATTTTTCTAATGTATAATTCTATGATAAAATTCATAAAACTTGAAAGCTCATACGAAAGTAAGTTTCTTGATAAATATGTTAAAATAGGTATTTTCTTTATACCATGGTAATGAATATTGGATGATTTTTTTAAGTAAATTAATTCATTTAGTCTAAAGAAGAACCACCATTCTTTGAACTAATATAGAATATTTTTTAGACAATTGTAAGAGAATTGAATAAATTATGAGTGGTTAAAAGACTTAACAAAAAACATATTAAACCATGTTCTTTGATAGTCTTTATAACTATAGCTTCTTGGAATAAATAAAATGGAGAATAATAGTCTATATAATTGTAGCTTCTTTGAGTAATAAAATGGAGAATAATTTAATTATATGTAAATATATGAATTTATTTGAACAAAGAATTCTTTTGATTTTACTGATTGAGTAAGTTATTTTATTGGGATTTTGAGAACTTTTATAATGGATGATTTTTATAGAATTAGTATCTATGAGTATTAACTTGTAAAATTTTTTATTTTTATTAGGGTTGTTGGTGATAAATTGAACATTCAGAGTAAAAAGTATATATGACTATGCTGTAAAGTTTTTTTTGAGTAAAATATGGTCTAAATAAGGACTAATTTAGATATATTGAATATATTTTTTTTATTTGGTAGGATAATTTTTTGAGTTGAGTTAAAATGAGATAACGATTTTTTGAATAGAGGACCTAGTTTAGGTAGATGATTCTGTTTTGAGAAGTTGAGAATAAGAAAGAAAAGGGAATTGAGAAAACGAGATAAAGGGAGTTTTATTTGATGATTGAATATTCATCGCATAGTTCGAACTTCTCATAATTTTTTTTAATTGTTATAATTTTTACTAAATATTTAAATCACTTTTGCCTTGTAAGAGTTTTTTTGTAAGATAGTATGAAAGTAAATTATTTTTCTCTTTTATATAGATAATTTGAAAATCAAAATTTAAGAGAATTGCTTGCCATTTAATAAAAATTTATTTTGAAATAAAATTTTTTACATTTTTTTTTAAAACTTCTTTGATGTACTTGCAATCAATTGTTAATAAAAAAAATTTTGTTGAATAAATTATCTTGAAATTTTATTATACATAAAATAATTGATAAAATTATTTTTTTAATAGTTGAATAATTCCTTTGACATCTAAATTACATTCTTGAATTACATTCTTGAATGATATCTTATTATAAATTTCTAATAGATCTCTTTAATCTTTCCTTAACAATTCTTTCATAACCTATATCTAAAGTATCTGTTTGTACTACGAGAAATGCACTAGAATTAGGAATGGTTAAATATAGAATAATTTTGACTTTTTTTTTATTAATCTAATTATACTAGAATGTTGATTCGTCTATATGATTGGATTTTTTTTTTTAATAATTTTTCGTATAAAGATTTATATATTTTTCTAATATTTGGAAAGAAACCTGTAACATAATTAAAAAAATTTAAAAATTTCTGTAATTGAGTTTTTTCTCTATTTTCATTTGAAAATTTGGAAGCAAGTTCTATTATTCTATTAATACGTTAAATAGTACTTTGAAGTATTTTATGTCTTAAAAATTTAACTTTTGTTTGAAATAATTTTATTTTAGTGGTCGATACTATTAAGCCATTCTTTTTTACTATTTGAAGAAAAATATTTAAATGTTTAAAATGTTGGTTTAAAAATTTTAAAAATATCAACACATCATTGATATATACAATTAAAAATTGTGAGTAAGTGTTGAATATTTTATTCATAATATTTTAAAATTTTGATGGGACATTTTTAGTTCAAATGACATTATGTTCTATTTATAATAACTAAATGGTACAGATAAGGTAATTTTATATTTATACTCTTCTATGATTTGAATATGTTAAAATTTATTTTTCATATCAAATTTGAAAAATATTATTGAGTTATATAATTTCTTGAGTAAATATTTTTTATTTAATATTAGAGTTAGACAATTTTCAAAGTTGTTGAAGTAATATGATAGATTATTATTATTTGAGAGTTTTAGAGATACATAAAATAATTATTCTTATTTAGGTATTTTAGGATACATAATTTGAATGATCAGAACAGTAACAGTGAGAACTGTGCATACGTTGGTAAGTCGAGCGTTTCAGATAGTAAAACTTAAGAGAGGTAATAATACTATTAATAAGCGTAAGTATTCCAATAGCTACTTTGATTTGAGAATTTTATATTTTAAAATATTTACTTTATAATAATTTAGAAGTGTTGATTTAAAATAATTATTCTGTAATAATTTTGAATATGACTTTTTCATTTAGAAAAATATTTGATTTTAAACATAGAGAGTCTTCAAGGACTATTAATTCTAGGGAACTTATGTTAAAAATTAGCAATATAAGTTAACAAAAAATTAGTCGAAAAAAATTACCCAGTATTCCTTTTAATAATATACATGAAATAAGTATTTTTGATTTTAAGACCGTTTATTTCATTAAAGAACATGAATAAATATTATCTTTACAAAATAAATTTGAAGAAATTTACTCTACTTTACAACCTTAAACAAGTATGGAGAATAATGATTTAATTATATCCATTTTGGATTAGTACAAATAGTTATTAAGCCTTTAGTAAGAATATGATTAGACTTTCCAATATTAATGCTATTAAGAGACAAAACATTGCTCAAATTTTAGGTTTCCTTATTATGTGTGGTCTAGTCAAATTTGTGCAACAATGCCATATATTTTAGTTGTATTCCAAATTTTCAAGTAAGCCTACATGATCTAACCATCCTAGATATTTTAGTTTTAATATACATGCTTTCGAGATTAAATTTAGTCAACATAGGCAAGGATATATGTTATTAAATAGAGTTTATTTCAAACAAATCACATCATAATTCATATTAAATAGAGTTTATTTCAAACAAATCATATCATAATTCAATCTTAAATGTTTACTATAAGATGACGAAGGAGAAACTATAATGATTAGTATTCAAGCAGAAAGAAATGATACCCTTACATCAACTTATACACCAAAATTACTTCAATGAAATGAGATCACTATCCTAGATGTATGAAAAATTGATAATCCTTAAATTTTTAGAAGTTTAGTTCATAAAGATATTAAACAAGTAGTAGAAAGTTTAGATGAAAAAGTTTTATTAAGATTTAATTCATTCAAACAAAATAGGCCATCAATTAGTTACTCAGATTTTTAGGCAACTAGGTCATCATTTTTAATTCCTAATATTTCAAAAGAATATTTCATTAAAATAGAGGAATTAGATACACAAAGTATAGTAAACTACACAATTCAATAGCTGAATCAGTAATACAGCAAAATCTAGGATCTTCAACTTTATTAGACTTTCAAATTGTTAATATGATAACCTTAGACAATTTTGAGATTAATAAACAATATCTTAGAGAAGATTTTAATTTAAATGTTAATAAAGCAAAGGTAGAATAGTTTTACAACACATTTCTTAAGTAAATTAGAGTCAAAATTAGAGAAGAATGATACAAGGAGATGAATAGATTAAAGATTAATATTTTATTTTTTATTTGGTTTGAAATATATTTATTTAATAAGAATATAGATTTTCCTTTTAAAATTGTAGGTGTCAATGTCCAGAATAGTCAACTTAGAATTTGGAAAACAAAAAATTATGGTATTATACAATCTTTATATCCACCTTTAGAATTCATTAACATCAAGATAGCTGATAGTAATATTCCAATATTATCTTTCAAACTAGTAAACAATAGGCCTAATATAAAAAATTCAAATTTAGGAGACATCAAAAAAGTTTACGAATAAAACAACTATCAAAATCAAATTTTGCATATTATCTTTAAATAAGTTAGTCAAATAGAAGATAAAATAGATAATATACAAATTAGACAATCTAATTAATTTTTTTTTCAATATCTCACCACATTTGTTTAAACCTTATAATTTATCTCAAATAGAACAAGAAACAACCATTTTTTCAAAAATAGATTTATTAGATCAAATTAACGAAAAATTAACAATATTATTAGGACCATCTAATGTCAACATTATAGGTGAAAATGATACTATTCAATCTAATGATGAAGAACCTACATTAATAGATAGAGTTCAAAGACAAAATAGACAAAAAATTAGTTGAAAAAAATAATTCTACTAGAAATTATTATCCGACTTCCTCCATCGATATATAATATGAAAAAAGATTTAAATATATTAGTACACAATGCATAGGAGAAGCTGTTTATACATGGAATAAAGATGGTAGATTTAAATATGAGATTATGAATTTACTTTAAAAGATAGGATTGATAGTAATAGCTTTTAAAGCATTAAAATATACAGACTATATAGTAACAAAATATATAGTAACAGGTTTTACAGGATTGTTCAGTTATTAGTGGGATAATATTTTAAGTATTCATACACAACAAAACATACTCAACTATACTAAAAAAATTCAAATAGAAGATGAACAAGGTTTTATTACAGAACATAAAAAACAAAATACTGTAGAGGTACTCATTCGTACAATAGGAATGCATTTTATAGGCAATCATCAAAAAGAATTATAAAGTTCAAAAATAATTTTAATAAATCTTAAGTGTCCAACTTTAGAATATTTTAGATGGTACAAAAATGTATTTGTTATTCATATATATCAACATTAAAACTGTAATGCGTTTTTTTGAAAAGAAAGATTTATTTTAAGATTATCAAAATTCTTTAGTGATAGGATACTTAAAAAATTAGTTGAATTTACAAGAGGTAGTTTAATTCCTTGGAATTCAATAACTTATAATCAGTAGTTTGTATTTTTCAAAAAGAAAGTTTAACATTATGTCAAGAATAAAAAGAAAAAAAAAAGAATAGATATTGTTAAATTGTAGGAAGTTTATGTAAAAATATTATGCCATCATCACGTAGAAAAAAAAAAAACCCAAAATTATTACTTATTATGCAAAGGCTAGAAAACAAAAGGCCTAATTCAACGAAGGTTACTATAAAAAGTATTGTAAACAAAATAGGCTCATTAAGAAAAAGATGCAATTTTTGGAATTTGCAAAAAATCATGTCATATTTCAAACAATTGTAAAATCAATATCAAAATCAATGAGATATTTAAAGACTAAGATGATCTTCGAAAAAAAAATTGTCTAATTATTATTTAGTGAAGAATCCACTAACCAATAATTTAGTAGTTTTGATAATATTTAACAAATAGATAATTTTAATAGTGAAAGTGAGAGTATTCAAAACTGAAGTTGTTTACAAGGAATATACAATTCAATGGTATTAATATCATTAGTAGAAATAAATAAGATAAATAATTTTTATTGGATATAATAGACAAAATAAATAATCTAGATGTCAAACAAAAATATTTATTAAAATTAAAGGATATTATTACCCAATAGCAATAAGTTCATTATCTAAAACTTTTTAATTTCAACAAAATCTTTGAAAAATACTCCACTGAAACTTCTTTAAACAAGTCATCATGGGAGAATTACAACAGGTTGTAAAAATATTAGAAAGATAAATAAAAGAGTTAAATAAAAAAATACAAGACTAATAGTTACAATAATTATAAATAAACAGTAGGTTAGATCTATTAGAAAATTCTAGTTAAAAGAAAAAGAAATAAATAATAATATATAAACTGCAAATCAACAAACTCAAACTAGTTAAAATAATATTCCAACAAAACTTATAAATGATAATGACTTTATTTAAATTATCAATAGAATAAAATTTCAAAAAATGTATATTAATATTTTGTTAAATATAGAAAATAATTTTTATTTAAATACAATTACATTAGTTGATTCAGGGGTAGATTAAAATTGTATTAGAAAAGGTATTATTTTAACCCATTATTATGAGAAAACATATGAAAAATTAAGTAGTGCAAATGGATCCAATTTCAATGTTAGATACAAATTTTCTAAAGTTTAAATATGTAACTAAAAGTATTGTTTTAAAAATAGTTTTATTTTAGTCAAAAATTTTATTTGGAACATTATTTTAGGCATACATTTTCTCAAATAGATTTATCATTTTCAAATAAACGATAGAGGAATTCATACACAAGTAGTAGATACATAAATTATGTTTAAATTTTTGTCTCCTATCAATAATAAAAAAATTAATTTACTCAAATAAAATTTCATTAGTTAACAAATCAATTTCATAAAAAATAAAGAGTGTCATATTCAAGTCTTACAAAATGAAATTTATTATTACAATATAGAAAAACAATTAGAGAATTTAGTCATTTAGATAAAAATCTCAAATATTCAAAAGTTTTTTTTTTTTAAAAAAGTTATGTTCATATCTATTCAATGCTTTTTGAAAAGAAAAGTATATAGTCTACTTACCTTGAGAAAAAGACTTTAATGATAGATAAATACTTATTAACATTAGACTTTATTCAAGTGAATCATGATTTACTAGAACATTGTAGAAAGAAAATTTAAGATTTATTTAATAAAAACTTAATCAGAAAATTCAAGTTACCATAGAGTTGTTATTTTTTCTACGTCAATAAAAATTCAAAAATAGAAAAAGGAGTTTTTAACTTAGTTATTAATTATAAATGATTAAACAAAATCTTTTAATGAATTAGGTACCCATTCCTTTACAAGAAAGATTTACTCAGGAGATTATGACTTAGTAATTTTTTCAAAATTTGATATGAAAGGTGAGTTTTGGCAAATTCAAATCACATAAAGGGTAGATATAAGACTGCCTTTACAGTACCAGTTGGTTATTATGAATGGAATGTAATATTATTTGGACAAAAAAATATCCTTTCAGAATTTTAAAATATTATAAATAAAATATTCAATCTTTACTCATAATTGTTAATTGTATATATTGATGATGTATTAATATTTTTTAAAATTTTAAACTAACATTTTAAATATTTAAATATTTTCTTTCAAATAGTAAAAAAATGGTTTAGTAGTGTCGGCAACTAAAATGAAATTATTTCAAATAAAAGTTAAATTTTTAGGATATGAAATACATTAAAATACTATTTAACTTATTAATAGGATAATAGAATTTACTTTCAAATTTTCAAATGAGATTAGAGATAAAACTCAATTACAAAGATTTTTAGATTTTCTTAATTATGTTATAGATTTCTTTTCAAATATTAGAAAAATTTATGAACACTTACACAAAAGATTACAAAAGAATATAATTTTATGAATGGATCAATATTCTAGTATAATTAAATTAATCAAAGAAAAAGTAAATATTAAAGGGATTTGCTAAAGAATCTATAGTCAAATATTATTGAAGAATATAACTTAGATCTTAAAAAAATTATTCAACTATTAAAAAAAAATTATCAATTGTTTTATGTATAATAAAATTCTAAGATGATTTATTTAACAAAAATTTTCTTTTTAGAATTAATTGTAAGTCCGCCAAAAAAGTTTTAGAAAAAGACATAAATTTTTTTTAAAATAAATTTTTATTAAATGGTAAGTAATTTTATCAAATTTTGATTTTCAAATTGCCTATATAAAAGGGAAGATAATTCCTTTCCAGATTATCTTACGGAAGAATTCTTACAAGGTAAGAGTAATTCAAACACTTAGTGAAAATTATGTCAAATAAAAAAATTATAAGAATTTAAGACTATGTAATGAATATTTAATCGTTGGATAAAACTCTCTTTATCCCATTTTTTCAATGCCCTTCTCTTTCTTATTCTTTAACTTCTTAAAATAAGATCATCTACCTAATTTGGATCTTTTACGCAGAAAATCGTTAGTTCATCTTCAATTCAACTTAAAAAATTATCTTATGAAATAAAAGAATATGTTCAATATATCCAAATTAGTCTTTATTCAAACCCTATTTGACTCAAAGAACTTTACAATCTAGTCAATAGACTTTTATTTTGGATGCTCAATTTATCATCGACAATTCTAATAAAATTAAAAAATTTTACGAATTAATATTCATAAATATTGATTCTGTAAAAATCACCCATCATAAAAGTACTTAAAACCTCAATAAAATAGTCTACTCAACCTGTAAAATCAAAAAAATCTTTTATTTAAATAAATTCATATCTTTACACACAATTAAATTATTCTTTATTTTATTTATTCTAAAATGCTATAATTATATAGATTATCAAAGGGCGTTGTTTAATATATTTTTTGTCAAGTGTTTTGACCACTCATGGTTTATTCAATTTCTTGACATTTGTTCAAAAATTATTCCATCTTGGTTAAGAGAATTGTAGTTCTTCTTTGAACTAAATGAATCAATTTACTGAGAAAAATCATTCAATATTCATTAACATGGTATAAAGGAATATTCCACTTCAACGTATTTCTCAAAAAACCTGTTTTTATATAAACTTTTAAGTTTTATGAAATTTTATCATGAAATTATATATTAGAAAAATTTTATCTAAATTACAATATTTTATTAGTCAGAGAATTTAAAATCAAGTGATGGGATAAATTCAACATAAATCGAGTTATCCTCACAACCATGAAATAATAGCTAACAGATGGCTTCAAAACTAAGAAAACTATTCAAAAGGTCTCTAGAGTGTCTCATATGGAACCTTCATTAGTCTGTGCTGCTTCGCCGCCTACTCCAACTAACAAAAAGAAGGTAATAACATCCTTAAAGAACAAGAAGAAAAGTAAGAAACAAATGTATGAAAAAATATTTGATGAATTAATCAAAAATATGAAAGTAGATAGTGAAAAATCCTCAACTAGTTTTAATCAAATGTTAGATAATCCATTTGGTAGACCACTTTTTCAAGACTTTTTTTTTTTTTCTGAAAAGATAAAACATAATTATTCAAGAATAATTATTACAAGTTAACAAAGCAACTTTTGGTAAAAAAATAATCAAGTAGAAGACAAAATGACAAACATAAAGTCTCATAAATATGTTTTATTATCATTATAAGACAATTTAACTTTTAGTGATTCAGTTATTTAGAAGAAGATAATGTTATTTTCATTAGGATAGTCAAGGTTTTCCATCACACATAAAGAAAATATAAAGCTACAAAGGTTAATTATTTAAATAGAGACAAAAAAAAAACTTTTGGTGCTTGAATAATTCAAGTTTCATAGTTCATTATAATAGTTAATTTATAATTCTATAAATTTGTACTCCATCATTCATTTCAGGGATTAGAAAGAATTAGAAAATTATTCTTATAATTCTTATGAGTATGAAATAAGATTTTTGTTTTCAAAATCTTGATGTTTCTACAAATTATTTATGAATTGAAGATTTCAGCCTGCATGTTTGATTTTTTATTTTCAAATTATATATTGTATTTCGAATTTTTATTTCCAGTAATATACATTTAAGTTAGATTAATTCAAATTTTTAAATTTTTAGAAAGTACACAAAGAGAATTTATTTCCTTTTATTACGATTTTCATTATCCCTATTCTCCACTCGAATCCTCTCCTCTATATTTTCTCCAAATCTCCTTATTCCCAAGTTTATTCTTATTATCATTATCTTTTGTGTAACCTCCCAAGTTTATGCATCTGTAAGCTTCGCGTAGCCCTTATGATATATACCAAACAAGACAAAGCTATTTGGCATTTGCAGTAAGCTGGGTGTCAGCAAAATGCCTTTTACAAAGAATCCGAAAAATATAATTAAATTTCACAAGTCTACCTTAGAGTTCAGGTTTATAATAGTGTTGGCACGTGGACGATTATCACCCCTGTATGTTGGTTGCTTCTATTCTTTGATTGTTTGACCTTGCATCATAACAGTATTTCTTCTAAAATCATTTTGGGATAACGTACCTAAAACTGGAACTTCACTCTTAAAACTTGTCAAGCCCAGTGATTTGTGGTATGGGAGGATTATCTTGTCTTACTGATATTTCAGAGGCCTCTCAATTTTTGTAATATTACTAACATGAAACTGCTTTCTTTCCACACTTCCATATTCATTTCATATGCACCATTGACTTTGGTTGAGCATAAGAGTTTGCTATTAATTCATGAAAACTCTTCTATTCTTGTATATACTATATTTGTTTATTTTATTTATTTCCGGGGTCTTATTATATTATTAATGAAATTTACAGATGAGTCTGAGGATGGGAGTGATGTTGCTGACAAGGATAATGATGACAGAGAGGATGCTTTCATGCATTCGTATTCAGATGCTTTGAACAAGGAACTGAAGAACACCACCATCAAGAAAAGTTTCGTACATGCAACCGAAGAACCTTCTAAGAAAACTGAGGTAATATTTCTTGGCTTACAGGTGAAGGATTGTTATGAAATTCGTACAACTTGCATACACATTTGGCATTTATTTTTGTCATGCTTTATAGGGGAAAAATTGTTTAACTTGAGTAATAAACCTATAATTCCTTTAGAATTTATTAGTTGTACTTTTAGCCATCCTTTTCTTTACCTGTTTCTTTCCCCCTTTTTTATTTTTTAATCATAGTATCTGAAGCTTGAATCTTATCCTTGCAGGGCTCATCAAATTCCACAGAAGACATGGGTGAAGACTTCACTCATGTTGGCATGGATTTGAACCTTGTGAAGAACTTCCTTGATTCATTTTCTTCCTGTCAAGGTCTCCCTGGCCCTACTTCCAATTTGCTCAACTTGATGGGTGTAAAACTTCCCCAAGATGATAACAAGGGCAAGGGCAAATGAATTTCAAGTTTGTTTGTCCTGTCCAATTTGCAATCTCTTTTACAGTTAGATTTGTGACTTTGTGAGTTTAACTCTTCTCTACTTCCTTTCCTCTTGTGATACTGAGTTTGGTGATTTTGTGAGTTTTAACTCTTCTACACTTCTTATCCTTCTATGGTATTGTACATGTATGTCTAGTTATTGGAGGTTGCCTTTTTTAATTTTTTCTTCTTTCTCCAATCTTGACATCTTGGATGCTAAATGCTTGCTTATTTAACTAATATTAACACTGTGAGATGCCTTGAAACATTATACGTG
>CP135532.1:5692640-5910049 GCA_032402905.1 Khaya senegalensis
AAACTCTTATTTTCCTCTGTCCTCACCGTCCATGCCCAAGTAAAACCTAGAGTCCTAATCTCTCAAAATTTCCCGGGAAATCAAATCACCCAACCAAACAAATACCATCCCTCTCGCATTCATTTACGCTCTGTTTACGCTCTTGCATAATATTGAGTGTTGTTTGACCTTTTGAGATAGATGGTGTTACAGAGATTCTCAATTACCACTTGCATTCATTTACGGTCTGCTTCAAAGGTGAGTCAGTCCATTCCAATTTCATTCATCTTTTCAGCATATTTTATTTCGTTAATTTTTACTCGTACATTGTTGTGTTTTGATACTTTATTTCGTCTGGTTTCATTTCATATCTGAATCTTCATTAAATCTCCATACCCACATAGAAAAGTATGTAATATGGAAGGCTCCAAGTTTGATAATTTATTTATTAATTTTCCTTTTTTCTTTCTTTTTCCAATTTGCCATTTGGTGTAAGAAGTTTCGATTTGTAAGGACTGTTTTTGATACTATAAATAGGAGTGTCTGATCTTGAGCTTTTGTAGATCAAAAGAGCATCTGGGTTCTGAGTTATTTTCCTCTGAAAATCGCCTTCAGTTATCTACCATGTCTTCATCTGTACCTTTCTGAGTTTAATTTCATTCATTTTGTGAATATGTAGAGAAACATGACGTGGTTATTTTTTAAAATTTTGATGGTGAATTAAAAAGTGAAATTTGAACAATGGCTATGAGTTCATTAAAGGGAGACAACCAAACAAAAACTTAGCCACCAACATTGCAGTCGCTGTTGCGATTTTCCAAGTTTTTTCAGGTATTAAACATTGCATCTTTTATGTTCTTTTTAGTCAACTTAGTAATTATCATGATCATATTATGCTATATTTTTTCTGGGTAACTGTTGATTGCATTTTTTTTTTCTTCTTCTTAGTTGGGAGAATCTTGCTTTTACCAAATAAATAGCTATCGATTTATTATATTCAATATTGGCTACTAAGGGTCTCATTGTTAATGAATTAATGGATCTTTATGGGTCTTAGCTTAATTAATGTTCTATGGTTTAAGAAATTAGGATTATACAGCTACTAGAGTGGGTCAGTGTTATGTAATTTTGTTGACTAGTTCTATGGTTGTACCTAATGTGTTGCACAAAGTTGAGAAAATTCAACGTGTTAAGATGGGCAGTATGTATTGCACAAAGTTGAGAAAATTTATTGTGTTAAGATGGAAGGCAGGTATTAAAGCTTATTGCTTCATGGACCTGGCATTATGCTACACAATTTATATTATTGGTCTATCCTTTGTTGTTCGTAAAAAAGGAGATGGATGCTTAAGACTTGCTTGGTAGGTCTTTCGTGAAAAATCATTTTTCACCAATTTGTTCATTTTGACCACTGTTATTTTGATCTGAATGTATTAGAAAGGAATGCTTGTAGATCAATAAATAAATAAAACTGTAGATTATTTTAACTAGAGAAGGTACAAGACGATAAATCCTACTATCATATCCACCACCATGCCGGTATTTATTAATTATAGAAGTAATTCATGCCACCATGCAGGTATTTATTAATTATAGAAGTAACTAATGTTGTGTAGGGGACTCCAAGGATGGAGTTCTTTGTTCTGGTTAAGTTTTCAGCTGTAGATCTCTGAGACTGTAAGATATTCGATCCACCTTATTACTATGTTGATGTTTGAAGTTTTATACAAATTTTATTTATCTCATTTTGTTGTTTTGAATATTATGGTGCTTGTATGTTTAAACAAAGATATGTTTGCTCATCTTGCTTTCAAAGAAATTTTATTTTGTTTGGACAAATTAGATGTGATTGCCATGTTTATCATAGTTTTACTGGTGTTCTCTTCAACAGTATCTTTCTCAGGTGAATCGTGATGGCAATCGAATGTGAGAATTATAGTTGCTAGAGGAGTTTGATTCATTGGTTCTAAAGTGGACAACAGATTGATTGAAAATGAGAAAAATGAGGTCAGTGTGTTTTTCGTTAAGACCTTTTTTTTTTTTATGTTTTTTTCCTTTTTTGATGATTATTAAGAAATTCTATTGAAATTATGTTTGTTTTATTTGTAACGCACACTCTGTAAATTGATAAATAGTATTCTGTAAATAGATAACTCAAACCTGTTAAAGAATTATAACAATAGATGTAGTTATACTAGAAGAGGAAGCCACAGGAGGATGTGCAAAAGATTAGAAATATCTAAATCTCTTTCAAGGTCTAACAATAGTCCAAGTTTTCTCTCCACCTCGTTGCCTTGTAAATTTATTTCCTGAAGAATCATAGAATATCCAGATTTGAAAGATTCTTTGTCCCTGAATGCTAGGATGTGTATTCTTTTTGCTTTAAATTCTTGAATGCATTTAACTGACCCTACCTTTTCTTTAAATCTCATGGCAGCAACCAATTCTAATCAGAAATATATGGATCTTTCCCAGAAATTTATAGTCTATAATTGTTGTTATTGGATCTCTATGCTCAATGTACTGTGAAAGAGTCAAATTGCCTTTGAAATATTTATCTGGTCTTCTTGCATGCACATATGAACTAGGTGAAATATATTGCATAATTATTTGTCCTTAGAACTAGGCTTAAATATACTTGCAATATTGAAATGTTTCGGTTAAATAAATTTAGCACTTGATTAATTTTTTTTTGGGTGTAATAGTATACATTTATATTTTATTTTAGTTTATGATTTGGGTCATGTTGATAAATATTACTTGTGAAGACGTTTTAGATGCAAATTGAAGGTGAAATAGTAGTTTTTGTTCTATCTTTGCTTTTTTGAAAATAAAATAGTAGTTCTTTTGTTCGATCTTCATCTTTTTGCAATATGATATTTATAAGCATAATTTTTATTTGTACTCGATATTTATCTTTAAATTATAATGTTTCATACACAATATTTTTATATAATTCATGTATATTTTGTTCATATAGATTATACATTTTAATCTAATAAATATTTTGAATTATTATGAAGAATAATATGTACATTTCTCTTGCATTTGTTGGATGCTATTGAATAATTATGATAACAATCATTCAGTTAATAGCAAGCTTTAAATGCTATAAATAACTAATTGTGAAGATAACAAATGCTACAATGAAAATAGCAAGCATTTTTAATAGCAAGCATTTTTAAAAATGCTACAATGCTACAAATCATTCAAAATTGTAGCATTTTTAAATTGATATAACATTTTAATGTGCAGTAGCATAATTGAAGTGTTACAAATAATATGTTTTTGTAGCATTTTCATTGTGGACAGTTTGATAATATTTCATAAGTGCTATATCATATATAATGGTAACTTTTATTGAATGCAACTAAAAATATATTTGTGGCTTTCATTATATGCTACAGAATTATAATTTGTAGCACTTCGTATCTACTGCTAAATAGGTATACTTTTGGTAATATGGGCTATTATAACACTTGAAAAAGTGTTAATATTTACAGGCTTTTTAAGTGCGGCCATATCATAATTTTGTTGTAGTGATAACATATCATTTTTCAAAAAGTCCCCCATTTTTATGGATTTCTCTCTTTTTATAGGCTTTTAACAAAATAGTTGTTAATAGTTGTAACTCACGATAATCTTCATGATTGTGGGTGATTATCAACATAATGGGCAGTTTCATAAGAGACGTGTAATGGGTGGTTACATAGACAATGTGACTTATTAGCTATTAACCTTTGACAAGTTCTAGGTATCTTCGATATCCATAAAATGTGACTAATGAGACATTTTGCCATGCTTAGTTGACTGGAACTCTTCGAAAGAGAGTATTAAGCTAATTATAGGCACTATAAGAGTCTTTCAATTTCTAATATTGTTAAGTTTGGTACTAGAAACTGTGAAATGTGTCATCTTCAAGTTGTATGTATACCATGATCAGTAGAAAAGAGATTGATATGGTTTCATAATATGTTTGGCTGATTAAGAGGACTACAGAAGTCCCCCAATTTTTAGTATCAACAAGTTCAACATTATAAACTGTAAAATGTGTCTTTGAGTTGCAGCTTAAAGTTTTAGGATCTATTTATTCTTGGGTTTTAGTAATGCTTTATTGACATATTAAATTGGTTTTTTTCACATTTTTCTTGTGTTTTTTAGCTAGGAAGGCACTTACCATGTGATTTGACAAAATCAAAGAAAAACACATCCTTTTTTTCTTGGTTGGACTAAAAATTGAATCTCAGTTAGATAACCCTATGATTCACAGAAACTCATTTCATAATTTTCAATCCATTTCATTCCTTTTTCTTTTTGCATCACCTAAAAAAATTCAAAATATCTTTAAAGTGGCTATCTTTCCAACCTAACTTTGCTTCTACTTCAAAGTACTTAAAAATTTTATATCGATGGTTGCCTTGATTTTTTATGGATTTATTTCAATCCCTTGTTCACTGACCATAAATTCCAAGAATTTTCTTAAGCTAACTTCTCAGGATATCAAATGCTTCCTTTAAATGATTAACATAGTTTTTGATATATATGGACTTATTATCATGTTGTGCACATATAACTCTATCATTTTTTTAATAAAAATTTGAATATTTTATTTATTAACGTTTGAAAAAGGCTTTGACATTTTTTAATTCAAAAGACATCATCTTGTAATAATAAAGGTTTTGATCAGTAATAGATATTGTCTTCTTTAATTGGGTTCAAACATTCCGATCTTGTTATATCTTAAGAATGAATCCATAAACTAAACAAACTATGATAAGCAATTGAATTCAAAAGTTAGTTAATCTGAGATAAAGGGAAGCTATCCTTTGGACATGCCTTGATTGAATCAGTACAATCCATGAATATGCTTGACTTCCAATTTGTCTTCTTAATCATCAACACATTGATAGTCTACTTAAGATAATAAACATTTCATATCAAACTTGCCTTCAACAACTTATTGACCTCAGTGAAAATTGTATCATACATCTCTTCATTGAAAGTTCCCATTTTTTTACTTTACTGATCAGTCTATTACCAATCGGTATGAGATGATTCTTGGATCAATCCAGGCATATCTTCATGAGACCATGTAAAAACATATGAGTACTTCTTGAGAAACTTGAAAAATTTTTCTTTATTGATATTGGGCAACCTTGAACTGATTTTTACAATTTTTGTTAAGTCATCATCCCATATAATTGTCAATTCTAACTTCTTAATTGGTTCCTTCGATTGAATTGCCTCATCATCTCTTGAGTCTGCATAACAAGTTTTTTTCACAGTTGTTGCATAACAGCTTCTTGCCTTCTTTTGATTACTTAACATCATGCCTAAGCCATCTAAAGCTGAGAACTTTAGCTTCAAATAATAGAGTGACATTGGAAATCTCCAAGTTTGTGTAAAAGGCCTCCTCAACAAGACCTTGTATGGAATAAGATGATCAACAATAAGAAAATCGACCATTATTTTCTTTGTATAAGTCTTCTCACCTATAGTAATTAGATGTTGAATAATCCTTACCAGCATTACTCATCCATCACCGAGTTATATAAGGAAGTTTGTTCTCTTTCTTTTAATGTATCTTTAAATAAGATACTAACTGAACTCTTAGTATCAATAGACACTCTATTCGCTAAAGTCATTGTTATATTCATAGTCAGCACTAGAGCGTCATCGTGTGGATAATAATACCGTTGGCATCATCTTTAGTAAACATTATTGGAACAAAATATATTCCTAGTTACTTATTTGTATAAACATTAAAAGTAAAATTTTCATCAATATTGGGCGTCAACAAGTAGTGAGAATAACTCTTGTGGGCCTAATTGGAATCCTCAGCAAATGTTAGCCCTTCAGCAATTATCATAATATGTTGCTTTTTAACATTATCTCTTTGGTTGCTTGGTCTATATTCATTTTCAACTTTTTGTCTTGGTATAGCTGCGAACTCTCTTAAATAATTATATTTTTACTACAACCTATTTATTTTAATTTGTGCACTGCTCAATAACACAACGTTAACTCTTGTTCCTCGTTCGAAGTGTAGTTTTAATTGGTTGTTGCCCTACCATTATGCTTGTATCCCTTATTTCTTCATAAATCCTATCAAAGGGTGTATTAAGGAAGGTAAATTACCTTTTGTCGATTATCCAGGTCGTTCTTTTTTTTTTATCATTTCTTAGAGGTGGATGTGGTAATCTTTCTAACATTGGACGCCTTAATGATCTTCTTGAAGAGTTGTAATTTGGTGTAGATTGTTATTTCTTAATGACAATGGCTGTCTAGAGAATCGAGATCCCCATAAAATGTAATGATCCTTATATGGTGGTTTCATAGGTTGATTGTTCTTAAATCTTTTTAAATTCCCTTTTGATCTTCGGATATGTTCATCTCTACCGTATCTTGGCTCCTCTCATTTACGTTCTTATATTTCGTCACTTTTTATTTTTTGCAGCTTTTTCTTCTATCATAGGTTCCTCTTTTGCCTATAGATATGCGATATCGTAAGTTTTCACACGTTTGTTCTGCAATTCATACCAAAAATTACACATTTTGTTTCCTTTCTTAAGTTCTTCAAGAGCAATTAAGAGATTATAAGCCTATAATTCTAATACTTCAGCATAGTATTTCTATATATTCTTTCGAGCTCTTATTGATTTCATGTTTCAATGTCTTCAAATTGCTCAAATCTTTTAAATGTAAGCTTCTTTGAATTCCTATGAAAATTCATGATATAACTGCTTAAAAGAGGTTATACTCCTCTTGATTCCAATTTTTTATACCAAAGCCACACTTGTCCGTCTAAAGTCAGTGAAAAATGTGCAAGACATCTCTAATTCGGTCAAGTCATGGATATGTAGCATCTTTTTATTTTTGTTGATGTATAATGTTGGATCAGTTTGTCTTGTATAAGTGTTGATTTGTTGTATTTTTAATATCTTTAAATCATAAATCAATAGTCTCTCGTTACAATAGTAAATTGACCTTGTACTCATATTTTGTTCTACTTCAATCCTTCTCTCTCTCTCTTTTTAACTCTCGTATCTTGTTTCGAGGCTGTTTTAGTTATTTAAACATATTAATATGCCTTTTTTTTTCTATTGATCGCCTTTCCTTTGTTCTATTCTATTTTTCACTGTTGTGTTCTCATCTCATACATCTATTCTAAGGCACTCTGATGGTGCATCACTATTTTTTATAATGACTTTTTTTCAATTGAGATAACTTTCTCATTATTTTCTTCAAATATTCAAAATGACATGTTCAATGTTGGAAACTATAAATTTTGCTTGTGCATTTTTCTCCATTTTTGACTTTTTGTTTTCTTTTTTGAAATATAGTGAATCTCATGAGACATGGAATTAGGGTTCGAGTTGGCCTAAGATGACACAATTGTTAAATAGGTGAATTAAGGTTCGAGTTATCAATTCTTAAAACTTGAACTCGTTATAATGTGATTAACTATTTAAGTTATTATGTCGTGTTAACTTATTTATGATTCAATATGTTTATTTTATATTTTTCACATTTTGAAAGTGATTAGTTATATTTGGTAAAAAAATTGATTAGCATTTGAGTATATTATTCTAATAAATATTAGAGTATATTAAAAATATATTAAATAGTGACACGATTATAAATTGCTTAATCCATTTATTAATTGTGTTGAGCAAATGTTTTTGATTTTCCATATATATTCTTGCTTAAATTATGTCATATGTTTGTTTGACACAACACATGCATGACAGATCTACCCAAATTGCCATCCCTCACCACCTGTACTAATTTTTGCTTTAGGAACAATTTAGTTTATGATTTCTTGGTTACAAGCTAAATTTTCCTGAAATTTTGATATTTGTATCATGAATCTTCTTTAATTCAGTACACGGGTCCTGTTATACACAGAAAGACCATGTTTTGAGAATTGAGATTGATAATTTGGAATTTTGTTTCTAGTATGAATATTTTAACTCATTGAAACTCCCTGTGGATGCTAATGCTTTCAACGCTGGCAAATCTAAAGAATCTCAGATGCAGTTCTGACAGCAGCTGCTAAATGCAATTTCAAATATCAATGCACAATCTAGCAATCAGTTTAGGCAGTTGGCATCTGTACAAATTCCTCAAATGCACTCACCGGAAGGAAGATTTAGAATTGAGAATGAATTTACTTGTGTTGCCCGGGACAAGAAGTTCATCACTTGGGTGTTTTTTTTTTTTTTTGAAGTGATCAGTTACCAAAATTCTAAAGGAGTTTGTTCACATGCAGGAATACAGGTGTCATTAGGGCTCCTCCTTTGGAGGTGGATGGTTTCCAGGAATTGATGGGCGGGGATGCTTCACTAAAACATGATTCAGAAGAAAATAAGCTGACCTCCCCAACAAGTAAATAGCTGTTAGTATTTGTCAATCCGGGTACAACTGCAAAACCCATCTTTATCTTGATCTCGGTAGTTTTTTTGGGTGGTTTGCTTCTTTTATTTAGAAAAAGATGTCTGAATCTGTATATACTAAAATTTAAATGCATGACTAATGTATGCATTGCTGATGGTCCATTTGTCTGACTTCTTGTAACCGACCCAAAGAGTGGACAAGTCACAAGCTAGCAGTCTCTAAGAGAATTTCTTTCGTTCTACAATCAGTGTACTCCAGTGAATATGTAGGAGTCGTCACGCCATACCATTTCATTCTATCTACCATCACCAACAACTACGAAGACTATTTTTATGTGGAAGTCCTCCATTCCGATTGTATGCAAGAAGAAATCTTAACTCAAGCTCTGCAGTATAACCGGGTTGCAACTTGCTCGCTAGTGCAAGAATTTAAAAAGCATTCGGCATCATGCATGTATAATATACTTTCAACGAATGAACAATAATATAGATTATTGCCCTGATTCTTTTTGCTTCTTGATTTGGGAGTCAAGATCTCATTTCAAAATCAATCAATAGGCAATGTTAGGTTTGGCATCTTGCTCATTGGTGCTTGGTATATTTAGGGGCTCCTAATTGTAATCTATACTCCCTATTAATCAGAGTGGGACCTACTTTGGGGCTTGATGGTATAATTTTTTATTTATTATTTATGTTAATTATAAAATTTGTTTCTCCGTTGGATGTAATTTTGTTATTTCTCCATTTATCTAACGTAGAATGCTGAAAGTTTGTAAGCTTTGATAATTCAGTTGATCAAGCGTAAGGGTTTTGTAATAATTTAAGTTTGACTGCCGTCTTCATTTATTATGAATTGGAAAGTTGCAGCCGGTCACCCCTATTCATTTACTATATATATGTATATATATATATATATATATATATTAAACGAAAACGAAGGACATCAAATGACATGATCTTATTGCCCTTTTGGGGGGGGTGGGGGAGTAGCATCGTACAAATTTTTTAAATTTATTCATTTTATTTCTACCAAAAACACGTAAAAGGTGTTGCATATCAGGCCGATGGATGATAAATATATATCTTTTACAGTATAAATAATTATTACAAAAATTTATTTTAATTTACTTTAATTTACTTTTTGATTATTTGGCCCCGCAATTATAATAAACATGACCTTAAACATCAATAATGAGAGTGCACGGATATATTTTTATGTAGAATTTTATATTTTCTAATAATAAAAAATTTATAATATAAATAATATTTAAAATTAATAACAAAAATACTATAAAATAATTAGTAACTAAATTGGTAATTTTGTACAAACTCAACTCGTAAGTGTTGGTTCGGTCTCAAAAGTACTAATTTTATTTTGAATTGAGTTCAAGTTAAGTTTTCTTAAGCTAACTTTTCAGGATATTAAATGTTTCTTTAAATGATTAATAGAGTTTTTGATATATATGGACTTATTATCATGTTGTGTACATATAACTTTATCATTTTTCTAATAAAAAATTTGAATATTTTATTTATTAACGTTTTAGAAAGATTTTGATATTTTTTAATTCAAAAGACATCATCTTGTAATAATAAAGGTGTTGATCAATAATGAATATTGTCTTCTTTAATTGGGTTCAAACATTCCGATCTTATTATATCTTGAGAATGAATTCATAAATTAAATAAACAAAATTTTTAACTTATTGACCTCAGTGAAAATTGTATCATATATCTCTTGATTGAAAGTTCCCATTTTTTAACTTTACTGATTGGTCTATTACCAATTGGTATGAGATGATACCCAGATCAATCCGGGCACATCTTCAAGAGACTATGTAAAAACACACGAGTACTTTTTGAGAAACTTGAAAAAGTTTTCCTTTTCGATATTGGACAACCTCGAACCGTTTTTTACAATTTTTGTTAAGTCATCATCCCTTATAATTATCAATTCTAACTTCTTAGTTGGTTCTTTCGATTGAATTGCCTCGTCATCTCTTGAGTCTGCACAAGTAATTTTTTTCACAGTTATTGCATAACAAGTTCTTGCCTTCTTTTGATTACTTAACATCATGCCTAAGCCATCTAAAGCTAAGAACTTTAGCTTTCAATAATAGAGTGACATTGAAAATCTCAAATTGTGTAAAAGGCCTCCTCAACAAGACCTTGTATGGACTAAGATGATCAATAATAAAAAAATCGACCATTATTGTCTTTTTATAAGTCTTCTCACCCATAGTAATTAAATGTTGAATAATCCTTACTAGCATTACTCACCCATCATTGAAGTTATATAAGGAAGTTTGTTTTCTTTTTTTTTAATGTATCTTTAAATAAGATATTAACCGAGCTCTTAGTATCAATAGACACCCTGTTCACTAAAGTCATCACTATGTATATAGTCAGCACTAGAGTGCCATCATGTGGATGATAATACCTTTGGCATCATCTTTATTTAACATTATTGGAAAAAAAATATATTCCTAGTTTCTTATTTGTATAAACATTTAAAGTAAAATTTTCATCAATATTGGGCCTTAACAGGAAGTGAGAATAACTCTTGTGGGCTTAATTGGAATCCTCAGCAAATGTTGCTTTTTGACTTTATCTCTTTGGTTGCTTGGTTCATATTCATTTTCAACTCTGTCTTGGCATAGCTGCGAATTTTCTTAAATAATTATATTTTTACTGCTTCAACCTATTTATTTTCATTTTTGCACTACTGAACAACATAACATTAGCTCTTGTTTCTCGTTCAAAGTATAGTTTTAATTGGTGCTGATGAATCAAGAGGGTAGCAGTGAGAGCTATTCATACGTTGGCAAGCTAGGCAGACCAGGCAGTAAGATCCGAGAGGAGGGCAATTAGACCGTTGGATTACCTAGGTGTTCCAGTAGCTCCCTGGAGACTAAGGTATTTGTGTTTTAAATTATTTGTGCAGTAATAGTTTGAGATATTGATATGAGATTATTGTTCAATTTTAGTTTAAATCATGTCTAATTTATTTAAGAAATCTTTTAGCTTTAAGACCAAGAAAGATCCCAAGGTAGTAAAGTCTAGAGAACTTATGACCAAGGTTTCCAATTTTTCTCAAAAACTTAGTAGTGAAACTTTGTCCAATATTCCACACAATATAATTTATTCAACTCCTAATTATATGTTCAATAAAATGGAAAAATCAATTAAAGAACATGAACAAGTCTTATCTCTCCAGAATGAATATGAGGAAATTCAATTGCTCAAACCCAATAACGACCCAGGATTAGGATTGAACAAGGTAGAAAAATATTGAAAATAAAAGATTTAATAAAAATAATCAAAAGTATGTTGATAAGTTGGACGAAATTGAATCAAACCTTTGACAATTTTGAAGGAGTCTATATATGCAGTTTTGTAAGAAAGATAGTAATATGCTTTCTCAACTATTACAGTTTCTTCTTCCAAAATATCGTCTTCTAAAATAAAATGATCAATTTGAATATCTATGTAATAGACTGGTTCAAAGAATTGAAAATAGATTGTTCGATTTGCAAAAACTAGAGAGAAATTGTTGATTGGTGTTTGTACAAAGAACTCTTGATGAAAAGATCTATACCACATGTATTTTGAACAAAAGATTTTATTGAATTGAGAAATTGAAAGATTACAAAGAATGTTTTCACAAAGTTTGAAGAGTGTATTTTTTGCCTCTCCCCAACCATGTGAAATGAAGTCCTACTTATATAACTTGAAAAGAAACTAATTGATTATATCTTGACAAATGAGTAAGCAACTTTTGACTCTAACAAAAGATGCCTTCTCCTTCCACTTGATTGCAACTTTTGAATTTAGCAAAAGATGCTTTGTCTTTGCACTTGATGAGATTCTTTGAAAATTGAGCTTGTAGGGACTACTGTCGGCAACTTTTGACTTTTGTGGCCGAAAGGTTGGTGAGCATATTTGAAAATTTGAGCCTGTGGGGACCACTGTCTTCCACCTGTCTTTTGAGCAATAATTCCCTTTTAGAAATTAAAAGGGTCATGATTTGCAAACGGGTCATACTCGAGATTGGACCCCGTGGATGACGCGGCATCATCATCTTCCATGTGTTTGATAATATCATCAAACAGCTTTTTGTACATTTTCTTTTTCTTCTTTTTGTCTTTTGAGCATGTGACTTGAATTTGGCTAGTTGGCGTGGTAGGTGAAGCTGATCCAGGCTGGCGAGAATCACTCGGAGGCTTGCTAGATATCTCTTGAACAGCATTCTGGATTTGCTTTCATTAGCTAACTATTGCATCATTGTCGTTATGTCCATTCTGCGCATATTGTATTTGTCTCACCATTTTATCCTGTATTCTCTTAACAAAGAGAAATTGCAGTTTGGATAAAATGGTTCTACTGAATAATTCCATGATAATATCCAGGGGATTTGAAAGTCAACATGGAACTTGAGCTCAGGCATGAATCCTGTTGGGCATACTTTTTCATATACCATGGTAATGAAAAAAGGTTGATCTTGTCAGGGTAAATTGAGCTATCTGGTTCGAAGAAAAACCACCATTCTTGGAACTATGATAGAATTGTAGTTTTTGGGCATTGTTCATGGAATTGGAAAAACTATGAATGATCATATGATTGAACATAAAAGGCATTGTACCAGGCATGCTGGTAGTCCACATAATTATAACTTTTGGGCACATAATTTACAGAGAAATCTTTCTCTGCATACATTGAGATAAAGTCACTTGAACAACATATTTTCTTAATTTTGCATGTGGAATATGCAATTTGATCAGGGTATTTTGGGTCTTTATTGTGCACAATTTCTACGGAATTTGTATCTACAAGGATTAATTCGTAGAATTAACGGGTTTTGTAAGGTTGAGCAGTAAGGTAATGAGTGTTTGAGGGAAATAATCTTTGAGCAAGACTATGGGCTTCTTTCCTGGTTACAGGAATACCAAATGGGGTAATTTGAATATGTTCTTTTTGAGCTTTGGTTTGATAAAGGGATTTTGAAGTGGATTTTTGTTGGGTAGATGACCTAGGTGGCTGGGTAGGTGACGCTTGATACTTAAGAATATTTGAGAAAGAAAGTGAGGGAAATTGAGAAGCGGGAACCAGGTATATTTTACCTGTTTGTTGAACCTTCATAGCATAGTCTTGAGCCTTCATTTTTTGTTGTCTTTTATCACTCATTTTTGAACACACACACTCAGTGTTTAATCTGTTTTTCCTTGTAAGAATTCTCGAGTGAGATAGTCTGGTAAGGAATTCTCTTCTCCCTTTATATAGGCAATTGAGAAATCAAAATTTGAAAGGATGGCTTGCCATCTGGCAAAGATTTGTTTTGAAACAAGATTCTTAACATCTTTTTCTAAAACTTCTTTTCTTGCAATCAATGCGCAAAAGAAAAGTTTTGTTGAACAAATCATCTTGAAATTTCATGATGCATAAGACAATTGATAAAATTTCTTTTTTAATGGTTGAATAATTCTTTTGAGCACCTAACCATATACCCGAATGGTATTTCACAATTGATTCTTTTGATCCTTCCATTTTTTGCTTGAGAATACCCCTATATCCTAAATCTGAAGTATCCGTTTCTACTATCAGACTAGCACTAGGGTTTGGTAATGCTAAATAAGGAATAATCTTGACCTTAGCTTTGATCATCTTGACTACTTGGGTATGTTGATCCGACCATGGAAGTGGATTCTTCTGAAGTCTATTGTACAAGAGTTGACACAAAGTCTTAAAATTAGGAAAGAAATCAGCTATATAATTGAGTGATCCTAAGAATCTTTGTAGCTGGATTTTGTCCTTAATCTCGTCTGAAAATTTTGAAGCAAATTCAATTGATCTATTGATGGGTTAAATAGTACCTTGATAGATTTCATGACCTAGAAACCTAACTTTGGTTTGAAAAAGTTTCATCTTGGTGGCCAACACAACTAAGCCGTTCTTTTTGACTATCTGCAAGAATATCTGCAAATGTCTAAAGTGTTGATCAATAGACTTTGAATAAATCAAGACATCATCAATGTACACTATTGAAAAATGTGAATAAGGGTTGAAAATATCATTCATGATGTTTTGAAATTCAGATGGAGCATTCTTTAGTTCAAAGGGCATCACGTTCCATTCGTAATATCCAAAAGGTACTACAAAAACAGTCTTGTACCTATCCTTGGGATCAATCTGGATTTGCCAAAATCCTGATTTCATATTAAACTTAGAAAATATAACTGAGCCATATAATCTATTGAGCAAGTCTTTTTTATTAGGAATAGGATACCCAATCCATTGAAACACTTTGTTGAGAGGTTTATAATTGATCACTAGGCGGGGCACACCGCGTTCTATTTCAGAATTCTTATTGACATAAAAAGTCGAACAACTCCAAGGTGATTTGGATGGTTGAATAAGCTTTTTTGAGAGTAAATCATTGATTTCCTTTTTACAATGTTCAAGGAGATCATGATTCATTTGAACAGGTCTGGCCTTGGTTGGAATGTCTTTTTCCTTGAAATCTTTTTCATAAGATAATTGAATCATATACTTTTTCCTTTCCCAAAAAGTATTTGGTAGGTCCGAGCATATTTCCTTCTGAAAAAGTTGGTGGAGGTCATTGATTTTCTTTTGAACAAGTGGGCTACCTAACATGTTTTCTACCTTGTCATAATTGATTTCCTTTTGTAAGGCAAGCACGTGATTCTCCTTGTGTTGAATAAAATTGATTTGTTGGCTTATGAAATTTTGTTGGAGCATGTGAATTTTTTTTTGACTGATGGCCGACAAAAAGCTAAAGGTTACTTTGGTGCCTAACACCTCAGTATGGATTCCTTTGTCGTCTACTTGAAAGGGATAGATTTGAGTCAGAAATGGGGTACCTAGAATGATATTTTGAGACAGATTTTTGACAAGAATAAAATTATTGTGAAAACAATAATTTTAGTTGCAGATTTGAGCATTGGACAGCTTGTACCTAACATTGAGATTTGATCCATTAGCACTACTAAGACGTTTATAGGTCTTTTCGAAATATTGAGTTGGAATGATACCTTCCCTAATGCAATTTTGATCAGCTCCTGAATCCACTAATGCAGTTGTATTGATTGAGAATTTATTTCCTATGTGTAAGGAAATATTGACATACCATTTTTGAAAATTAATTCTATTAATGAGTTGAACAAAGTTGTCATCATCTAAGACTGGATCAGACAATGGTAATGGTGGTTTGGAACTACTTTCAGTTTGCTGATTTGCAATTTGAACAGGGGATGTTATTATAGAATTTTCTAATAATTCTATCCTAACATTGGTTTGAAGTTGCTGTAGTTGTTGATCATTGACTTATTTCTTGAAGTTTTTGATTTGAGTTTTGAAAATTCTAACTTTTTCTTGAAGTTTTCCGGTGGTAACCTGTTTGAAAAGGTTTTGAGTAGGGTATTTTTCAAATATTTTATTGATATTGTAAGGCTCTAGGTTACTAGCCTTTTGTTCACTAGTAATGATTTTCCTAAGGTCGAGCAAATATTTTTTCTTGAGTTTTGGATCATCTATTTTGTTAATGATGTCTAGGACGAATTGTTTATCAACCTTATTCCTACTAATCATGTTGATGTGTGGACAGTTACAAATGCCTTTAGAACAATTGCAACTTTGAACAGAATCACTATCACTAGTGGATTGATCTATCTGTTGAATGAGTTCATCAGATGACTCTGACGTTTGAACACTAGAATCTTTACTAAGAAGAAGTTGAGTGAACTTAGATCTAAGATCTTCTTGATTCTTAAAAATTTCATTGATCTTGTTCTTGGTCCTACAGTTATTGGATGTGTGGCCTGGTTTCTTACAAGTCCAACAAACAATATTTTTGTTTTTGGGCTTATAACCTTTCCTATGTTTCTTGAGCCTTGAATAGTATTGGTCATGGTTTTGGGCTTTTTATTTTCTGGGCTTTGGGTAGTAAGAAATTTGTTTGGGCCTAAATTTCTTCCTACGAGATTGAGCCTGTATTTGTTCATATCCATATTAAGCACAGAAATTACCTACAGTTTGACTAAAAGAAAACTTATCAGTTTTTCTTTTTTCTTTTTGTTCTTGACAAAGGGCTAAGCCTTTTTTTTTTTGACAAAAGTAAAGAGTTGACCATAAGTGATTGTATTCCATGGGATTGATCCTCCTTCTGTAAAATCTACTAATTTTTTGAGCACTCTATCAGAAAAGAATTTTGGCAAACTTGCAATAAATCTTTCCTTCCAGAAAGAAGCATTACAGTCTTGGCGTTGAAGTATATGTGTGATGAACACATTTTTATACCAACGAAAATCACCTAAGGTTGGACACCTAAGATTGGTCAAAACAATTTTTGAACTTTGCAATTCTTCTTGAGGATTGCCTACGAAGTGCATACCTATGGTGTGTATGAGTACTTCTACGACATTTTGAACTTCTTGTTCGGTTGTCAAACCGTCTTCGTCCTCTACTTGATATTTTTCTACATGGTTGAGAATGATATCCTGATCGTGTTTACTTAAACTATTGTCCCACCAATATCTTAAGGAACCTGTGAATCCCGCAACAATATACTTTGCTGCAGCATGATCAGAATGTTTGAGGGCTTGATAGGCTAGAGCAGCCATACCTATTTCTTGGAGCAAATTCATAATCTCATACTCAGATCTACTATCTATGTTCCATTCATAAATGGCTTCACCTGTATATTAAGTAGTTATGAATTTTGAGCGTTCTTCATATTGAAGGTTGGGTGGAGTTGGTCTAGGATAATAATTCCTAGTGTTGGAATCTTGATTGAACTTGGGCCTAGATCTTCATTGAATTCTATCTATTTGGATAGACTCATCAGAACTAGATTGAACAGTTTTGGACTCATGGATGACATTAATATTGGGCCTGGATGAACCTGGTAATTGGGCCAATTGTTTATTGATCTGGTCAAGCAATTCTACCTTTCTAAAGGTAATGGGCTCTTTTGAGGTTGATGGTAAATTATAAGGCTTGAACAGAGGTGGTGAAATATTTGAAGGAAATTGGGCCGACTGTTTGGGCTGGAGATTGTCTACCTTGTCCTCTATACGACTAACCTGATTGGCTACCGTATGAAGGATTTGGCTTTGAAAATTATTTTGTTCATAGACTTTCTTGATATCACCTAAGGTGGATGGATCAGTATTGGGCTTATTTTCGGCAATTTTGAAAGGAGATGTAGGGATACTGGTTTCTCCTATTTTGAGATTGATTGACTCTAGAGGTGGATGAACAGATTAGACTGGGCCATGGGATTTTGTATCCCATTTTTTGATTTGACTAGATTGAACCTGGACTTCTGCAAAGGGGTAATGAATCTCATGATTCTTGAGATACATTTCAAACCAAACAAAGAAAGGAATATTGACTTTAAGCCTATTCATTTCTTCATACCACTCATTTCTTATTTGACCACGTTTATCATTATCAAAATTGGCATAAAACCATTGAACCTTAGCCTGATTTGTTTGACTTTTGAAGTCTTGACGCAAAAAGTCTTTGTCAATTTAGAAATTGTCAGATGTAATCATATTGACGGATTGAAAATCTGATAAGGTAGGAGATCCTGGGGCTGACACATGTGTGACTGGTTTAGCTATAGGATTGGAGTAATGAACAGATCCTTGAACACTATGAGCACTTTGAGTTTCTACTTCATCTACGTGGTAAGGTTTAGATGAAGATGGAATTGAAAAGGAAGCTCTGGCTTTTTGGTAATCATGGAGTGATGGTGATAGTCTTGGTTGTCTAAAGGAATTAAACCTAAGTAAAACATCACCATCATTGGTCTCTTCTACTTCTTTGAACCTATGATTGTTCATGTTTCTAGGAGGTTGTGGATTCCTAATTTTTCATGTGTCTGGAATTGTGATTTCATTCCATTGGAGCAATTTTAGCGTGAAAGTTGAGGTTGGTGTGTTGTGTCTTTGAGTATGAATTGTAATCATGGCGGTTTCACCCTTATCATCTGCTAAAAGACATCTATTATCAAATTGAGAAGTAAGTTGTCTAAAATACACCTTATACAAAAATATGTATCCTTGACGATGTTCTACAAATTTTGAATTTGGAGCATGAATTTGGAGCACTAACGTGTTTAATATTGTTGGATCAGACAAATTAACAGCAAAATTTGGAGCAGAGTTGAAATACACAGATCCATTGCACATGTTTGTTTGTACTATTCTTAAAATGGAATCTTCAAAGTTGAGCAGAGTTTTGTCTCTAAGCATAAGCAAGATCAGAGTATTTAGACCTATCCTAGAGAGAGGTTTGATGGCTATTTGGATTAAACCATAATGAAGATAGTTAAATCCTTGTTCTTTGTAGTTCTGAATAGATTCGGGATTGAGCAATTGAATTTCCTCATATTCGTTCTGGAGAGATAGAACTTGTTCATGTTCTTTTATTGATTTTCCCATTTTATTGAACATATAATTAGGCGTTGAATAAATGATATTCTGGGAAATATTGGGCAAAGTTTCACTACTAAGTTTTTGAGAGAAATTGGAAACCTTGGTCATAAGTTCTCTAGATTTAACTACCTTGGGATGCTTCTTGGTCTTAAAGTTAAAAGATTTCTTAAATAAATTAGACATGATTTAAACTAAAATTGAACAATAATCTCAGATCAATATCTCAAACTATTACTGCACAAATAATCTAAAACACAAATACCTCAGTTTCAAGGGAGCTACTGGAACACCTAGGTAATCCAACGGTCTAACTGCCCTCCTCTCGGGTCTTACTGCCTGGTCCGCCTAGCTTGCCAACGTATGAACAGCTCTCACTGCTACCCTCTTGATTCCTCATCACTTGCATCCTAAACTACTCACACAGAAATAATTCTTAATATTTTTCTTAAATTATTGCACAACAATAATTTATCTCACACCTAAAATACTAAGATTTCTCTTGGCTCTGATACCAATAACGACCCATGATTGAACAAGATAGTAAAATTAATAAAAATATTCAAAAGTATGTTGATAAGTTGGACGAAATTTGATCAAACCTTTGACAATTTTGAAGGAGTCTGTATATGCAATTTTGTAAGAAAGATAGTAATAGGCTTTTTCCTCTATTACAGTTTCTTCTTCCAAAATATCGTCTTCCAAAATGAAATGATCAACTTGGATGTCTATGTAATAGACTGGTTCAAAAAATTGAAAATGAATTGTGCGGTTTGCAAAAACTGGAGAGAAATTGTTGATTGGTGTTTGTACAAAGAACTCTTGATGAAAAGATCTATACCACATGTATTTTGAACAAAAGATTTTATTGAATTGAGAAATTGAAATATTACAAAGGATGTAACAGGCCTCCTCAATAATAGAGTGACATTGAAAATCTCAAATTGTGTAAAGGGTCTCCTCAACAAAACCTTGTATGGACTAAGATGATTAATAATAAAAAAATCGACCATTATTGTCTTTTTATAAGTCTTCTCACCCATAGTAATTAAATGTTGAATAATCCTTACTAGCATTACTCACTCATCATTGAAGTTCTATAAGGAAGTTTGTTTTCTTTCTTTTAATGTATCTTTAAATAAGATATTAACCGAACTCTTAGTATCAATAGACACCCTGTTCACTAAAGTCATCACTATGTATATAGTCAGCGCTAGAGTGCCATCGTGTGGATGATAATACCTTTGGCATCATCTTTATTTAACATTATTGGAAAAAAAAAATATATTCCTAGTTTCTTATTTGTATAAACATTTAAAGTAAAATTTTCATCAATATTGGGCCTTAACAGGAAGTGAGAATAACTCTTGTGGGCTTAATTGGAATCCTCAGCAAATGTTGCTTTTTGACTTTATCTCTTTGGTTGCTTGGTTCATATTCATTTTCAACTATGTCTTGGCATAGCTGCGAATTTTCTTAAATAATTATATTTTTACTGCTTCAACCTATTTATTTTCATTTTTCCATTACTGAACAACATAACATTAGCTCTTGTTTCTCGTTCGAAGTATAGTTTTAATTGGTTGTTGTCCTACCAGTATGCCTATATCCCTTATTTCTTCATAAATCCTATCAAAGGGTGTATTAAGTAAGATAAATTATCTTTTATCAATTATTCAAGTCATTCTTCTTTCTTTATTCTTTCTTAGAGGTGGATGTGGTAATCTTTCTAACATTGGACACCTTAATCAAATGATCTTCTTGAAGAGTTATGATTTGGTGTAAATTGGTATTTCTTTATGGCGATGGCTGTCTAGAGAATCGAGATCCCCATAAAATGTAATGATCCTTAAATGGTGGTTTTATAGGTTGATTATTCACAAATTTTTTAAAATTCTCTTTTGATCTTCGAATACGTTCATCTTTACTGTATCTTGGCTCCTCTCATTTACTTTCTTATCTTTCTTCACTTTTATTTTCCGTAGCTTTTTCTTTGATCACAGTTGCCTTTTTTTGCCTATTGATATGCGATATCATAAGTTTTCACATGTTTGTTCTGCAATTCATACCAAAAATTGCACATATTTTTTTTCCTTTCTTAAGTTTTTCAAGAGCAATTAAGATATTATAATCCTTTAATTCTAATACTTTAGCATAGTATTTCTATATATTTCTTTAAGTTCTTATTGATTTCACGTTTCAATGTCTTCAAATTGCTCAAATATTTTAAATGTAAGCTTCTTTGAATTACTTTGAAAATTCATGATATAACTGTTTAAAAGAGGTTATATTCCTTTTGATTCCAATTTATTATACCAAAGCCACACTTGCCCCTCCAAAGTCAGTGAAAAATGCGCAAAACATTTCGAACATGGTCAAGTCATGGATATGTAGCATCTTTTTATTTTTGTTGATGCATAATGTTGGATCAGTTTGTTTTGTATAAGTGTTGATTTGTTGTATCTTTAAATCATAAATCAATAGTCTCTCGTTACAATAGTAAATGGACCTTGTACTTATATTTTGTTCTACTTCAATTCTTCTCTCTCTCTCTTTAACTCTCGAATTTTGTTTCGAGGCTATTTTAGTTTTTTTAAACATATTAATATGCTTTTTTCTTTTCTATAAATCGCCTTTCCTTTGTTCTATTCTATTTTTCACTGTTGTGTTCTCATGTCACATATTTATTTTAAGGCACTCTTGTGGTGCATTACTATTTTCTTATAACAACTTTTTTTTATTTGAGATAACTTTTTTATTATTTTCTTCAAAAATTCAAAATGGCATGTTCAATGTTGGGGACTATAAATTTCGCTTGTGCATTTTCCTCTATTTTTGATTTTTTTTTTTGGACTATTGTGAATCTCATAGGACATGAAATTTTATATTTTTGGGGTTGTTAGTTAAGTCTAACATTTATTGCTAGTTCTTCTTACCTTTCTTGGTTATTGTTCCCATTTCCCCCTATTTATCCATTTCCCCAATTTTCTCGTTAGACAATCTTTATCTCACAAATTATTCTTAACCTTGGGAATTTCTTTGATTCGATGGACAGTGTCTTTCTGAAATCTCATCATTTGGGCTTCCTCTTTCAACTTAACTTGTAGCAATCTTTTAATCCCCTTCTTACTTCTTTTAGTTTCCTACTCTGTTGAGGTAATAATCATTAGAATTCTTGTTGCTATTAGTCTATTGCAACTCTATCCTTTCATTCAGTATCCTCTCCATCATCTTTCTTTTTGATGTCACCATACTTTCTCATAATTTGGTTTCTTGGTCAAGTTGTCAAGAACAAAACTAGATGCTGATGCCTAATTTTTGATTCCTAAATGCCAACAAGCAGATCCCTAGATAATGAGATGAAAGCAAAAGTTTCTTTTTTTCGAGTTCTCAGTACAACTTCCCCTGCAAATAAGAGCAAAATTAGAGGCACCCATATGTTACCAAAGATAACGCTCCGATGCCTAAGTTAATAATTGATTCAATCAAATTAGTGACAAACAAAAAATAAAAGAGTGTTTGGACTGAGCTTTGATAGTATTGGGGAAAGTATTTTGGTAACATAATAGTTTCTTTTTTAAAAAGTTCTCGTGTTTTTATGATTTACTTCTCTTAAAAAACTTTTAGCCAAACAATTATTAGCAGTTGTAACATACAATAACCTTCCATGATTGTGGATTATTTATTATCAACATAATGAGTATTCATATAAGAGACTAGGTGGTGGTTACATAAAAATATTATAACTTATTTACTATTAGCGTGTATTAAAACTTGATGTAATTAACATCTCTCTACATTTGATTGACCAGTATTTCTCTAAAAAAGATATTAATGTGACTTCATAATGTGTTTGACTGATTACAAAAATCACACAAACTAATAATTAAATCAAAATAAAACATAACAAATAAAAAGTACCATGCAATTGTAAAATTCTTCAATATATTTTTGCCTTTCTTTTTCTTCTCAATTTTTGTAAAATTAATAACTGCCATCAAACTTATGCGTTAATGTACGAATCATATATGATTAATTCACACATTAATCATGTTTAGGAAGGTGTGGTTGCATTAAAAAAAAAAACTTGCAATTGAGAAAAATAACTACAAGTAATAATTATTGGTAAGAAAAAAAAACAAAAACAAAAGCTACAAGTAGTAATTGTTAGCAAGAAAAAAAAAATAGTAAGTATAACAAATAATTGTTGGTAATTAAATAAAAAGGTTATGTATAACAAGCTAATTAATATTTGTTATCAAACTCATTCATTAATATGTGAATTATATAAGATTTTTTCGCACATTAATCATGTTAGATGTCATTATATAAGAAAAAAACTTGCAATTAAGAAAGAATAACTATAATAAAATAATTGTCGGTAAGAATAGAAAAATCATAGATAGAAAGGTAATTTGAGAGAGAACTTACTGTAAAAATTATGGTGCTTACAAACTTTACCAAAAAAAAATATTGTTTGTTCTTTGATGGAAGGTGTGTAGAGATAAAGAAGAATTCAAAATTTGAAAAAAAAAATAATTTAAGGACAAATTTGAAAATTTAATGAGTTTAAAGAATAAAATTTTATTTTTTAAATTCAATAAGCGGTTTTTTTTTTAACCTGTAAACAGCCCCACCTAATTTTAAGTTACAGATTTATTTTTGAATAGTTTAAACCACAAACTACACAATTATAAAAAAAAAAAAAAAAAATTAAAAAAATTGTCAAAAATTGTTCCAACTAAACATGTGCTTTGCGATCTAAGTTGTGATATTTAATTTTTGATCCAAAATTACTGTACAAGGTCGGGCTGGGCGACCCTCAACGCATTCAAAAGCCCGAATCTCCGGCGTTTCTTCGAACTACGATTTCCCTACTGACCTCGCTTGAACGATGGAGCTGCTTGGGGATGACGAACGCGGCTACGAGCTGGCTCGGAAGCTGGAGTCTTGTGGCGTGTGGCGCACTTGGCTCGGCGACTCCCATTATTCCACCTTCGTTCACTCCCTCTCTTCACCCGCCTCCTGGGAGTCGTTCATGCGAGCCGACGACTCCAAATCCAAGATTCAAATCCAGCTCCAGCTCCGCGTGCGCGCCCTCTTGTTTGACAAAGCCGCTCTCACTCTCTTTCTCCCTTCGAATAAAAATTTTACTGTTGCCGTTTCAAAGCTCGACGCCGACTGTAAGTCTTCGAATTTTTTTATTTATTTGTTTTTTAAGGTGTGCTAATTTTGTTCTTTCTTCGATTGTGTTTAGATTTGCAGTTGCACGGTGACGACGTTTACTTCACCTTGGAAAATATTTCGCAAGATGTGGTTCAACAACGAGAAAGTGGTGTTGCATCCAATACGACATCGTCCAAGGTTTTGATTACTTAACATCGCTGTTATTATTATTTTTTTTATGGTTTTTATTTTTTTTAGCAGTGATTAGAATTTAGTTCTTGCATTTGAATTTTGTAGATGTTTTGTTATGGTATATGAAGTGCTGACATTAATTTACAAAATAGTTTTCGAATTTGTTTTTTCATTTATCACAACGTAGATTCCTTTTTTCTTTGAATTTACATAGGTGGAATTTAAGTGTTGGTTAAGTTTATCGGAATAAATTTTCCGTTAAAGCTTGATTAAAGACCATTATTGTTTTTATTACTATAGGTATATTGACTACAATTAGGGTGGCAATTTGTGACATGAAGTTATTGAGTTCAAGTTGGCCTAAGATGACACAATTATTAAATAGGTGAATTGGGGTTCGAGTCATCAATTCTTAAAACTTGAACTCGTTATAATGTGATTAACTATTCAAGTTATTATGTCGTGTTAACTTATTTATGATTCAATATATTTATTTTGTATTTTTCGCACTTTGAAAGTGTTTAGTTATATTTGGAAAAAAAATTGATTAGCATTTGAGTATATTATTCTAATAAATATTAAAGTATATTAAAAATATATTAAATATTGACATGATTATAACTTGCTTAATCCATTTATTAACCGTGTTGAGCTAATGTTTTCGATTTTTCATATATGTTCTTGTTTAAATTATGTTATACATTTGTTTGACACGACAAATACATGACAGATCTACCCAAATTGCCACCCTTCACCACCGGTACTATTGTTTGCTTTAGGAACAATTTAGTTTATGATTTCTTGGTTACAAGCTAAATTTTCCTGAATTTTTGATATTTGTATCATGAAGGTTCTTTAATTCAGTACACGGGTCGTGTTATGCACAGAAAGACCATGTTTTGAGAATTGAGATTGCTAATTTGGAATTTTGTTTCTAGTATGAATATTTTTCATATCAATAAGTGGTACTTTTAATGTTTCTTTTACTATTTTTGTTTTTGATGGTTAACTAGCCATGTTGATTGGGTGTGCAGAATCAATCTAAATCTGCTTATGGTGCTGGATCAAGATATGGTGAGTCTGAATTCGATAATATATCCCAAAGATTTAGGAATGAAGAACTGCCTGAAACGTGGTATGATCAGTTTATTGAGAAGTATAGAGTTAGCAGACCCTATAAGTTGTCATTAGGGGACCAAGAATTCGACAAACGTACATCTGATGAGATGTCTGCTTACTTCAGACTTCAAGAGAAACATAAGAGAAGGCATGTGCCATTTCATGATGATCAATACACGGGCTTTGGTAATTCTGTTGTGGAGAACGCCTCTAGCATGCACCCAAATTCTGCTTTAGATGTCAGTAACACAACTGATAGCGATGTGTTTTTACCTGAAATAATGTTCCCGTGGAATTGTATACCTGTGACTTCACTGCTGCTAACAAGTAGAGAGAAAACTATTCAGAAAGTGGAGTTCAATGGAGTTCTTGATACCTTGCCTCAAGTTATGACCAGGAGTCCTGTTATGATTGAGAGGCTTGGTATAAGGCCTGAGTACCTTGGCATGGAACAGGGAGGCAGTTTACATCATGGGAACAGTGGGTCTGAAGGAAATAGGAAGTGTTTTGGTGAAGAGCAAGCATCACAGATATCTCGGAAGGTGGTAGCCCGTATGCTGACAGCTGTGGGATTTGAAGGTGCCACAGAAGTTCCATTGGGGGCGCTATCTGATTTGCTTGGCAGTCACATTTGTAAATTAGGCCGTATCTTGAAAGTTCTTGCTGATAGTTACAGGCAGGAGTGTTCAGCCCTTGAACTACTGCGTATGTTTCTTCACGCAACTGGACATGGGTGAGTTTGGATTTTTTAAAAAATTTTTATTTATTTATTTTCTTTTAAATATTAGTTTGTGGCATTGCTTAATGTTTGCTTCCTTTCCCACTTCTCAAAAAATGTTACCAAAAATGTGAAGTCTGTTTGTTTGAAATCATTTATTTAAGTGTATGTTATATTCAAAACTTTGTGATAATGGTTTTTGTGGGTTGTAAAAGTATTATTATATGGCCAATTTATGACAAGTTTTTTGAAAAATTGAAAAACAATTGGTTGAATTTGAAATGCTGTGTAATAGGGAATGATGCATGTGTTCGGTAATGTATGATCAACTGAATTTTGTGATTATTTTATGTTTCAATGGAACAATCTTGTACCTAGCATGATTCTCTCAATCTTGCACGCATTTATCATTGTATTTTGTTCCTTACTATACATATATTAGATCCTAATAAATGTTTTGTTCTTAAATATTTCTCTTTTTCTTGCTAGTAATTTTGGGAATTTAGCAGTGCTTGTTAAGGATGGTACTAGGAATGTCGTGCAACAGAGTCCGCAACAAGTGCATGCAACACAGCTGCAACAAGGGCATACAACTCAGCCGCAACAAGTGCATACAACTCAGTCACAACCAATGAATCCAACACAGCTGCAACAAGTGCATGCAGCGCAATCGCAACAAGTGCATGCAGCGCAATCGCAACAATTGCATGCAGCACAGTCACAACAATTGCATGCAGCGCTGTCGCAACAGGTGCATGCTACGCTGTCGCAACAAGTGCATGCACCGCAGTCGCAACTACAGTCACAAATGCAGTCACAGCATCAGAGTCCCCTTAGACTACCCCAGCAGGTATGCACATCTCATTTATTTTCTACATGAGTAAACTGATGTTTAGGAAGTGCATATTCATGTCTAGCTTTTCAGTTATCACCAAGCTATTCCCATTTAACTACTGAAATATCAGAACAAAAAGAAGACTGAAAATTAATGCATTCATTGGCCTTCTATTTTCTCTTAGCACAATCTGCACAACTTGAGGTTATTAGTGATGACTCAAATTTATTTGGCTTCAAAACTGATTGATCTTGGTTGTATGAATTTAATGGCTACATTGTTGGTCAAGTCTCAAGGGATTGTACCTGAGACCATTATAGAATCTTGCCTACATATGGGATTATAATGGTGAGTTTAGAGGAGAGTTACTGCATTCTTATAGCTTAGCTTTGTTGGAAGGATGATTCCATATAATTTGTAATGCAGTTACAGATGCCAAGACAAATGAATCAGCAGATGCAGCAGATGGTTCAACCTCAAAATTTGGCTCTCCAACAATTGCAGCAGCAACAGCAACAGCTTGAAAGGTTACGGATGCGCCAACCATCCACCCCTCGTTCTGGTATGGATATGGATAAGGACCGACCTACATCACAAGTCAGTGCTGAAAACTCATTGAAACTCCCTATGGATGCTAATGCTGTCAATGCTGGCAAATCTAAAGAATCTCAGCTGCAGTTCCGACAGCAACCGCATAATGCAATTTCAAATATCAATGCACAATCTAGCAATCAGTTTAGGCAGTTGGCATCTGTACAAATTCCTCAAATGCACTCACCGTAAGGAAGATTAAAAATTGAGAATGAATTTTACTTGTGTTGCCCACTACAACAAGTTCATCACTTTGGTGGTTTTTTTTTTTTTTTCTTTTGAAGTGATCAGTTAGCAAAATTCTAAAATAGTTTGTTCACATGCAGGAATACAGGTGTCATTAGGGCTCCTCCTTTGAAGGTGGATGGTTTCCAGGAATTGATGGGCGGGGATGCTTCACTAAAACATGATTCAGAAGAAAATAAGCTGACCTCCCCAACAAGTAAATAGCTGTTGGTATTTGTCAATCCGGGTACAACGGCAAAACCCATCTTTATCTTGATCTTGGTAGTTTTTTTTGGGTGGTTTGCTTCTTTTATCTAGAAAAAGAAGATGTCTGAATCTGTATATACTAAAATTTAAATGCATGACTAATGTATGGATTGCTGATGGTCCATTTGTCTGACTTCTTGTAACCGACCCAAAGAGTGGACAAGTCACAAGCTAGCAGTTTCTAAGAGAATTTCTTTCGTTTTACAATCAGTATACTCCAGTGAATCTGTAGGAGTCGTCAAGCCATACCATTTCTTTCTATCTACCATCACCAACAACTACGGAGACTATTTTTATGTGGAAGTGCTCGGTTCCCATTGTATGCAAGAAGGAATCTTAACTCAAGCTCTGCAGTGTAACTGGGTTGCAACTTGCTTGGTAGAGCAAGAATTTAAAAAGCATTCGGCATCATGCATGCATAATGTACTTTCAACGAATGAACAATAATATAGATTATTGCCCTTATTCTTTTTGCTTCTCGATTTGGGATTCAAGATCTCATTTCAAAATCAATTGAATAGGCAATGTTAGGTTTGGCATCTTGATCATTGGTGCTTGTTATAATTAGGGGCTACTAATTGTAATCTATACTCCCTATCAATCAGAGTGGGACTTGCTCTGGGGCTTGATGGTTTTTTTTTTTTAAATTTATTATTTATGTTAATTATAAAATTTGTTTTCCCGGTTGGATGTAATTTTGTTATTTCTCCATTTATCTAAGGTAGAATTCTGAAAGTTTGTAAGCTTTGATAATTCAGTTGATCAAGAGTAAGGGTTTTGTAATAATTTAAGTTTGATTGCCGTCTTCATTTACTATGAATTGGAAAGTTGCTGCCGGTTACCCGTCTTTATTTTACCGTGGATATATATATATATATATATATATCTATAGTAAGCGAAGGACATCAAACGACATGATCTTATTGACCTTTTGTGAGGGAGTAGCGTTGTACAATTTTTTTAAAAAATTTATTCATTTTACTTCTACCAAAAACACATAAGGTGTTGCACAGTGGCTGATGGTTAATAAATGTATATCTTTTACAGTACAAATAATTATTACAAAAGTTCACTTTAATTTACTCCGGCCTCGCAATTATAATAAACTTTGCATTTAGACATCAATAGTGAGAGTGTATGGATATATTTTAATGCAGGATTTTATACTTTCTAATAATAAATAATTTATAATATAGATAATATTTAATGTTAATAACAAAAATAATATAAAATAATTAGTAACTAAATTGATAATTTTATACAAACCCAACCCATAAATGTTGGTTCCATCTCAAAAGTATTAATCCTATTTTGAGTTGAGTTATTGTGTGAGATTTTTTCTACATGGTCATCGTGATGCGGGGCTCCTCCGCATGTGGGTGAGGGTAGGAGCCCCTCAATAATTTAGCTAGAAATTCATCACAAAATTCCAAACAAGCCGACATATAATAAAAATAGAATATCCAGATCTTAATTATGCTATGGATAATCATGATCTTAATTATTTTGATATATGCTATTAATTGAATTAAGCGAAAATTCATATTATATTTAGTTTATATTTATTTATTCCGTGAAATGGAGATGTCCATTGGGTGATGATTAATGGAGGAAATCAAATGAAGTTTGATACTGCCCGAGTTATATGCTCACAGATAAATTGATGCAAAACGATTCTCTCAAAGCTCGTTGTCTCAAGTGATGATTTGGAATTCATAATACTCTCGTAGTAAAAGCATAATTAACTCATTAATCAGCCATATTTTATAAAAAAAAAAAAAAAACCTCAAATCATATATTTTTGAATTACTTTCATTAATAGATATATATTAATTGGAAGTTAGTCAAATTTTGCAAATAAATTTATTTGATTTTATTCAGTAGCTTTATCAGGCACACCAGATAATTACAAAAAACATCTCCGATTAGACACCAATAATGTAGAATAGAAAGTTGGGTTTCTACACCAGATAATTACAAAAAGCACATCCTATTAGACACCAATAATGTAGAATAGAAAGTTGGGTCTACACCAAGCTGGCTCAACCGTACTTCTTATTCCTACATAATAACAAATCTTTTAGCAAACTTCTCCATCTCCAAAAATGGCCGACGACAATAGCAAGCTGCAGATAGCTATGTTTCCATGGCTAGCTTTAGGTCACATGATTCCTTGGTTAGAGCTTGCTAAGCTCATTGCTCAAAAGGGTCACAAAATCTTCTTCATTTCCACCACTAGTAACATTGATCGCCTGCCTAAACTCCCGCCAAATTTAGCTTCTTCCATTCAGTTTTTTAAACTCCCGTTACCCCGCGTCAACAATCTCCGTGAAAACACAGAAGCCACCGTTGATTTACCTTACAATGAAGTTGGCTTTCTGAAACAGGCTTACGATTGTCTCCAAGAACCCATGAAAATGTTGCTTCAGTCTTTAAATCCCGACTGGCTTTTATTCGACTTCACAGCTTACTGGCTACCGCCGGTAGCCCGTCAGCTCGGCATCCCAAATGGGTTCTTCAGTATTTTTACTGCGGCGACTCTTGGATACTTGGGCCCGTCATCGGTTTTGAACCATAGTTCTGATTATCTTAAGACACCCGAAGATTGTGCAAGAGTACCAAAGTGGGTCCCGTTTCCTACGACTGTGGCGTTTCGGCTTTTTGAGGCGAGGAGGATGTTCGATTTTTATACTGGCGACCAATCTGACGTTTCGAGTAGTTATCGTGCGAGTGAATCGCTTAAAGGCTGTGACATTATAGCTGTGAGAAGCTGCATCGAATTTGAACCGGAATGGTTGAAACTTGTCGAGGAACTTCACCGAAAACCGGTTATTCCAGTTGGCCAACTTCCCACAACGGATGATGATAATACCGACGAGGAAACTGACGCGTGGAGGTGGATCAATGAGTGGCTAGACAAGCAAGAAAAGGGCTCCGTCGTGTACGTCGCATTTGGCAGCGAGGCGAAACCGAGTCAAGAAGAACTCACCGAGATAGCTCTCGGGTTAGAACAATCCGGATTACCCTTCTTCTGGGTGCTAAAGAAGCAACTCGGACGAGCTGACACTGAGTCGATCGAGTTACCTGACGGCTTTGAAGAGCGAACGAAAGGCCGTGGGGTAGTTTACACGAGTTGGGCACCTCAACTCAAGATATTGCGTCATGACTCGGTGGGTGGATTCCTGACTCATTCCGGGTGGAGCTCAGTTGTGGAGGCGCTTCAGTTTGGACGAGCTCTTGTATTGCTGACTTTCTATGCAGATCAAGGGTTAAACGCTAAGCTTCTAGAGGAGAAAAAGATTGGGTATGTTATACCACGGGACGAGGGAGACGGCTCGTTTACAGGGAACTCAATAGCTGAGTCATTGAGTCATGTTTTGGCGGAAGAAGATGGTAAAATTTACAGGGACAAGGCCAGGGAGATGAAAGGCTTGTTTGGGAACAGGGATAGACAGGATCTTTATGTGGATAATTTTCTAGGTTATCTTAAGACCCATAGATGGTTGCATAAGAATCCAGGTGAGTAGATAAAATTTGGACTTAGAACAGTAAGAATCTAGATGTGTGGTGTGTGGGGGTCATTGTGATAGAACTGTGTAGGCCTATCCCATATTTACGAATATTTCATAAAGCTTCGTATTCAGACCCATATATATAAAATCTAGATTTAATCTTATGCTGTTGTTATGGCAGGTTATGTAGTTGAATGTCATGAGCTTTTTTAAATCTTTTGCGATAAATCTTTATGAAAAATTTTAAAATTTATTTGCAGCTGTTTTATTTTTATGGCTTGGCAACATAGATTTTCATCGATACTTTTAAAATCAAAAGAACTCGAATCCAAAATGTTTCATCAAATTTTCTATTGGCCAGATCATATGCTAAATCCCTTATTATGAATCTTTTTTTTTTTTTTAAATTTTTGACGGAGATTTAAAGATAATTTTGGTCCATATCCATAACTTATTTAATAAATGAATATAACAATAGTATTATATGTACAAAATCATTTTTAATGTGATAATACCATTGTTACATGTTTTTTATTTTTACAAGAGTAAATAAAAATTTATTAAAAAAAATACTTGAAATAAATGTGTCTTATCGTAAAATTTATCACAAACTAAAATTTTTATAATTTTCAAAAAAGGTATTTGATAAAACTCTATTAAAATTATTATAATTTATTGTAATATTACAAATATAAATTATTCATATAAATTATGTGATACAAACTTGTGAAATATAATAATTTTTTATTGAATAAATACATAAAATTATTAAAAAATCCATTGTCTAAGAAATGAAGTATTTTTCAATAATACTTGATTGTACATCAAATATGAGTCATGAAGAGTAAAGGTCACTTGTGTTTTGATTTGTGGATATTGCACAAGTGCAACAAGGATTAAAGAGTTAATTTTAGGTTTAAAGGCACATGACTTTATTAGTTGCCATTGCTTATGCAAAAAGGAACTTCATTGCTTCTGCAAAAAGGAACTTTTCAAAGCTAAAGTTGATCCAATCTTACTATTAATTAATCAAATCTTATTAAAGAAGACATCTTAGCATTAACTGTATTCTAGCTTAACATATTCTGTGCTTAACTTATTTAGCAATTGAAATTTGTTTCTAATCCTTTTCTTTACTTCTTTATCAACTGATATAACTTTTTTATCCCTATTTAAGCTCAATGGTTTGGGTAAGACATTGAACTTGTTTCTTAAATTACTAAATTATTGATAACATAGAGTTTTAGTCAGTATGTCAACTACTTGATCTAAACTTGGTATATACTTAACATCAAGCTTTTTGTTCAATGTGTTTATCACGCATTTAATAGACATTGAATTCAATATGTTTAGTGTGAGAATGAAACACAAGATTTAACGATAGAGTAACAACACTAAGATTATCACACCAAAGGATAAGAAAAGAAAGAGGTAACAAGGACAACTTATGTAGCAAGTATTGAATCAAGGCAAATTCATAAGCAATTGAGGTGACAAGCTTGTATTATAACTCAGTGCTATAATGTGCCACTATTTACTATTTTTTAGATGACAATCATACTAGATTATTGTTAAAAGACACATAATATGTTATATACTTTTCTTGTTATTTAAGTCATATCACCAGTTAACATCCGAGAAGACATCAAGTTCAAACTTGACAATTTAAAGAATTGAATACCATGTGAAGCTATGGATTGAAGATACCTAATAACTTTCTTGCAAGCTTGCTAGTGTAGCATGTATGGATATTATAGAAATTGACTAAGTTTGTTAATGGCAAAGCAAGTTTAGGCCTTGTAAGGGTAACATATTGTAAGCTATTAATAAATGTTTTATAAAGAGTAAGATCATAAAATAAAGTATTGAGACAATTTAATGCTAAAATTCATAGGTAATCACATTATTTGCAAATTGATATGTTGGCTTTCTTCTGCAAATCTTGAATCTTAACGAGGTAGATGTAACTTCAATGCTAAGGAAGTAATTGAGAAAACCTGAATACTTGAGAGCAAAAATAGAACTTAGTTAGCTTACGAAGGACTTAGTAGTAAAGGATCAAAACTTGTAAAAAGAATATCATCCCTATAAATTAAAAAATTAGTAATGAAGAAGACGTCTGTTAAAAAAATAAAGAAAAATCTGCTTATGACTTATGAAGTGTTAAAGTAATAGAGTCTACTTTAACTTATCATACCATGCCATTGGGGCTTGTGTTAAACCATATAAAACTTTATATAACTTGTAGACATGAGTGGTAAGACTAGAATTGACAAAACCCTAAAGTTGAAGCATATATATATTGTCTCAGTCAAATCTTCATTTGAAATGCTTTATTAATGCTTGATTGGCTCACATTCTAACCCTACATAACTACAAAACTAAGCACAATTTTGATTGTATAAGATTTAACAACTAGACTAAATGTTGCAACAAAATTAATACATGGTGATGAAATATTTGGCAACCAACCTTTCCTTAAACTTCAACATAGATCCATCAACATTCTTCTTGATTATAGATACCCATTTATTATCTACAAACTTTTAATCATTTGAGAAAGGTACTAAATCCCAAGTTTGTTGCTTTATAAGAGCAGAATATTCATCCTATATAGCCACCTGCCATTTGGAATCTTTAAAGCTTTACTTGATGTTAGTGGTTTAGTTTTTCCACAAGATTGATTACTCAAATAGGCTTTTGGTTTAAAAATACCACTTTTAGCTTTTGTGATCATGGAATGGTTATTGAAATTGAAACTTGAAACAAGTAATGTGAAGTTTTTTATGTGCAGAAAGTTTTTTGGTGAATGATATATAGTATCAATATTTAAAGAATATGATGAAAGAATTACAAGAGAGTTTAAAGAACTTATTTATAGTGAAGAGAGTTATTAAGGTGATTGTTTGGACTTAAATAGATGATATTAGGAATAAATGATGACACAAACTAATCAAAAGATGAATTAGAAAGAATCTTAGATAAAGAATTTGAATAAGAAAATTCAAATTAATTAAAAACAAACATGTCTAATAGTATAAACTTTGCTTAAAGGATGCAAACATTTATATCCTTTATGAATGGAGCTATAACAAAGGAATAAAGACATAGAACAATATAAATTAAGCTTATGTTGATTATAACAGCTTAGATAAAGGAAATGAACAACCAAAAACTTTGAGAAATTCATAATTTGGTTTATGACATTATAACTTTTCAAAAGAAGATAAAGAATGTAAACTAGTTGTAGGTAATCTATTAATTAAGTAGCTGTATGGAAAGAATTCCATTAGAATTTGAAAGGTAATGATATTTTAGATAATAAGCTAAGTTCTAAGGTAACAATATACTTATGTTTCTTCTCTGCAACTTTAATCTAGTAGGAGTATTTAGATAAAAGTGTCTATATGTTATAGTATGCTATTTTAGATATGAAAGCATGAATACAAACTCACCTCTCCATTTGAGTGCAAGATCTTTATAGGTTTAAAAAATTATTTTTTTACTTGGAGTTTGAATTGAAAAAAAGCAAGTAAGGCTTTAGACTTTAAATTCAAGGGAAATATCCACCAATACCTAGTAAATATATTAGTAAAATTTATGTAATCAACTCCTGAGTCTTTAATGTCCATTGTTTCTTCATCTTTGGTGCTTTTTATTGCAACTTGAAAATTTAAGTTTTTCTCCTTCTTTTGTTGTTTTAGATTCATTTCATATATTCTAAGAGATTTTTAATTCTTCAACCTTCATTGAATCAATGTCTTTATTTTCTTCAATTCGTAAAATTTTTCTTTGAAGTTTGATTTTCGAGTACTCCTTATCTAACGTATAAGATTTATTAGCAATATTATATAATTTAGAATTGAAATCAACAAGTAGTTTACCATTTTTTATTCTTAGATTTTCAAATCTAAAGGCAAGAATTTGAAATTTAGAACATTTAACCATCAAAGTTTCTTTATGAGTAACTTGAGGAATATCCCACGTTTTCTTTGCAAACTCATATGTTGATGTTAATTTGAATTGATCTAAGTTGACTGCATTAAAGATTGCATTTAGAACTTTTGAGTTAAAGTTTGATAAGCTGTCTTCTAGCTTATGAACCATATTGTTGTCATTATTACTAATAGTAAGAAAATTCAACCCATAAGTAACAACCTGCCATGCTTTTCCATCTGTAACTTTAATGAATACCCACATCTTAGCCTTCCAATATTAGAAGTTTATGCCATCAAGTAAGATAGTTGATATATAAAACCTCTATCTCTGTAAAATCCCATACTGCATTAAAATAAATCAAATTTACTAAGAATCTCACTAAATAAATTAGTGATCCATTCTTATACCAATTGAAAAATATGTTTTTATGAGTATTATTATTTAAAATAATTTTAACCAATTAATTAAGATGAATGAATCACAAAGTAATTAAATAAAGGAGACATACAAATTTAACATGGTTTGAATTTTTCAATCTTACAACTATAAGGCAATGCAGAGAAAAAGGTAATTCATTTATAAAATCAATTATTGAAAACACTAATGCATTTATACGAAATAAAAACTTTCTCTTATTATTGGTGTCGTTATGTTGAATCTTTCTTGATGGTCTTATTAAGTGAAATCTTTTAACTTTAATGTAGCTAAATTCTTTTGACTTAACTTAGTAAATCTCCTTACTAGATGTGTTCATCTCCCTCCAACAATGCTGAATCTTTCTCCCAAAGAACAACATGACAATGTCTATATAATACTTAAAGAATAAATCTTTAAGTTTACAAAACTAGAAAATTTATACTCATAAATTTTATCAAGTTGTCTTTCTTTTTAAAGCACCAAAAAACTATAAAAACAACTTAAAAACAAAAGAATTAAAGAAACTCACAACACTCTTCTCTTTTTTATGTACTTAAGGTTGTTTTATAAAAAAAAAAATGCATATATATATATATATATAAAATAAAAATTTTGCTCTTATTTTGTGTGATTTTGTTTCCTAAATTTTAAAGAAATGTATCTTTTTAAATAGCAAGAAGCCTTTTCTAAAAATAACTCTTATTTCTTCAATAACTCTCCTTTCCTTTTGTTTGTGAAACATATCTGACAAAAAATTTTCTAATTATGCATAAAGATCAACATTACTTAATATAACTAAAAATCTAAAAATTCTTTTCATATGAAATCATAAAACACAAACTCAATATATTGCACTAGAACAATTAACAAAAATAATTTTCCAAAAGATTCCAATATTGCAAACCTTAATACTACCAAAACTCTCTCCAAATTTATCATCTTTCATTCATTTTTCATTTGTTTTTGTTAAACTCCCATTTCCACAATTGATTTAACTTATGACAAAGTTTGGATTTTGAAATAGGCATACAGTTTTCTTTAAGAACCCATGAGAATGTTGCTTCATTCTTTAAATTATGATGGGCTTTTATTGGATTTCTCTACTATTGGCTACCTTTGATAGCACATCAACTAGGTATCCTAAATAGGTTTGTTGGGTTATGATATTTTTCATCAGCCAAATGCATTCTATATTAACAAAAATAGCCCATGTCAGCAATGTTAATCTTGCCTCATTAAGAACGTTCAAGATGAAAACGATTAAGCTAGTATTATTTATCCTCAACATCAAGTATTTTTAGTTAGAGCAAAATGAAAAATACATCGAATTGAGAACAAATAAAGTCACTTTCATCATAAGGATAAAATGGTTCAACAAATAAGGACCATATAAGATGTCCTCATTTTCATCATAAGATTATGATTGTTTACAATGAATTTTATGATTTAAAAACTATCAAATAGTTTTTGTTTCATTAAGCTATGTTTACATGACATGGAGTTCAAATATAATTCTTGATAAACTAGAATTCTAATCTTATAAGAATAAACAAGGACAAGTATAAGTTTAAAGCAAATTAAATATCATAGTTCTATTGAAAGACAATTTCATCAAGAATTAAAAGTCAACTATAATAATGAAATATTAGAATACTATAAATAAAGGCTAAGATAGAGAGAAAATGATCCAATTTTTTTTTTTATTCTTTACTATTATGTTATCAAAAAGCATCCAGAAAAGGCATTAAGAAGTAAAAATTAGCACTTTGATTATTGCAATTAATTTTTGGAAACAATATGCACATTCATCTTGATTAAAAACTATAAAAGTTAATCCTTTGCTGATTTGAGCACCAAAAGAGTATTGTTAGAACTTTTGGCACTCTTGATCCTTTTCTATTGGAATTCCAACAAAGTAGTTTGAGTTCAACGAGTTGATTGCTGGAACTTTGGCACTACTAACACATTTTTATCTTATAAGTGTCATTGAAAAAACATCGAATTAATATGAGTTTATCGTATACTCAAACAACCCAAGGTTATTCTCAAAATTTAAGGACATGATTTCAACATATAATTTTGCACTAAACAAATCATGTGTTGGCATTTGGAGAGGTAAAAAATAGTGTATCAATTATTGGTGTCATTTGCAAGGAATTGAACAAAAAGCTATCATTATCATGAGATATGATGACCTTTGAAATAAGTAGTAGATATATTTAGAAATTCATTACAAAATACAAACAATCAACTAATAGCTAATTGATACAATTTTACCCATATAAGCACATATATAAAAAAATTAGGATATTAGTATTCTTATAACATTACAAATATAATGTTTGTAAATTGTATTAGTAAGCAAACTAGAATATACATACAACAGAAAAATAAAATAAAAAAATTTGTTTGCTTATCAAGATCCATGCAACAAACTCTAGTTTAACATATATATATATATATATAATATAACAGTTTTGTCCATACCTTTATATTAGGTGACTTGTTAAACAACAAATACAAATTGAATACCTCTACATCTCTATAGTATCCATATAGACAAGAATCAATTTAGAGTACTAGTTCTTGTATTATACTAGTGTTTAGAGTATTGATTATTTTTTTATGTTTTTTTTTCTCAAAAGAAAAACACATAAAAGTAAAAGTCTAGGCACACCTTAAAAAAAAAATTAGATATTTATAATAGTATTTTAGAATTTTGATTTAAACTTAAACTATTAAGTTGGGTCTTTTTTTAAAACCTAATTTATTTAGTAAAATATATACTAATAAATTTAGTTTAATTTTTATATTATAGGTTTAACCAAATTTAATACTCAAATAGTTTAACGAGTCTTAAACAAATCTATGATTCTCTTTATATATATTAAAATTTATCTTTATGAATTACTATTACCATTATTCCTGATCTTAATGTATGATTCAATAGATTTTTTTAACATTAATAATAACACTAAAATTTAATTTTGGTGTCATAAGTAGTGAGCGGTATTTTGGAATACATCTTGACTATCTAAGTAATAAGAATATCAGTGGTTTGATATTATTTTATTCGTAATCAATATTATTATGTAATTTAATCCATTTATCCTAAATATCTTAATTGAACACGAAGCATATAACGTGTTACTCTCGTATGGTTTAATTTTATATTTTTTTAATATTTTGAGTGGACTTATTCTAACAAATAAAATTAATATCATATATTGATTTATTTGATTACTGTCATGTATTTTTATAATCTTACTCAATCAAAGAGCTAAAAATATTATTTCTATTATATAGAATGTACAAATTCTATATTGATCATACATATCCATCTACATAAGTTATGACATATCTGACTATTTTTTTATAGTCTATTTTGATATAGATGGCATTTAAAAATATCATAATATATTATTCTTAGTGTTAGAAATCATGATGATCTTTGATACAAGCATTAATAGCTAATATAGTAGTAATTAATAAAAGTAAAAAGGTTAATCTTATTTTGTGTAATCTTAGTTAAGAGGTCTAGAAAACCCAAAAGTTGTGAGGCATCCTAGGAAAAAATTAAAAACAGCTATAATCTAGTACTATAAAAAAAGGATAACTTGAAGTAGATATGAATAATTTTTGTACAAAATTACGAATATTTTTCTCTTGAATTCACAACAACTTATTACTTTAAGGTTTTTCCCAAATTTTCTACCTTTAGAAATCTTGACTCCAATGATGTTTAAAGTAAAATTACTTTTGATATATCAAATACAGTAAGCTCTATTGGTTTTTTGTTTTCATCAATCTCAAGTTTAAGAATTATATACATTATTGTCATTATGAGCATGACACTCATATAATGATTCATGTAGCGTTCTTATGGTAAGTTAATTCAATATATTAATTTACTAATTTGTATTCATATATTGACTTGATATCTCATATCATAACATATAATATGTTATCATCAGTCACTACACATTTTAGTCTCTATGCATTATTGTTGCTCTATTTATAATAATGCCCTGCCCTTTTAAAAGATAAATTATGACTTTGTCATTAAATTGTGAATAAATTTGATCTTGAAACAAAAATGTAACCTTAAAAAACATTCATTATAATTATGATATTGATAAAATCTTAATTATCTTAAGAAGTGCCAAAATAGTAAATCTTACTTTTACTACAATTTTATTGTCATATAATTGTATATTTGAAATGTCATAAATATCTTATAGAATTAGTGGTACACCAATTGAAAGAATCAACTCTTGTGGTGGGCAAGGGTTGATAGCTTTAAACCGAATCAATTCAAGCATATCTAGATCTAGGTTTAAAAATTCATCAGTTAATTTTAGATTGAGAAAAATGAAACAAACAAATTTTAGTTTGGTTTTCGATTTGAACTTGGTCCAAATTACAAAAATTAAATCAATCCAATATGTTTTTAAAATTTTACAAATTCAAAATTTTTTATTTTCTATCTCACAATTTTATAATAGACTTTAGTGTACAATAAAAAATCCTGTAACTTTAAAACAAAATTTATTCAAATCATATTATGATATGCAGTTTTGATGAACTCTATGTAATTATATTTAATTTTTTAATTTTAAGCTTGCATGGAGGTGTGGACTTATATTGTAATTTATTGTATTTGTTGATGAATTTAGATTGTTATCACTTTAATTATTAATGCTACTTTAGATGGTTGATATTTTAGTTTTGTTTGATGATCAGGAATTTTATATTTGAATTTGTGAACATTAGGTACTATGTAATTTATTATAATTAATAGTTAATTATTTAATTTTTAAGATGTTTTAATTCTATTTTTTTTGTTATTTAGTTTCAATTCTAATTTATTATGATTATTATGAATTTTTGAATGCTATAAATGATTATTTAGTTTCAATTTAAAATTTTTTTGTTGCAAGTTTTAAGATTCAATATAAATTAAAAATATACATTTTTTAAATTTTGAGACTAGAAATAATTTTTATTTTGGGACTTAAGGCCGAAAAAATTAAATCTTGACTCTACACCGTGCTTTGATTGATCTTGTATTTATTTGAAGCAAAGTATGATTTTTCACAAAGGAAATTACCAATACCTACAACCCATGTAATACGTACATTGAGTATTTATTGATTGAAAGGGGCTGATTTTTTTTTTTCTTATATTGAAAAATGATTTAATTGTTGATGTATACTCGAATATTGTAGGATAGGCCTACAAAGTTCTATTAAATTTTTAAATCTCTATTAACATGCATACATATATATTTTTTTTAATCAAGATTTAATCTTATGCTGTTGTTATAGCAGGTCATGTAGTTGAATGTCATGAACTTTGTTAAATCTTTTGCGAAAATCTTAATAAAAGATTTTAAGTCCACATATAGTTGTTCTATTTCTATGGCTTGGTAGCATAAGCTTTCATCAATTAATTGAAAATCAACAGAAATCCAAAATGTTTCACTCAAAATTTATATTGGCTGGATCATATCATAAATCCCTTAGTATCGATCATTTTTCATTTCCTCTGGTAAAAAAATTGAATATGTATCAATAATATATTAATGAGTTTCATAGAATTTTGTATTTGTAGCACTATAAAATAAAAATAAATTTTATATAATAATTGTGACCTAATATAAATTCTCATAGAAATTCATTCATACAAATTGATTTGTTGGTGTTATATTATCACAACATATTTTATATATTTTCATGAAAATAAATAAAAATTCATACAAACAAAAATACAAATAATTTAGATAAGATACGCCACAATTACTTTGACTAACAATTTGTAAATTCATTCCTAGCGGTTGACGTTATGATTTTATCTTCTCCACCAAATACATCAAACAACACAATAACAACAGTTAAACTTTCGGCAAGAAGAGAATAAACTTCGAGCAAATTAATTACAGAATTCTAACACGGAAAGATTAAAGCTCTTGTTTGATGTCTTGATTATTATTATTATTATTTTTTAAAGTCTTCTCATCCCAATCATTCCCGGTGGTCATCCGTGGTTACCAAAGAAACATGTTGCTTTCTTCATCTTCGCAGATTCATATTTTGAAGTTGGAGCGTGTAGTGTTTGATTAATTGGAAAATGTGAATAAAAGGGGAAGTTATACCCTCCAATTCACTTGGGCAACAACCTTATACTCTAATTTACGGGGAAAAACGGTTTTCATCTTATCCTTTAACATTCATTTACAGTAATGCTAAGAATAATGCAAACACATCCTTAATTTTTTGTTTGCTAGTGAATTTTACAATGATTTATAAGATTCGCTCGAACAGTCCAAGGGCAAGGTATTGTCATTTTGCAACAGGATCCATTGGGAAAGACAACTCCATTGTAAGACATGGGATTTACATCATAAATGTGCCAAGCTATATGCTTTACAGAGGGGGAAAAAAAATACAATCTATCTTATTTGAGTAAAAGACATCGCCCCCTTCCAAGGACTCATGGGCGAGAATATTCGCTTACAAGGTCCTCCATTGATGCGGCTTGAGTTTTTATAATTTAGAGGCGGCAATTTAAAACATTAGTATTAGAATATAGATTCATCATGTATATAAAACAAATATAAAGCTTGACCCAAAATATTTCTCTTTCGATATATGGTTTTTATGTAATAATAGAAATTTTACATATATCAGTAACAGAGGTCATCAATTTTTTACAATATTGTTTTTTGTTGAGCTTCATATTTTTGTATGATAATTATTTACAGTAGTTCTACAGATACAAATTCCTATAAAATTTATTTATATAAACTAATGTGATGGTATTATAATGTTATCATATAGCCCATATTTTCTTGATTATTAACTATGAACTTAAATTTTAGTTATTAAGATAAAATGAAGGTTTAACAAATTAGTTTTGATAAAATTAGATGCTTGCTGTTTTTAAAATTATCTTTACCTGCTTTATTTTAGTTGTCAATTAAATTTTAGTATAAATTATCTCATTATTTAAATTATTTATATACAAATATAATAGTTTAATTTGATAGTTATTAAATTATAAATAATTAATTTTCATGAGAATAATACCTACTTATTATTTTATTACTTATTTGTGATAGCGTATGCTTACGTCTGAGTAGATATTTTTATAACATCAGGCAATATAAATAAAAATGAAACAAGTTCTTGCAAATAAGTCACGATAAATAAAGAGAGGAATAAGTGGCTGAATGTAATGAAGGATGAAATGGCTCCTTGGAATAAAAATCAGACTTGGGACACTTATTAATAGACCACCAAAAAGGTGAATAACAGGCTGTAAATGGATCTTTAGAATCAAGGAAGGGATATCGGGTATTGAACCCACTAGATTCAAGGAGGTTAGACTTGTTAGTAAAGGCTTTACACAGAGAGAGGTTTTTGATTAAACATAACCCTATTAGGATTCTTTTGACAATCATAACAATTCAGAACCTAGAGTTGAAACAATAAGAAGTTAAGACAACTTTTTTAATCTCACAACCTGAAGGCTTTGTAATCCAAGAGAAAGAAAAGCCAGTGTGTCTTTTGAGAAAGTCACTCTATGGCCTAAGTAGTCTCGTAGACAATGGTGACATGGTTTCAATAGAAGTGTCCATGACAGCTGTGTATGGTTGAGAAGAATTTCATGTGCTAAGATGATCTACTTACTGCTGTACGTTAATGATATGTTAGTTGCTTGAAACGAAAAGGAAGAAATTAGGAAGCTTAAGGCTTTGAAATTAAAGACTTAGGAGAAGTAAAGAAGATATTTGGGATGCAGATTACAAGGAATAGAATGAGAAAACACTTTTCTTATCTCAAAGTGATTATGTTTAAAAAGTAATCAAAAAATTTGGATGAGTGGATCAAAGGTTATTTTAAATCCTTTAGCACCTCATTTCAAATTTTCCAAGGATCAATCACCAGCTACTAACGAGGAGATGAAAACTATGGCTAAAATACCCGATGAAAATGCAGTAGGATGCCTGATTTGTGCCATGGTGTGCACTTGACTATGAGGTATAGTGAGTAAATACACAGGAAACCCTAGCAAGAATCACTGGAATGTTGTGAAATAAATTCTCAGGTACTTGAATGGCATAAGTAGTCATGGTTTGATGTATGGAAGGAAAATTTCAGAAGATGCGAAGCTTTTGGGACAAGTAGATTCAGACTTTGCAACAGATCTTGATAGGAGAACGTTTTTTACGGGCTATTACTTTGCTTTGTTCAATTGTGCAATAAGCTGAAAGGCTACATTGCAGCATGTGGTTCCACTTTCCATCATTGAGGTAGAATTAAACACATAGATGTTAGTTTACACTTTATCAGTGATGTGGTGAGTGAAGGGTTTGTGAAAATGGTGAAAAGCAAGTCAGTAGAGAATCCAACTGACATTCTGTCCAAACTGTTCCTAGAATTAAGTTCAAGCTTTATTTGAGTTTGACGAACATTGAATCAACTTGAGAACTTGAGAAGACGATTGATTTTAGTTCTCTGTGTTTATGAAGACCTTGTGAATCAAGGTGGAGATTTGTGAAGTGGTTATAGATTCAAAAGGGTAGTTAAAAGAAGTTAGTTTAGTTCTTTAGCTATTTCAGAAGTTATTGGTGAGTTGTAAAAGAGTGCCAAGTAAGTATTAGGTTTGTTATTTTAGTTGGGTAGTTAAACTGGTATTTTAGTTATGCCCTGGAGCTATCTTCAAAAACTTATTTCCTTTCTAACGTGAAGTAACAGAGAAGCATTCCAACAAGCTGTGTGAAAAGTGAGAAAAATAGTGGAGAGAGCTTGGGTTTCTGAGAGACAAATTCTATATTTTTTTATTTGTCAATTTCTTCTCCATTTCTTTGTGACTTTTGGTTGTAACCACTGCAATTTTCATTTCTGAATGAAACAGAGGGGGGTTGGAATTTTTCACTCGTGGATGTCGGCAGTCGTTGCCGAACCACTTAAACAAGGTATTTGTTCTTTTGCCCATGTGAGAGATTTATCATTTCGTATACTTGGATAGAATCATTGCAATAGAATCAGGTTAGTCTTGGTTTAAGTTCTTCATTGAATCTGGGCATTTGTTTCAACGAAGATCTTGCTAGTTTTACAATAGATGAAAAACTAAAGAGAGAGAGAAACAAAGTAAAAACTTCTCGTGTGATTTTTGTAAATTTATTAATTTCTTAGGATTTCGTTATCATTTATAGGGAAGAAGCAAAATAAGGAACCACAAAGAATTAAAACTTTACCGAAGTACGGTGAAAATGACATTAAAGAAGTACAATTTAACCATAACAGATTGTTGAGAAATTAGGACATTTTAACAGACATTTTTGTCGGTCATAGGAAAATAGGGCATAAATATATATAGGAATAAAGTATGTCATTATAGAATTTGGGTAATGAAAGTGACTCGAGTGGACGTGAAATAGGATCATGCTCAATGTATTTGTAACGAGACACAACATTATTTACTATAAACACCAACCTTTATTGCTTTGTGAACACTATCACTGATTGCCTTATTAATAGTTTGCTCTTGCATAACAAGTATCGTCTTCAATAATTTTGAGTTTACAAATTAAAATAAAAAATTTTAATTTTTTATTTTTTTAAAATTTTTTTATCTAATTCTTGAGGGCTTAATTGTTTAATTGATTAATATTTTTATAATGAACTAAATAAACTAAGATCGTTCTCAATAATTATGAATTTAAAAGTAAAGTTTCTTATTTTAATTTCGATATGTTTTAATTTCAGTCCCACTCTTGCGGGCCACATTGTATTAATTGATTAATATTTTAATAATTAAATAAAAGGAAGTTTCACTCGGCTTTAACTTGTTAATTTTTTATTCTTTCTGTTTTCGTGCGGCAGTGCAAGAAAGTCAAAAATGCTAGTCAATAGGCAATGCTTGTCCTCTTTCAATCAATAAAATGGGCAGGAAGAAAAGAAAGAGATATCCTTGTCAAAGAGGTTTTGCACCTGAAGTAAAACTAACGAAGATCAAATTCTGAACCTTATGCTTTGGGCGTATATAATTGATCTGTTTCCATACATCAACGAGCTTGACAGAACCGAAAAAATACTTTCTTGTAGTTTCAGTAGTTGGAATTTGCAAGATTGATTACAGAAGAGTATTCAAGCTTAACTTTTTATTATTTGATACAAAGAATTACAAGAGATAACAACTATATATACACAGCTAAGAGGAAATGGACAAGAGCAATTAAAATTGAAAAAGACTTTTACAAGAAAAGGATTTTGATCAAGACAACTGCAGATTTAGTCAAGGCTTTTAAGCCGATAGAGCACGCAACTGCATCGAGCAAGTAGCATTCCGAGGAGTTATTGAACGGCAAGACAGCAACTTCATCTTTCGGATAACAATAGAAGAGCCTGGACTTGGAAACAGGAAAGGCTGGCCCAAGAGCTTAATCCTGTAGCTCAGCTTGTTTCTCAACTTCAGTCAGGCCTTATTAACAAATTAAGCGTGTATCATTACAGAAATCACTCTAGCACTCCAGTTTACACATATTTTCTTCATGCTTCAAGCATTCTTATAGTTTTCAAGATACTCAACTAGTTTGTCGACATAACGATCATGCAAGTCCTTATCTGCAAATATTTGCATCATCTCTTTGGCTTTCTCCCTGTAAATCCGCCCTCCGTCTTCTGCAATTACAAGCCTCAGCGTTGTAGCAACCATGTCCCTTGTAAATGATCCATTTTGTTCATCTCTTGGGATTTCTTTCCCTACCATTTTCTCTTCAAAAACCCTAGCAATCAGACCTTGATCTGCTTGGAAAGGCAACATAACGAGCGGTCTTCCAAAGTGTATCCCTTCAATAACAGAACTCCAACCACTATGAGTCAAGAATCCGGCCACTGAATCGTGAGCCAGTATCCTGAGTTGAGGTGCCCAACTCGTCCAGACCACACCCCGTCCCTTGATTCGTTCTTCAAAACCGTCCGGTAAAACCAGATCTTGTTGTTTCCTTAAGGCCCAAAAAAATGGCAAACAAGATATCTCTAAACCTAGTGCCAACTCTGTGAGTTGTTCTTGATTTACATCCGCTTCACTTCCAAGTGCCACATAAACCACCGATCCTATCTTTTGCTTTCCCAACCATTCGTCGATTGCGAGCCAAGAGTTGTCTATATTTTCATGACTGACTGGAGTAGTCGTGGGGGGCAGTAGCCCTGTCGGGACGATAGGTTTCTGGTGCAATTGTCCGACGAGTTTCAGCCAATCCGATTCAAGCTCAAAGCAACTTCTTAAAATGAAAACGTCACAACCTGAAATTGCCCACCCTAACCTACATACATCTGAGAGCCCAGAATGATTTACGATGAAAATGTCAAAAATTTTATTCGCTTCGTGCTCGCGGAATGCGACACTGGTAGGGAATGGGACCCAATCAGGAGAGACGGTGAAGTGCTCTGGCTTATTCCTTGGATCGTCGCCGTTGATCATGGCCGATGATGATGATCCAACGAAACAGGTCGCCCGTGCGCTGAATATAAGGAATAAAGCTCGAGAAATTCTGAGGTTTGCGGCTATTGATGGGAGCCAGTGATGAGCAAAGTCGTAAATAATCCAGTCGGGAGATGAGGCTTCAAGAAACTGAGCCAAAGGTTCCTGGAGGCCGTCAAAAGCCTTTTTAAGGTAAGGGATTTTGTGGTATGGAATATCGGTGGTGGCTTCTGCATTTCCAGGTAGATTTTCATCATGTGGCAATGCGAACTTCACAAAGTTTATGGAAGCAGCTAAACGTTGAGGAAGTTTAGGGAGGCGATCGATGTTTCTAGGAGTCGAAATAAAAGAGATTTTGTGACCCTTTAGAGCTATGAGCTTAGCCAGCTCTAAGTATGGGATGAGATGACCAAAAGCTAGCCATGGAAACATAGCTATATGAAGCTTACTGTTTGCGGCCATGGTTTCCGAAATAAAACAGATTACTTGCAAGCAATTTTGGAACTTCTTTATATCTAAAGAACAACCTAGTTATATTCTTTCATTCAGAGAGCTAACATTCTTTGTTTGTGATATAGTTTATACGACTCGTGAATTTTGACTGTTAGCCGACTAAACCTTTGTTTTCTACTTTTCAATGTCAACATGTGTTTCACTAGCGTATATATTTCATAATTATGTGATTAATATTTTCCACATAATATGTTGTATGCGCTCTTTTTTTTTTTTTTTCTTTTTTTTGTTCTTTTTACTTTAATTTAAAATAAAAAAGGACATGCACTCTTAATGTTTGACTGATTAAACTCTTCAGTTTATTAATTTCAAAAATTTTCCCTACGGGCCTTATCCATTAGTTGAATAAAAAAAAGTTATACCATAATTACTATATATTTGTACAATTAACAATTGTGAGAGAAAATACTTGTTAGATTCTCAAAGTTTCACAAATATAATTGTAATATGTACATTTTTTTAATACCTTAATAAAAATAAATAAAATAGTATTATATAAGAGTTTTATCACATATTTGTTTTGAAAGTTATGGTAATTTTATTTTATAGTAAATTTTACTAAAAAACTTACTTACTTTTTAAGTTAATTAACTAATAGATGAATATACTTCTAATTTATTTATTTCTTTGAATAAAATCTCAATTTGTTTTATCTTTATTTCATTTTTAGAGTTTGTTATGTATACTTTCTAAAACAAATAATAATAATAATAATAATAATAATAATAATAATATAGTGCATGTGTATATATATAAAAGATGACAAAATTAAGATTTTTTTTTTTATTTTAGAAAGAATAATATATTATAAATATTTTAAATTTTTGGTCAATCAACTAAAGATTAAAAGAATGTAGAAAGGAGGTAAGTATCTCTTTCTACAAAAATTTTGACAAATAAAATTATCTCAAATAATCTAAAAATTAATATTTAATGAACTCTTGTTGAATAATTTTAAAATAAATAAAATTAAAAGGTATAGTCGACCAAATTTTAACTGCACACAGTTTCTTTTCTTGTTTCAATTAGAAAACATGAAAAATATTTGTGTGGATATTATTAATCACATAAGTACCCTCCTTGCCATGAATCACAATTAGACAGCTAATTAACAGTCAAAACTAAGAGTCAAACGATTATGTCATATGAATATATAGAGAATGTTAGCTATATATATATATATATATCACGTTACAAAAAATATTTTGCGGATGACCTATGTTACATTATTGGAAGATATTTATTAGCAAAATTAAAAATATAAAAATTAATTAATGATTTAATCCATATATCTTTTACTTTCCAGTTAATATTTATCCACTTGCCTTTTACTTGACGGTTAATGTTTATGATTTTGTAATCCTTTCATTGATTTTAGTATAAGGATTTTTCTTTTATTGATTTTAAGTAATTAAATTACTTTTACTGAATTGTCATATAGATAATTTTCTTTATTTCGGATATAACTTCTGAGATGACTCTAACTAAGATAACAAGTAGATAAATAATTGAAATTAGATGATATATATTTACAATCGGAGATAAACCTAATAGATTTTAATTAGATGATGTGTATTTACAATCTGAGATAAACCTAATAGATTTTCTTGGATCAGGCCTTTAAACTAAACTGATCTCACAGTCAAATAAACATTTGTTGTTAAATTTAGGTTATTTAATCAATTTTTATCACTAATATTTTTTATCATGAAACATAATATAAAAGTTAGTATATACTATTTATATCAATAAAACAGTATTAATTCTATAAATATATAGTTATGTTTATCAACTTTTAAAATAAAAATTATCTAATACACATTGTTAAAATAAAATTGATCAAAATATATAGTTTGTGACTCAACAACTAAACTGAACTCACAGTAAGTCAAGAATTCTCCAATCCATTCATGACAGGTTATTATTGTTTTCAAATTAAGATATTAATATTTTTTAATATTTTTCTACAAGTATTTTATTTTCTATGTTTTTCTCCATTTTTCTTTCTTTCTTTCTTTTTACGGAGAACCAATTCTACGGTAATAATAAAATAGGGAGAATTTTGTGGATTTTTTTGTCTTTAAAAAATCCTATCTAAAAGTAAGAGGGATTTTGATTTATTTTTTAATCTTTATTTTAATGTGTTTATAGAAAAAAAGAAGAATATTGCTTTATTTGAGATTTAGATTTAAATTTACTTCATTTCATTTATCATTGAAGAAATTTTTTTTATTAATATTTATAGTTATTTAATTTTGATTACCCAGCACTACTAGTACAATATTGTCTAGGTATGTAATTTTGATTACCCAATGTTAGATATTGTCCATTTGACATAGTTTAGGGAAGCATAATTGACTCAAATTATAGTCCCTCACAATTTTATTTTTTATACTAATAATTTCAAGCCCTTAACCCAAATGGTCTCTTATTAAATAAGAAAGGACAAAGTGCTTATAAATACATTCACTGATTCAACCCCAAGTGGTGTAGAATATTATACAAATGTTAAGAATTATATGATGATATCGAATATCCTTCATAATATTCACAATAAATTTTAAAGATTTCCACTTGGCTTGTGGTAACAATCAAGATCAAATTTTAACAAATTACTTTGATTATATTGGAAAGTGAAACCCTTGTTATTACATTTTGTATTATTTTTTTTAATGTTTGAATTTTCTCTATAAAAAAAGGTTAACAAAATATTTTGATTTACTAGTAAAAATATTATTATCTATGTCGTAGAATTTCTTAATTTTATTAAAGTTTAATGATCGTGTTGAGGCTAGCCAATTAGTTAATGTATACCTTAACAATAAAATGACTATATTTGACAATTAATGGATTGACAAAAGAGGATTCACGTCTTTTTACAGTTAGACTACAAACAAAAATAAAACGCTTTGTTTTTTCTCCCTCTATCATATTTTCTTTGTTTGAAGAAGCAAAATTCACAAAGGCAGATCATGAAAACAAGCCAATTCATGACATATTAGTATTAATTTGAATTCAAATTAATATTTTTAAAAGTTTATTTTCAAGTGTTTTATTTTTTATATTTTTCTTTAATTTTTTTTTATAAAGAACCAATTCTACAATAATAATAGAAAAAAAAGGGAAATTTTTGTGTTTATTAAAAACCTATCTAAAAGAAAGTAAGATTTTAATTCATTTTTTAATCTTTATTTTAATTTATTTATGAAAGAATAAGGAAGAATATTGCTTTATTTGAGATTTGGATTTAATTTTACTTATTTTCATTGATTGTTGAATAAAAACTTTTGGCAATGAAAATTGCTTACTTTTAAATCCTAGAATATTTAGATGGGATGAAAAGTGTTTATGCTAAAAATTAGGACTTAAAATTGATAAATCAAATCATGTTAAGATTTGTAATAATTTACATGGACCAAAAAAATGAATAAATTCTCTAACCAATCAACCTAAATCTATCACAAATAAATTTTAATAGTAAATTTAATTAATAATTGATAAAATAATAAAAGTAAATCACATAAGAATTTATTATTGAAGGAAAACATTATGAAAAATATTTTCACAAGATAAAAATTTTTTGAGCTAATAACAGGAATCACTAAAATATTCTATTAGTAAAGAAAAACTTACAAATAATGATTTTTTATAAGAACTCTTGTAACCTTAATCTTAACAATTTTTTTAAGTAACTCATTTTGAGTTATCTCATTTTTAGAATTTGAAAAATTTTTTTTAATTGAATCCTTAAAAAACATGTTCAAAATATTAGAACTTCTAGCCATTAATAATAATAATAATTTTAAAAGTTTCACAATTGAATTTGTAGAGAGAGAAAGTTTAAAAATCTCTCAAGAGAAAATACTCATATAAATATCGTTTGCAAGAATATAATTTGTATTTTTTTTTAAAAAAAAGGGTAATATTTTTTATAAATATAAAGGATAAAATCTCTACTCAAAAAGTTCAAAAACCTTCCAAAAATGGCATTAAAAAATCTTACAACATTAGTTTGTACAAAAATAACTTATTTAATAAAAATAGATATAATAAAATAGTAGGAATAATTAATGATCAAATTTATAGGTGCATGGTGTCAAGTTATAATAAAAATATTGTTCACATGAAGAATTTAATGAACTAAATATACTAATTACAACAATTATAATAATTTTGCTTAGTTTAGACTCTAACAAAACAAATTAAAATGCAATTTAGTAAAATTACACAACTAACTAAATACTAAATAATTATTATGAGTGAAAATCAAATAAAATAAATTATTTAAGGTTTTTGAATTCACTTTAACTTAGTAAGGTCTTCTAATATGAATTATCAATTTCATCCAAATTATTCTATTAACTAAAGATATTGTAGCTATAGTATTCTTCATGTTGAAGATAAAAAAAAAGATAGATCAAGAGTTTTGCCTGTGTATTTACAACTCTTAACTGTTTAAAAGTTTTGTGACCTTAAAATTATGTCATTATAGTTCATATCCAAAACTTAAACTTGTTTCTCAACATAAATAAATATAACAAAAATAAGCTAGCTAGCATTATACAAAGTTACAACTATTAGATAATACAATTAAAGATGGAAATTGTAAATAACATTGAGCAACATAGACATAATAGAGAAGTAGAATTTAACTTCCTTTCTAACTCTAACTACTCATAATTTTCTTACCTTCCTTCAAGTTTTTTCCAACTGAGGAGACTTTTCTTTAAACACAAAGGGAGTCAATTTATTTAGTAATAGACCCCTCAATGAGTATTAGCAAATATATGGCTTTAATGAATGGTTGGAACTTGCAAATGTTCCCTATCATAAACAAATTCAATGTAAATGAAAGAAATAAAAGAGAAAAAGTTATTACACTTGTAGAGTGCCACAGTCAATTTCATTCTTAGTTAGTTAGAATGCATGAAAATGCACCGTCTAGTTGATATTGTCATCAATATTACATCATCTTATTTCTTGACATATATCTATATACTAGTCAATATACAACGATATTTTTGTTTTTCTATATTTTTTTAACACTACCCATCTTACAACAATTTAACATGTTTAGTCAATATTATTGACTTTTGAATATTTCTTTAAACAACATAACACTGCTTCTAGTTTCAAGATAGTCATGCATTTCTATAGAAAATATTATAAAACATATGAAATTTGTGGTTTAAATATGTTAGAATACGATATGTGATAAACCTTATTGTTTACATATTAAATAAAAGCATGCTCTTTCTTTGTGTTACTAAATTCTTATTAAACTAGTATAGAATTTAGTATTTAAGCTTGTAATTATTGTCCATTCAAATCGGTAGCATTTTGTTAATTTAGTCAGTGGCATTGTCAACAAGCAAACTCCTTATAGCTATATATTTCTAATATATTATTATTAATGACAACTGTTTTAGACTTAAGATATTTATTTCCACTAAAAATATATTGTTGTGTTGTAACTTCTTGGAATGACTGAAGTAGTCGAGGGAGGCAGTATTCCTGCGGGGATGACAGGTTTCTGGTGCAATTCTTCGACGAGTTTCAGCCAATCTGATTCAAGCTCAAAGCAACTTCTTGGAATGAAAACATCGCAACCTGAAATTGCCCATCCTAACCTACACACATCTGAAAGCCCAGAATTATTTAGGTTCAAACGGTCACAAGCTATCTTTGCCTTGTGCAATCGGTATGCGACATTAGTAGGAACGGTGAAGTGCTCCGGCATGTTCCTTGGATCTTCACCGTTGATCATGGCTGTCGATGATGATCCATAGAAACATATCGACCATGAATTGTATATGGAGAAAAAAGCTCGAGAAATTCTGAGCTTAGCTGCTATTGATGGGAGCCAGTGATGACAAAAGTCGTAAATAATCCAGTCGGGAGATGAAGCTTCAAGAAACTGAGCCAAAGGTTCCTGCAGGCCGTCCAAAGCCTTTTTAAGGTAAGGCATTTGTGGTATGGAATATCAGTGGTGGCTTCTGCATTTCCAGGTAGATTTTCATCATGTGGCAATGTGAACTTCACAAAATTTATGTAAGCAGCTAAATGTTGAGGAAGTTTTGGGAGGCGATCAATGTTTCTAGGAGTTGATATAAAAGAGATTTTGTGACCCTTTTGAGCTATGAGCTTGGCCAGCTCTAAGTGTCGGAGGAGATGACCAAATGCTAGCCATGGAAACACAGCTATGTGAAGCTTACTGTTTGTGGCCATTGTTTCGGAGGAAATAAGGGAGTACTTGCTAGCAATTCTGGAACTTCTGTCTATATAAATAACGTACTTCTAATTTTTTTTTTCTTTTTTTGTTTTTAATCAAATAATAATACAGTAAATAAATTATTTAAATTATAATTTTATAAATAAATATTATATTTTATAATATAAATTAAAAAATTAATATATAATTTAAGTTATTTATTATTAAATATATTTTCGTATTATTAAATAAAAAAAATTTTTTTTAAAAAAATCTAACCTCTAAAAAGAACAATCTATGTGTATTCCTTCGTACAGAGTGCTAACAATCTATGTACGTTGATATGACAAGTATACTTGATTCGTGCATTTTGATCGTTAGCCAACTAAATCATTGTTTTTTGTTTTCAATGTCAACTTGTTTCATCATGGCCATCGATATTTCATAATTATGGCCCCATAATATTTTGGCTGCCGTTCTTTTTTTTTTTTTTTTAAAAATCTAAAATTAAAAGGACAAAAACTATCAAAGTTTGGCTCATTAAACTCTTCTGTTTTATTAATTTCAAAAAATTTTCGTTTCAGATCATATCCATTAGTTGAATAAAAGAAAATTTACACCATAATTATTATATATTTGTACAATAATAATTAATAATTGTGCAAGAAAATAATTATTGAATTATCAAAATTTGATAAAAATAATTATAATATGTATATATTTTAATACATTAATAAAAATAAAGAAAATAATATAATATAGTATTATAATTAAAATTTATTAAATATTTTTTATGAAGTTGTGATAATTTTATTTTGTATTAAAATTTTTTAAAAAGTATAATTATTTTTTTGATAATAAATTAATTTATTAAAATAAAAATATATTTTTAATTTATTTATTTTTTATAAATATTAATTTTTACAAATATTTTGGTAAAATAAGATTATTACAAATGTTAGAAGCGACATCTAATAAAACTCTTGTCGTGTAATGTTGAAATAAAAAAAAATAATTTAAAAGATTTGGCCGACCAAATTAGTGTGTACAGTTCCTTTTCCTGATTCAACTAAAAGACATGAAAAATGTTTGTTGGATATTATTAATCACATAAATATCCTCCTTGTCATTATTCACGTTTAGACAATTACACCCCGAAAGAAAAAACTACAAATCTAACAGTCAAAACTAAGAGTCAAATGATTATGTCATATGAATTTATAGAGAATGTTAGCATAAATATCCTGTCACAAAAAATATTTTGTGAATTACCTATATTTATTAACAAAAATATCAAAAGGTAATTACTGATTAAACCTATACCCCTTTTGCATGACAATTAATATTTATGATTTTGCAATCCTTTTATTGATTATAGTATAAGGATTTTTTTTTTATTAATTTTAAGAAATTTAATTACTTTGGTTTAGTTATTACACACAAAATTTTTTCCTTTTCATATGTAATTTTTGAGATGATCCAAAGACAACATACGCATAAATAAGGGTACTTTTTGAAATTAGATGTTATGTATTTGCAATCCAAGATAAGTCCAATAGATTCTTTTGGATTTGACCTTTAAGTTCAAATGTACGTTAAGTATGTATTTGAATCTCCTTTTAGTTTTTTTTCCTTTATAATTTTTAATCAAATGATGATAACATATAATATATTTAATAATGAATGATTTATATTATATTTTAATAAAATTTATAAATTAATTTTATATTTTATAATATAAATTAAAAATTTAAGAGACAATTTGAATTGCACATTATTAAATGTATTGCGTATTATTATCTTGTTAAATTAAGGAAGAAAAAGATTAGAAGGAGATCTATATATGTTAAGTATATATTGTTTGTTGCTCAATTTACATTATTTAATTAATTTTTATCGCTAATGTTTTTGTCACAAAATATAATATAAAATTTAGTATATGCTATATATATATATATATATTAATCAAACAATACTAATTCTATAAATATATAATAATATTTATCAAATTTTAATTTAAAATATTTTAATTAATGTCATTTTCATTCTTTGGCCTAACATATATATTACACTTTGGCCATTAGTTTGATTAAAATGGAGTACAAGTATGATTTTACCCTTCAAAAACTTGTATAGGACATTTATCCATAATTTTTACTAAATCTAAAAGATAAGTTTTATCTGATTGAAATTAAGTTGCCATAAATTTTAAAACAAATATATATTATTTCTTTAATTGCAATAAATAAATATCATATCTAATTTCTTAGCATTTGTGGTATTTCGAGGGTCACGTAACCAAAAAAGAAAAGAGTGCAACCGTTGTCAAAACTGCCCAAACTATTGCGATTGTGTCCGTTCCGGGGGAGTAAGAACTACCGACGCGCTTAAGAAATCGGTAAAAACACAATGTACAATTTAATATTGAATTTTTTTTGCCTATTCACTGCCATATCTCTTAGTTGATACAAGTATCTCTAATTTCTTTATTTTCTTCATAAATCAAATTTAATAAGTTAATATTTGTTGAAAACTGTTTGTTGGATCTTTAATTTAAAATTATTTAATTGGAAGAAGTTCAAGTGTAAGATAAAGAAATTGACAATAATGTTTGTCAAAATGATGCATTTTATATTTAATTATTGTAATTAATATAAGTTGTTAATACTTGAATTTTGCCTGCTAGATTTAAATTTGTAATTTGTATTTTTGCGAAATTAAATATGTTGAAATCCAAATCCTCGGTGTATGAGAATGTCCCCGGGTCGAATCTTGTAGCGATGAACTCTGATTTCCTTCTTGATGGTCTAGCGATTTCTAGGAGATAAAAAACAAATTAGAGTTATTAAAGTTATAGCGATGTCCCTCCAATGTCTAATTTAGTAAGTGACATCTTTAATTGGGATGGCTTTACGCATGGTTTCTGGAAAATAAAAGAAAAAAGAATGGTGTTAGGTCCCCTCTTTGTGCCGCTTTACTGTGTGACTTTTTAATCAAATAACAACCAATTTTTCAAACAAATATTGGATGTTTTTCCTTCTATTTGAACCTTTATTTATAGGCTCCTAACTTTTTCTCATTGTAGTTGGAATAGAACTGTTGATTGGCTTGTATTTAAAATCCAAATATTTACTTACTACAAATAGAATAGGAATCAAATAAATTCAAATTCTAGTATGAATATATTATTTTTCTTTTCTGTAATTTTATTAAGCTTTACCATCCTTATCCTTTTTAATTAAAGTTAGAAATTTGGTTAATAAAGAGTCTTATCAAAATTATGATCTTTTGTTTAGTTCCTGGTATAATTTAAGGACAACTTGATTTGTCGTTAGTTTTTTAGTACTATGCAAACTCCAAAAATATTAATTTTAAAATTTTAAAAATTAATTTTGAAATATTAAGAATAAATATTAAAATATAATAATTTGAATTAAAATTCAAACTCTTAGAAACTTAAAATTTAAATTAAAAAATTTTAATTCAATAATTAAAGGAACCAAAAATTCATGATAAAAATCTTTCCTAATGATTCACTAATTATGAACCCAAAGTATGCGAAAGATAGTTTGAACACTACAAAAGAAATTTCTTGATAAGTATACAAAATTTTGTAAAGAACTAAAGAGAATAGTTATTCTCATGATCTTTATTAAATAAAATCACATTTCTCTTTACAATGTTGTTTAAGTCATTTTTTATACAGTTTACAATTAAACTCTTAAATAATTTAAAATAAAAGTTTTAATCTAAATCAACTAAAAATTAAAGTTCTAAAACAATGAAGAATAGTAATTACTTAAAATACATGTTCATATAACATTCTTAAACATACTAAGAAAACATAATTAAAACATTATAAAAAATATATCCTAAACAAATTACGCATTTTTTTCATATGTTTGAATTATGTTAACAAGTTTTTAACACTTTTTTATATATATATATATATATATTTAATTTCATGTTTGTCATTTATTGACACTCTTTTAGCACTCTTTTGCATACTACCTTTTTATTAAAATAGATTATTAATCTCATTTCCTGTATTAAAATAGTTTCAATATCTATTTTTAATGTATCGCACTTAATCTCAAAAATATTAAAAAAATTAAATAGTGCTAACAAAGATGCGATTGACCATTCTTGTTCACTACCCCACTTAAACTCAATAGTTTTTTTTTTTTTTTTTTTTTTTTTCACAATTTCAATGATTAGTGCAACTAATGTACTAAAATCCTTAACAATACACTTATAAAAAATAACGAAGTCATGTAAACTCCTCACCTTAGTAATGGACTTAGACATTGACCATTCTTTAATAGCCCTAAACTTTTTCTCATTCACCTTTATTTCTTTTTCATTAATAACATAACTAAGAAACATAACATTTTCATACAAATATATATATATATATATTTTTTTTTCTTTAAGTTGGCATACAACTTTTCTTTTCTCAACACATGAAGCACACAACTTAAATACTCAATATGATCATTTAAACTTTTATCGTACACTAAAATATCAGTAAAATATACCACAATAAATCTACCTAAAAATACATACAATGCATGATTCATTAATCTCATAAATGTGTCAAGTGTGTTAGTTAGACCAATAACATGGTTAATTATTTATAAAACCAATATTTAGTCTGAAGATAGATTTTTATTCATCACTTTCTTTTATTCTAATTTTTTAAAGTCAATTTTCATAAAAATACATTATCCATGTAATTTAACTAATAAGTTATCTAACTTAAGTATGAGATGTATATACTTTATTGTGATATTATTGATCGTTCTACAATCAACACACATTCTTCACAATTTATTATTCTTAGGCATAAATAGTACTAAAACTAAACATGGATACATACTCTCACTCATATACTTTTTAGTCATCAACTACTCAATTTGTCTTTAAAGCTTTTTTATCACCTTAAGATTATTCTTATGAACTAGTTGACTAAATATATTAGCATTAAATAGAAAATTAATTTAATGTTCTATCATTTAAAGGAGTGATGACTCACTAACAATATCATCCAAAAATACATCATCATATTCCTGCAATAAAAAAAAGTATATTAGGTAAAGATTTATCAAGATCGTTAGTGTTAACATAAGTTTTTTTGTCCAAAAGTATAAATATAAGTTGTTTGGCATAAAAAGCACTTTTGACATCACTTTTCTTAACATAAAAACTTAATTATTTCTTTTTTACCCTCTTAACAACATTTTTTTTTTTTCTTTTGACTCTTTTATTCTTTTGAACGCTTAACCTTTCTTGAATTTTTATAAATTTGTTATCTTTTATAAAAGTATATTTATTCTTAAACCTATAATAAATGACTCTTCTATTATATTGCCGCAGCCTATCCAATAATACATGATTCTTATGCATATGGACAACATTGTACAACACTTTATCAAAATAACTTCTAATTGAAAAAATAACCATCACTTGCCTAGATACTTGTACCCCCCACATTTATTCAACCACTATAGTGCCTAAGATACTTTACTATAAGTAAGGTCAATTGTTCAACTAGAGTTGTCCTAGCCACATTAGCACAACACCCTTCATTAATAATAATATTACATAATTTATTGTTAATAAGACATCTAGTATGAAAGATGTTTTTCCTTTGTTGATCATTATCTTACACTTTAACTTGTGTATTTAATACATATCTAACAATAAGTGTTTTACTATTAATCAAAAACTCCACTATACCATTATTAGCATCTTCAAGTAATGGCATTATTTCTTTCTCACTTTCCCTTTTGGTTTCTACTTGTTCATCATCTTACAATATCATAACCTTTCTATTTAGACATTGAGAAGTTATGTGTCCTACACCCAAATAATGAAAGCATTTAATATCATAATTACAAGTTTGATTTTTAAAGTCACCTTTGCCTTTATTGAACATTTCTTTTTCCTTTTACGTGACTTAAGCTTGAACTTAAGAATGGCCTTATCATCCTTCATCCAATTAGTCCTTCATGAAAATGACGAACTAAAATTTTGAACTGGCTTATTTCCCTTCCTTTTAAGTTGTCACTCCACTTTTATAGCCATATACACCATATCTTCCAACTTAACATAATGTTACAACTCTACCAGCTTAGCTACATCATAATTCAACTCATTTTAAAATCTAACCATAATTACTTCCCTATTTTTCTTTACATTAACGCTAATTATGTTTACTTTTACCTAATTATGATAGTTCTCCACATTCTTAGACCATTGAGTAAAATTTTACAATTTTTTATACAAATTTTTATAATAGTAATTAGGGATAAAATACCTTCTTATAATAGCCTTTAACTCACATCAAGACTAAATAGGTCTTTCAAGATTTCTCCCCTCATTTATCACTAATTGATCCCACCATCTGATTGTATAATCAAAAAATTTTATGATAGCCAATTTTACCTATTTTTTTCTCTAAATAATAGTGATAATTAAATATCAATTCAACCTTTTTTTTTTTTTTTCCTATTCTAAATAGGCTTTTGAATCATTCCATCCTTGAAAAGGAGATACTTTTATCTTAATTTTTTTCAAGTTTTCATCTATCACAGCTTAGCCTCTATGTTCTCTTTTATCACACCATTCAAACATTAGCGCAAATCAACCTATGCCAAACACTGCCTCTCTATTCTCTTCATTCACACCTCATTCTTATTGTCACCATTAAATTCCTCTATAGGTGCATGCCTACCTTGTCCTCTAGGATTAAATCCTTTTATTATTTTACTCTTTTTGTAAGGCATTAAGGGAATTTTCTCACCAATTCATTCTTTTCTTATTTCACTCAACATCACATTCCTTTGCTTAAATTATTGTTGTATGGTTTTTAATGCGAAAAAAGAACTTCCTCCCTCATCTTTATTAGATTAGTCACTTTTGTGAAACATAACAAAAAAGCATTAATAGTAAATCTCACTATACTCTCTTATATGTTTGCACTCAAATTATTATCATTCATATTCATGTTTCACTTAATTTGGTTTTTATGTATAATAAACTCACACTCTCTTACCTTTTATTTAACTTTCCCTCTTATATGTTTGCACTTAAATTATTATCATTCATACTCATGTTTCATTCAATTTGGTTTTTATGTATAATAAGCTCACATTCTCTTGCCTTTTATTTAACTTCCTCTTTTAGTTCTTTATCGAATAAAATAAACTCAAGTAAATAATTTCTTATAGTATTCAAACCAACACAAAAGTAAGGAATTAATAAAAGAACTAAATTTTCATAAGCAAACAAACCCAAGAATAATTAACAACTAAATAAAGATGATAAATTGAATACAAAATAAAAAATAATTGAATATCTTTTATAAAGATACTAATCACCTTATTTGTTACGTTTCTTTTTCTTTCTATTTTTTTGTCACTTTTTTTTTTGTTGACATTTTTGCTTTTGTTGCTTTTTCTCTTTTTTGTTTTACTAATTTAATGCAACAAGTATTGAAATCAAAGGGATTGCATAATTATAAATAACTACACAATAATAACAAAAGAAAATATACAAAAGTTAATTTTTGTAATTCTAATAAGAATTGAATTAATAAAAATGAATACAAACAAAACAAGAAAACATAATTTAACAAACAAAGATAAAGAAAATAAGATAAAGTGCTATGTGAATAGTATTTTCAGATGAAAAATACCCTTAGATAAACAGTACTTGCAAACAGTGTCAATAAATAGTATTATTATTATTATTATTATTATTATTATTATTATTTTATCTAAGATACTTGTGTAGTTGGTGGTTACACAAAGTATATAACTTATTTGCTATTAGCCTTTATTAAATTTCCATGACAATGATTTGATCTGACACCTCCCTACATTTGATTGACCAATATTTCTCAAAAAAGATTTCAATGTGGTATTCTAAACATTAGAAAAATAGGAATAAGTTGTACAACCTTTTCCCATACTTGGATTATGTTGACAAGCTTTTAACATTTTTAAAAGTTAATTTCATGCTTGATTCCATATTAATATTGATCTTGTATGTTGTTTAGCCTATATTTTTTGAATTAATCCATTAAGCACTACTTTGATTTTCTTCATTTTTAACCTTATAACCAGTCCAATTCACATGTGCAAAGAATCTTTGTGAGCATGACATCTCAATCTGAGAGGACGTCAAACTAAAGGAAACTTCTGTTAATTGTTGGGGGGACTTCTGATGATTGCCGAGGAATTTTGACGAGGAAAATGATATGCTGACTTGGCTAATGGAATTATCACAACCCAGCATAAGTCAAGATACAATGTTTTAGAGATAATTACTGGCATTTTCTATGGTTTTGAAGAAATTCCACAAATTTGTTTGTATATAGATTGTGAAGATCCTTATCTATCAAAATCACATTAATTTGTTTGACTTTTCTCTCTAAATTCTTCTTCTTCAACCATCACCAATCTTATTGACTCAGCCATCGATTTTCCATCTTTCTCATTTCTTTCTATTTTTGTTCCTACTTTCTTCTCTACAAAACGCTAGCAATTAACCCTAGATCCATAGAAAATACAGCACAATTAGTGGACGTCCGAAGTTGAGTGACTCGAACCGATTCATGAGCTACTACAAGATAGTCAAGAATTCTCAAACTGATTCATGAGCTATTACCCTGAGTTGAAGTACCCAACTCTTCCAAATCACTTCCCTCTCCTTTACTTGTTCCTCAAACCCGAAAGCTTAAATGAGTTGTTCAGCATTCTTAGACCCCAAAAGAAAGGCAAACCGAATAACTCTTACCCTAGAGCCAATTCAATGAGTTCAGCTGGTCTCAGATTTAACTCGCTTTCAAACATTACATAAACCACAGAACTCGACTTTTGATTTCCTGAAAATCCGCTGATTGAAAGCAAAGTGTTATCATCACTGATGTCTATAGCTCTACTATAAAAATCCAAAGGTGCCAACAGGCATATAGGAGAAAATGGCTTACCATGAAGCTCGCCCAGAAGGTTTAACCACTCATATTCAAGTTCCATACAGCTACGTAAAATAACCACTTCACATCCAACAATTGTCAAGGAATCTCCTTGCGTCGTACGATATGCAATATTCGAATGAAATGGTACCCATTCGGCTTGGACAGTTAAATGCTCTGCCTCAGATCGTGGATCGTCGCCATTGATCAAGGCCCAGAATAAAGATGATGAAAAGCAAAGCTCCACACCTATAAGATGTTAAATTTGGCTGAAATTATATGTATTCGACGAGGAGGAAAGCCCTAAATTATACTGCAGATATATGATTTTCGTCTGTCAACTGTTAACACACTGTTGATTCTTTTATCTTCAGTCTCCTCGAGTAGGATGACCTCTGCTTGGGTCGGACCAATGATACCGAAATTTTAGTGAACGTACAAATTGAATAACGATCAGAATGTTGGCTGCTCGGCTAAAAACTCTATGATGCTTAAGTCAGTATACTTGAATCTGTGGGAGATTTTGTATAATTCCGTATCAACTTTAATTGCCTGTAAACTATGCTTAATCTAGTGGGGGCTGTTGTTTAATTTCTTGTAAACTAGAATTTGTGTATGGTGTGGTTTTGAGAGAAAATAAAGTACGATATAGAGGGTGCTTTCTTTTCCAAGGTGGCTTTGAAGGCATTTTGGCATCTCCTTTTGTCTGTTTGAGCTATCCTTTATAGCCTCGTGCTCTCTAATTGTTGCGATAGGAGTCTTATTCAACATGGACTAGGTGAAGTTGTCATAGAGTTTGTCTAGCACTGCCAAATTACTTTTATAATTTTTACAGGAATTAGAACTATAGACTGTACTTAAATATAGCACAGTATCCCGCGTTCTACAGCACCTCACTCCTATTGCCTCATCTCTCTCGTTTCCTTTCGTTCACAGTTTCTATTTTTGAAGTGTATCCTCTTGCCTCATCTATCTTGTTTCCTTTTATTCTCAGTTTTTATTTCCTTTCGTTCTCAGTTCCTATTTTTAGAGTGCATCCTCTTGCCTCATCTATCTTGTTTCATTTCGCCGTTGGTTTTTATTTTTTGGTGTGTATCTGGCCTTTGCTACAGCAAGTATTTCTTTTACTTCTGGCCCAAGGCTCTTAAACAGCTCCAGCATTTTCTTAATCTCTTTTGGTTGTTCCCAAATACCTTTTCTTTCACCATTCACATCTTTTGCCGGAGCTATCGTTGTTCCTTTCTCGCTACTCGTGTCATGTCCTCAACCTACATTATTTACTTCTAATGTCACCGTGTCGCTTGATAAATCATTCTACGATAGTTTTTTCTCCAGATTCTTCCACAGACAAGGCCAACTATTAGTAACTGATTTTCGCATGTGAGTTGTCAACACGCGGTTGATTTCTCTGCAGGACATGATTTGTTGATTTTCTTATCTTCAATCGGCCCGAGTCGGATGATTATCGAATGGAATGAACCAACGACACTGGATGCTGATAGCAAATTTTCACCTGTTGGTTAAACAAGCCCACTTCACAATAACTCAAACCATCCGTAAGCAATGCGAAAGAAAAACAAATGAAGAAGAAGACAACACAGTTTGTTTTGATACGCGGTATATGCATAAGCCAAGTCATTGGAATTGCCCACATGTAATCCCTGCTGATAATACTTGCCCAATAAATTTTGATGTCAAGAGATTTCAAGCCGAGGATAGGTTAAAGATCCTCTACTCTAGATGATAAAGAAGTCCCAAATCCTTCAAAGGACTTTTCATGGCAAGTTTCCTAATAAAACTGTAACTATTCCCAATTCAAAGAGAAATTTAGATAAGGTAAAAGAATTTCTATTAGAATATGGGATAGAGAACCCTGCTAAAAACAAAAAGTCAATAGTCTATAAAAGAAGACAATAAGCTTCGTGAAGTTTTTCACCCAAACTCTAAACTCCTAGTTCTAATCTCTATTTTCTAAGTTATCTAGACAGAAATAAGATTTGTTATATTGGAGGAGAAGAAAAATTCTAGTAAATTTATTCCCTCAAAAACACAAATCATTGATTGACACTTGCATATGGAAAACGGTATCAACAGTTTGTTCTATACAATTTCAGAATAGCAAATGCAGCATCTCACCTAGCAGCCCAAATCCTAACACTTTGCCTGAAATCCTAATTGTTTATTTGAGTAATGAGTTTGGCTAGCTCAAAGTCAAGAATGGTAGAGTGTTCAACTACAACTAGGACTAATGATACCAATAAGTTATTTCAATTCTCATTTTCTACTTTATTCCTCAATTAGTTTTATTTTTACAACTAAAATGTTGCATAAATTTGTATACGTGGAATACTATAAAATGAAATAATCAATATATTGAAACTTCTTACAAAATAATTAATTATTCAAATTTTATGAAAAAAAAAATGTGGACTCATGAGACATTTACATCTACATCAGATAATATATATACATATGAAAATTTCCACATATGAATGGCCGTAGTTTATTAGAATTCGTATCGGCAATTCTTTGTTAAAAAACTCATCAACTATAATGCATTGACTGCTTAATTATTTGTACAAAGAGTATTGACTGAGAATTTTACAAAATATGAAACTCTCAAAACAAAAATTGGCTGCATGTATAAATGAATTCTCAAATGTGAATACTCCCGTAATCACACCAAAGAAATTTCTTTGAAGTTTGATTACCGTAAATTAAATCCTATAAACAGAAGTAAGTATGAATTTTAAAAACAAAAAAATTTAATTGTTAAACTACTGTTATAATTAAACTAACTATTCCTATTCATTTCTATCATTCAATAACAATTTGTATTTTTTTTTCATGAAAAATTAAGGAACTTAAACATGAATATTTTTATATTTATTGCTTGAAATGTGGGCTTGATTATATAAGTTTACAGTTATATGGAGAATTATATATATAATCTTTTCGTCTTACACTAAAATTCTTTGGTTGTTAATTTACAAAATGCTTATTTCAAGCAATACTTCGTTATTTTATAACTAAATGAAAGCATTGAGTTACTAAAAAGAAGAGAAAAAAAAAAACACCGTATTATTTGAAATCCATAGCTTGAAAGTATGAATTATGAACATTCGTAAAAGAATAATTATGATTTATGTTACTAAGAAGGTATAAAATATTTTTAAAAATTGTAGTTTGTTAAGTTTATATATGATGTTGATTCATTCTATATCAAAAGAGTTAAGTTGATGAACAATAATTATAAACAGTACGTATAAATAGTATTCATGAACAATGATGTGTAAACAATAGATGAATAGTATTCAGGGAATAGAGAGCTAGCACTCGTCCTTTGCTTAATACCCGTTCGAGCAAGGTAAACAATGATTAATAGTGCCAAACAATACCTCAGTGCATGACCTTTACTTGACTTTCATTCGAGCAACTATGTAATCTAGGCAATGCGTTTAAACTATAATTAAATAGTACTCAGAGCGGTAAACAGTAACTATGAACAATATACGCGAATAATACCTAAAAAATATATAAATATTTTAAAATTTAACCTAATATTGGGAGATAGTTGCTTTATATTTTTAAAATTTTCTAAGTAGAGATTTTATCCTCTAAGTTTTTTGAGAGTATTATTCATTATTGTTCTTGATAGAAAACATAAATCACATTCTTATGAATAAGATTTATATGAGTGTTTTCTCTTAAGAGTTTTTTAAATTTTTTCTCTTACAAATTTACTATGAAGCCTTCATAGTTCTTATTATTGCTGATGGTTAGAGGTTCTAACCTTGTGAACATATAATTCAAGGATTTAATTGAAGAAAAAAATTTTAAAATTCTAAAAATAAGATAACTTGGAGTGAGCTGTTTAAAAAAGTTAGTCAAAATTGTTTTACAAGAGTTATTGTAAGAAATAATTGTTTATAAGTTTTTTTTTACCAGTGAAATATATTAATAGCTCTTATTACTAATACGAAAGGTTTTATCCTATGAAGAGGTTCTTCATAAAGTTTTCCTTCAATAATAAATTCTTGTGACTTATTTATTTTTATTACTTTATCAATTATTGATTGAATTTTTTATTGATATTTGTTTATAGTAGGTTTAATTAATTAGTTAGAGATTTATATATTTTTTAATCCATTTAAAGTGTAACAAATTTTAACGTGTTTTGATTTATTAGTTTTAATTTTAATTTTTTATATAAACATATTTCACTTCTTTAGGTGTTCTAGGGTCTAAATGTAGGCAAATTTTCATAGTTAATCAACGAATGAGGATTTCTTGACTGCAAACTTTCACTTTTAAAAATCTTCTTATTAATAATGCTATGTGTCAAAGTTTGCATTATTGGCATCTTTTGCAAAACAACGTTACCAGTCATTGCAATATGCAATGTTAGTTAATATCAATTACTATTTATAAATGTAATATTGTTTACTCATACTTTAATAAGTTTTACAATAAGAGAATTTTTAAGTTTTCTCGTTATATTCGGTATTAGTGATGTTTTTGTTATTTTAGAAAACTTAGTTTGGAATACTTTTAACTGATAAATGGAAAGAGCTCTTTTTAATTGAGAAATTATATTCTTAATTAGTTTAAAAAATAAAATCACACACAACTAGAGTTAGGGTTTTGATATGTGTGTGTATGTGTGTTTGTTTTATGTTTACAACAACCAAGAGAGAATGCTAAAGAGATTGCTCAGCAAGTGTATTACTGTAAGATTTGTTTCCTTTTCTTGTATTTTTTAAGTTGTTTCATATTATTTTTGTGAGTTAAAAAAAAAAATAAGTTAGTAGATATTATGATCTATAATATCTAATTTTATAAATTCTCAACTTTTTATTCTCTTTAATACTTATGTGTCATTAGAACTTTAAAAGCCAAATATATAAAAGATTATCAGAAAATCTTGTCCTTTTAGAGATGTGTAGCTCAACTCCAAAAGCTTTACTACAACTTCAATATATATATATAAATTGCATGGTCAAGTCTTAATACAATTCCGGCCATGCACACACCAAATCTCACCCTTCCTTTGCACAAATGCAAATTAAAAGGAGTAAAAATCCATTTGTGACATTTTATTTTCTATATAAGAGACTAAATACTAGTATGAGATTGCAATGAGTTATAAAATAATATGATATTGTTGTGCAGAAAAAAATGACTAACTGTTAAGAAAAGTAAACGAGTGTTTGATAAATAGTGGTGTTGTAAATGTTTTGAGTTTCAAAAGTAGGGTATGTGCTTTTTATAATTATTAGTAGTAAATGTCTAATAACCATATTAGTCATGTAATTGTCCTAGTACATCTTAATTTTAGGAATATTTTCACGTACCTTTACTTAAATTTAGAGAAAGTCAAAGAAAGAAGTGTGGATTAGCTATTCTACATTGATGACAAGAAAGAACGAAGTGTGGAGGAAAATTGCGGGCCAATCTCAGCTTTAAGTCATATACATGTAGAGAGAGTAGAGGAGTTAACAAGTTAATTCTTTGCTAATTTTTCAAGCCCTAATAGCATATTTGAAGGAAATTGCAAAGGAAAGTTAACTAAGCAAGTTGAATTCCATTACTAGGAGATAACAATTTGAGTCATTATCACATGTGACAGAAACTGTCGCATAATTTCTACCAATTATGAAGCAACGTCAACATAGATTATTGTTCAATTCCTTCACTTGTTCAAGGCAAACCTTAATATCAACGTCAAGACCATTGCAAGTAAACTGAAAAGGAAGTGCAAAATCCAATGCCATTTTATGAGATTGTAAACGGCCAGAAACAAGGCAATTTGAGTTTTCAAGTGTAGATTACAAGCTATCCCATGGCAAATTGAGGAGGTAAGTAGCTGCTATAAATTGCTCCAATCTAAGTTCTCTTGTTGACATGTAGACTAGTGCCCATCAAAATATAATAATCTAGTAAACAGCTAAATATGACTAAAATGTTATGTTAAATATAATAATCTAGTACTCAGATTGAAGAGGCATGTAGTTACCATAATTGTCAATGAAAATCATGTTTACGTTGGTCTGAAGTGGTGCAAATAAGATCTATGATTTATACCTTGATTTAACATAGCATTTTACTCATATTTAGTTGTTGCATTAATAGTTAATACATTGAATAATTACTAGAATTTAACATTTCATTATTTTTCAACATTTCTATGCATCAACAACATATAGCAAAATAGCATAAATAGTCCTAGATTCATCACTATAAGCAATTTAGAGCCTAATGCAGCTTTATTCCCATTCATAATTTTTTTTTGCATGGAATTTAATTCAACAACAAATTGTGAGAGTTGATGTAGCATGCCATACACAGAAGGTCAGTCATCCACATCTCTTTCCATTTGCTCAAAGTATGAACCATCATTGACATCATCTTTAAAAGGATTCCATAATCCAAAAAAGCCACATTCATCATATTTGTAGTAGTAATATAATGTGGTGGAGTTTTCTTTTGAATTTGAAATTTTAATTGCAGCTTTCTTGCACAAGCAGTACTTGTTCTTAAAATTTGATGAGGTTTCCATTGATTTGTCTCCTACATAACATGATTTTCTAATTTCTTGTGTTTTTGTATGAGTTTGAGCTAGAAGAAGCCATTAAATGATTAGTGAACAAAAAATTTTTAATTTCAAGTTTGATGGTACAGTAATCGAGGAAATGGCAAGACATTCAAGCATTTATATATGTGAGTCAAGTGTAACAATGTCTCATATACACTTACTCCCAAGTGAAATCCAAGTAATTTTAAGTTAGTTAACAATAGAAGATAGGTCACTTTCATATGAGCAATGACACTTCAAGATTTTCTATTAAGTACATCTACTATTTTATTTGTCTTACTTAAATAATCAACGATATAACAATAGTCTTTAATAAATTCAATCCATTTTTAGTATTTAAAATTTAATTCTTTCTATATAAATAAATATTTCAAACTTTTATTATCAGTGCAAATCTCACAAATAACCTAACATATAAATAATGTTTTTAGATTTTCAATGCAAATACTACTATTGTAAGTTTTAAATCATGGATTTGATAGCTCAGCTCATGTTTTTTAAGTTGTCAAATAGCATAAGCAATTATCTTTTTATGCTATATTAATACAAAACCTAACCCTTTTTTTTTGATGCATCATTATAAACTACAAATCTTTCAATACTAGTTGAAATTATTAGAACACAAACAAAAGTCAATCTTCTCTTCAATTCTTGAAAATTTTGTTTAGGGTCTTTAGTCCACTCAAATTTCTTATTCTTTTTAGTTAGTCTTGTCAATAGTTCAACTAATCTTAAAAAGCCTTCAACAAATCTTTAGTAATATCTAGTTAATCCAAGAAAATTCCTAATTTCTATTACATAAGCGTCATCAACTGAAATCACGTGACTAAATACAACTATATACAGTTAGAACTGACATTTACTAAACTTCGCATAAAACTGTTTACTCTTTAATGTCTGTAAAACAATTCTCAAATGCTCTACATATTTTTCTTTGTTTTGTGAATATATCAGAATATCATTAATAAATACAATAATAAATCAATCTTAATAAGGATGTAATTCCAAATTCATGATATCTTTAAATAATGTTGGAGCATTAGTCAACCCAAATGATATTACAAGAAACTCATAATGTTTATAACGAGTCTTAAAAGTAGTTTTAAGTATATCAACATCTCTAATATTCAAATAATGATAACTAGAATGTAAATCTATCTTGTAAAAAATTTTAACACCTTATAATTGATCAAATAAATAATAAATACGAGAGAAAGGATATTTGTTATAATTATGACTTTATTCAACTATCAGTAATCTATACATAATTTCAATTTTTTATTTTTCTTCTTTACAAATAATACTGATGCTCCCTAATGAGATACATTAGATTTGATAAAATCTTTATCCACTAATTCTTGTAATTAAACCATTACCTTTTTTAACTCTAATATGACCATTTTATAAGGTGCCATAGAAAAAGGTGTTATACTTCGAATCAAATCAATGATAAATTCAACATCTTTGTCTAGCAATAAATCCATTTAATCTTAAAAAATACTTCTGAAAATTCATTTACTATAACAATATCTTTTAACTTTACTTGAACAACTTTCATATCAACAACATATGTCAGATATGTAAGGCAACCATTCCTTAATAATTTACTAGTAGCGATGGCTAATATTACATAAGATGGAAAAATTCTTCGTTCTCTACCAAAAATAATGTCCAACTCAACTAATATTCTAAATGTCATTTCTTTTTGAAAACAATCAACCATAACATGATAATTGGCAAGCCAATCCATTCTTAATATAATATCAAAATCATGAATATCCAAATGAATTAAATCTTCTTTCATATCAAAACCATCCACAATAATGATATATTCTCGAAATGCACTATCTGCCAATAAAGTCTCTAAGTGGCATGGCTACTATTAAACTATAATCTAATAATCTCAACTCTCTATCAACATGTATGGCAAAAATATAAGATATAAAAAAATGTGTGAAACTTGGATCTATTAAAATATGTTCATCACACCCAAAAATAGTCAACAAAGTTGTAACCACATCTAGCGTGGCTTGTGCCTCTTACTCTATTAAGGTAAAGACATGTGCCTACACATGAAGACAACTTAGTTGGCCTTTTCGTCTATCACTAATAGCCTCTATAATATTAAGTCATGTACCTCTACCCTCTATTGTACTATTAGCACTAGGTGCCAAGGTAGGATACTCTCTTCTAACAAGCCCATGCTATCCACAATGGAAATGATAAATAGTACTTATAAGACATTGCCCCTTATGATATTTTTCACGTGTCATACATGGAAAAAATCTACCTTTACTAATACTACTTTGTTAGGCACTTAAGAATTTTAAGATGTGAAACTCTGCTCAAATCTTTACCCATTTCCTTTTGATGATTCTAAGTATACATTGTGTTATTGTCTACTAGTAAAATCTCTCGATTTACCTGTTTTTAAATACTTTATTGGCACTAGGGCTACCAATTGACTAATTATGTAGTTTAGTTCTATGGGCTACTATTAAGCATCTCTCAACTCTTATAGTAATTAAAATTAAATTTTTAAAATGTGCATACTCAAATCAAGTCACAAATGCTTTAATATCGTTACACAAGCCTTCTTTGAATCATTTGCATTTATCTATCTCATTTTGTACTAAATTATAAGCAAATCTTGATAATTCTATAAAGTTATTTTTGTACTCTTCAACTGTCATTGATCCTCATACTAGCATTAAAAATTTATTTCTTTTGGTGTCTTCATAAACCTATGAGAAATATTTATCATTGAATTTTCTATAAAAATTAACTCTAGTGATAGCTTTATATCCTGTATGTAAATGCAATATTGATGTCCATTAATGGTATGCTCTACCTCAAAGCATGAATGTTACAAAATTCACCTTTGGTTCATTTGTACATTCCATTACCTGAAATATCATTTTCAACATAGTCAACCATGAGTTTGCATCCACTGGATCACTAATGCCCTTAAAATTTATCACACTTGAGTTATAAATACGTTCAATAATATTCTTCATTCCTTTTTTAAAATTTACTTAAGGTTCATACACAGCTATATATGGTAGCAAATTAGCTCATCTTTCTCTTATGCTTTGCCTTTTTTTTCTCCTCAAGTTGAGGTAAATTCATATTTGCGACAAGTATCAGATTAGTCTAATCATTCTTATGCGCACTGATATCATTATTAATAAATTATATCACGATGCATGCAATATGCATATATCATATAATAATCAACATAATCTAAACCACATTATAATACCAAGTTGACAAGACTTGCTCAACCCCTTCGTAGAGTTCTGAATGAATCCTACTAAACAATAGAATATCATGAAAAATTAATATAAACAACTTCAAGCCTCTATCATATCACACATTGAAGTTCCTTACCTACCATAGCATATATACATCGTTTACTTACACACATATGATTTATATTATATATGTGAATATAAATATGATATGCTCACAAAATGACACATGCAATATGCATATAGTTGTCCCAATCTTAAGTGTCAAATTGTATACTGTACGAATTCTTTGAGATTTAGAAAAATAGATAAATAAAAAAAATAATAAACTTGTGGCTCAATGAGTGAATTTAATTTTTTTTAAAAATAGTTTTTTCATACATAACTATGCAGTTACTTAAACTTACACATAAAACATGCATCAATCACATGCTAAACATTTTTCATAGTATAATTATTCATTTCACATCAATAAGTATCCATAAAATATATCATGCTTGGTGGTAAACCTTCACCTAAGCAAAAAATAAAAATAAAAAACATACTTAAAGGCCTTGTATTCTCATTCGGATAGTCATAGCCATACCTCTGCGGCCTCGTATTTTCGTCAAGACTCATAATTATATCATAGACATATCTAATAACTTTGTATTCTTGTCCAAACAATTATAACCATACCACGCAATCTCATATTCTCACCAAGATCCATACTCATACTTTCATCATTTTATAACAATTTAGATATCAAACATATGTCATGAATAACAAAATTATCATTTCTTATCAAATTTATCATACATATGAATAGTTATAATCATATAAATTTTAATAAAATATAATTATTATATTAAAATATATATTATTTTAGAAAAATATTGATTCACAGTCTAATAATCACTTTTAGGTAGTTTTAAGATTTTTGGAGTTTTCTATTGCCATGCTTACTCCTAAAATGTAAATGATTAAAAAATTAACTATCAAAAGTAATTTAAAATTTAATACACATTATAAATATGAACACATTAATATTTTAATTTTATCATCATACCACCTACTTAATTTTTATAGGTATTTTCAATCTCCCAATTATGTTTTCTATATTATTCCATTTGTTGCCATTAATTCAATTTTTTTCTACTTTCCCTCGTCTTTTCAGTTTGCTTTCTCTCACTCTCAATTTTGTCTTCTTCACTTAATTTAATATATATATTTAATAAATATTAATTATGTTGGCCACTTATTAGAATAGAATGACTTGCATGCTTCATCTCATTTTAATTAAATGTCTACTTCATTAATTTTCCTTTAAAATTGAGCCATGTATTACAATAGTTATGTTAGTTTCCACAAAATTGAAATCATGTTATTTTTGTTGTATTTAAGGGGCAAAATGGTTTTGTTAATTTGTGTTATTTATGTTAAAAATAATTAAAATTTTGTTATTTTTATTGCATTTCAAGTGTCAAATGGCTTGCTAACTTATGTTATTTAAGTTCAAAGATATCTAACATGGCACAATGTTTCTTTAAAAAATAGAATAGTTAAAATAGACAAAATGTTTCTCTAAAAGGGAGAATAGTTAAAATGGCAAAAAGTTCCTTTAAAATGTAGAAACATAGATTCAAAAAAATGGTTATAAAAAACTAGGTTTCAATTAATGAATTTTGTTTTTATTCACTAAATTTAAGAGGATAAGATTATTGATTTCATTCTATAGTTTTTAATTAATCAAATTATGGTCAAATGTAGTCATTATACTATTAAGGGATAATTTCTACAAGGGTGACAATTTAGATAAATGAGTAGTGTTCATGTTATATTAATTAATATATATCAAAGTTTTATATTAACACGAATATAATCTATTTATTATTTGTGTCAAAATTATTAAACGAAATATGATCTATTAATAAACAAGTAGCACAATATGATACAATTATTTATTTATTAATCGAAGAATTGTGTTGTTCACAAGATACAAACTACCAACCCATTTATTAATTGATTAATCATGATGTTGACACTATATAATTCGACAACCCACTAGCTTGATTAACCTAATAATTTATCCAATTAACACGAATACTTGTTTAACCCACTTAGTTGATTAATATAAATTTCAACCGTTTAATTTATTTAAACAATTATATTAATTATTAAAATAATTAATAATAATATGTAATTAATAAAATATTCAAAATTATTCAACAAAATAATACATAACACACATCAATAAAGCATAACATAAAAACATATTTCAAAATTTATATTAAAGATCAAATATATCAAAATTTTTGTCAATAATTTAAAGAAATATCATAAATTATCCAAATAATTGAATACAATAAACTATTTTCGAATCTAGTTTTTTAAATAAAATATTGAGAAGAATGTTAACGATGAATAAATGATTGCAAAAAAAGTTAAAAATAACAAGTAAGTTTGAAATATAAATTTAAATAAATTAACAGTTGATCAAACTTATCAATTGTTAGTCAAAATAACACTTTCTTTTATTGTAGTAGTATGAATAGATAAACTGGTTGTAGTTTCAGTGAGTTTTCCAATTTGACACTTGTGTATGTTGCATCAACTAAAAAAAATAAATAAAAACATTAAAAGTGTAAGAATAATTCAAATCGGTAATACAATTATATAAAAGTAAGTGCAATTAAAAAAGTACAAAAATTTAATCATATAAATTTGAATGTAAAAGCATTCCATCGTTCACCAATCAGTTAAATTCACATCGATGTTAGGAATTGAATTGGTCTCCATCCGAAAATTCAGTGTGATCCTACACAATATTTCTTTAAATTGACGAACAAGACTATAAATAAAATCCAATAATGATTTGAATCTTTCGTATTACAAAAAAAATAAACTTATAAATCAGAAGCATATAAACAAAAAGAAAAACACAGGCCATTGGCCCGTATTGCACAAAATCTCCCAAAATGAGCTCGTCGAACAAATTATGTTGCTTTACTATAAATCAAGTGTTAAAATTCACTTTGGTTTCATTCCTCACCATAAAGTGTAGTGCATTTGTGAAATAGACTGAGACATTATCATCTGCATTTACCAGGTCTAAACCAAATAAAATTACGGAAGAGAATTTTGAAAGTTCAATAATTCAATTCTAATTAATACCTATTAAAATATTATTTAAAAAAATCATTACTTCAAAAAATACCCACCTAAAAAAAAAAACTTATCACCATATATATATAGAAATTACTAAAAAAGAAAAAAAAAAAAAGGAGAAAGAGAATTAAGAAAGAAAGAGAGAAAGTAGATATTCATATTTTTAATACTTACACTTTATTTTTTAATAATTGTCATAAAACAAAACAATTGAAAAAAAAGCATTGTGGGAATTACTTCACGTTTGGATTCTTCTCTTCATATTTTCATATTGAATTTATTAATTTTTGGCTAAATGTTATTAAGGATAAAAAAAAAAAATTAGAATTTACTTTTACGTGCATGTGTTAACTGTTAATTGGGTCTTACCGACAAGCAACAAATAGAGGAAAACAAGGAATGGTGACTGGCAAGCCGGGAACTGCAGAGGGCGAACTAGGTCTGGCTTGCGAGGAGGAGGCGCGGGCTTGAGAGAAATGTGAAAAAGGATTTAGGTTTTCATTCAATTTTACTTTTCAATGTGTGTGTATATATAACAATATATAAATTCATTAACTTTTTCTACGATAATTAATAAAATTATCACGTAATGTTTTTAAATTTTTATAATAAAATAATTATTAAAAATAAAATTTAATAAATTATAATAATTAAATCGTTAAAATAAACTTTTATAATAAAATAAAATTAAAGATTTTTATTATTAACTAAAGTATTTATTATATTCATCATATCAACTGTAATTTTGTTAATTTAGGTAGCAAACAATATAAAATATTTAGGCCTATAATAAATTTTATTGTATAATTTTAACAATAATTTTTGTTCCATTTTGGTTCATTGGTTATTTAGTGCAATAAAATAAGTACATTAAATAATTGTAATTCAATACAATGCAAATTATACAATACATCTAATGTACGACAAATGTATTTTAATTTTTTTATTATGATAATAAAATTAATAATTATTTATTATTATGTTAAAGTTTGTATTTATTGTATATCAACTATTAACATATCTAAGTAATCTATGTTGAGATCAACTGTTTATCATAATTAATAATTTATTAATCTTTCATACACTAAGTACTAGCCCGCATAAACCACTATAGCATACTATAAATGTTTATTTTGAGCTTCATAATTATTATTAATTAAAGCATATATCCATAATTTCATGTTCATATCTAACTAAACTCAAACTTTCATTTTTTTATTGTACCAAATTTATTTTGTACAAAAAACATTATTAATCGTATTAGAGAAAATAATAAAATAAAAATTAACAACTCAAAATACCAATTCTTAAAAATGGATTACAAACAAATTAATGGGTTGAAATAACACAATTACTCAAATAACTAAGTATAGGTAAGCGGGTTGAAATAGTATAATTATTATAAATGAATTAACAAATTGACATAATATAATTATTTGAATAATTGATTATATTACAAATGAATTAATGTATTAAGAAGCTCAAACTCAAACATGACTTATTTATTAATTAAATGAGTGATATGAATTTTACATAATTATTAATTTTGTCAAAATTAACAAATTCAAACCTAAATTTTTGTGTGGAGTTGATAGGTCGTTGTAATTTTTGCCAATTCTAATTTTCTATTAATTTTAAGAAAACATACATTTATATTTGATTTATTCAAAACTTAGAAGATGCATGAGTTAAAATGCTCCCACAATTTTGTAATAAGTAAAATAAATTAGAAATAGTACTTTTATACTATGATATTAACATGCATAATACAATGAATTTATGTACGAAATAGCACAATTGATAACATAATTATATAGTGAGTAATGATATGATACTTTCATTATCTCAATAAATCATCACTTATTTAAAAGTTGATAATAAATAATTTGATATAATTAAATAAAAAAATATTCACATATTGAAATTTTATGTTCTAAATAGGTGATTGATAAAATATGTTGTAACCCCGCATGTTCCAATAAAATTAGAGTTTATAGAGATATACAATACAATTGTTATTTTATTAAATTAGTGGGGGGTATAATAAGAATTCTGAAACTCTCGTCAAACGTACTGTATTATTTGATAAGATATGCATTTCAATTGCAATCCCTTCACTGTTTCAAAAACTTACTGTGAAAATATTCAAATTATAAAACAAGCAGTTTATTTATTTATTTATTTTGCAGAATATAAATTGAACCCAAAATAATTAAATAAACTACTTATAGTGTGGTCAACACATTACACTCTATTATACAAATATATATATTTTTATAATTATTATTATTATTATTTTTTATTTTAAGTGTTACCCTTGCAGTCTAAATTATCAACCACCGAATATAATCTAATAGGAATAGCACTACATTCCAACTAGCATCACTACATTTTTTTTAAATAAATTTCCTTTTCGTAGAATTTACAACAAAGAAATATTGCACATGAAAGTAACAATAACATCAATTTTAATTTTTTTTCTCATAAATTTAAAGATTTTTTAAAAAAGTGAAACAATAATTTTTTTTAAAAAAAATCATGCTATAAAACATAAATACATACATATACGTATGTGTATATATATGAAGAATTGAGAATGGGGTCGAAAACTCAAAAATAAATGCCTAAAAGTAAGTTGTGGGTGGTGTGAGTGATTTGTGTAAAACAAATTTGTCTGGCAACACCATTCTTCACCGTTAAGGATTACATGAGTGAGTGTCATTTCCCTTTCTCTAGCCTTTTTGTAAAGTTTTATCAGAAATTAAAAAAAAAAAAAATAACAAATTTAAAAATTTTAAAAAATAAAAAGAGCGATCAATTATATTTTACTTTATTCTTAATTTTTTTTTAAATTACTATTCTTTTTTAATAAATTACAATCATGCAACTATTTACTTTAAATTTTAAATACCAAAATTGTCACCTAAAAATTAGACAATTTCTTTCATATTTTACTTTTTATTAGTATTTAAATTAATCAACTTTAAATTAAATCATGTTTTTCAATACAACAATAGATGTACAGGGCAAGAGAAGCTTTCTATTTCTTCAGGGCAATTTTGTCATTCAAACTATAAAAGTATGGAGAAGACTGGTACGATGGTAATTTACCAAAAACAAAATAATAATAATAATAATAATAATAATTAAAAAGAAGAATGTATGTCCTAAAAAGAGAGATTATAGAGAGCATTGGGCAAAACAATCGTCCGCATTAATGACATGACGACATTATTTGAATAAATAAATAATATAATTTTTTTTTAAAATTTTTATATTTATTATTAATTCATATATATATATATGTATTTTTAATTAAACAATCTTGCTAGGTTAGGTGGACATTGTCACGGTAGAACTGTTGTTTAAAAATCTAGAGAACCATTGGATGCCTTCTTTACACGGAACTAACGCTGAGCTCTCTCGAGAATCGATGCTTTCCTTCGGGCGCTAACACTTATTCTTCGGCAGTAGAGATTTCAAGTGGCGGGTGGAATCTAATGCTAAATTTTAATTTGCTTTTTTGATTTTGAGAATTAATTTTTTTTTTTTAAATAAATAAATAAATACTATTATCATGTTTTTGGAAATGGGCATAATAACTAACTATTTTGCGACAAACATGAAAGAATTTAAATGCTAAAATTGTTCCTAAAAACTAGAAAGCTTCTATCACATTTTACTCTTAAATGTGTATTTAATTAATATTAAAACATAAGTGAAGTTAGAAAGTAAGTAAATAGTGGCATGCTTGCCTGTAATCAAACAAATGTACAAGTTTACTACAGAGATTAAAAGTAGACAAGCCGCCTGCTAAAGAGATGCAGAGAGAGTCAATTGCTTTGTCTGCACTGCACCCGATGCCCACTAACATTTCTATTACTAGAAGCCCTGCCGTTTTGGATTAAGATTTCAGCACATTTAATACTACTGATTTACAATATATATATATATATATATATGATATTTTAAAAACGAAAAATAATATTTTATTTTATTTTAAAATTATTATGTTAAATATTTTGATACAACAGAACAGATTTCGCCCTTTCAACCCCTCAATACCGAACTGAGGTTTGTTATATTACGGTATCCAAGCACTCCCCCATCAGTGCACAACAGTTACCGGTTTAGGATCAACACAACTCCCTCCCGCGCTTTCTTTCTTTCTTTCTTTCTCTCTCTTGTAACCAACCCCTCGGGGAGCATACTGCATGTCTGCAAGTGTTCGACTCCACTACAGTACTCTACTGTCGTAAATCCCTCTTTCTTTATGCAATTACATCTGGTGACATTCTTTCCTTCTCATAACTGAGAAAGAAACCAAAAGCCACAGCTAATCACAAACCACACAATCCATGCTAAACGACGCCGGTTCTCGGATGCATAACTCGTACCATTTTCGTGTAAACCAGCAGCGCAGCATCCAATATGGACACGAACAAACGACGACGGTAAAGCTTCTCAACGGCGACGTCGCTTTCCGTATCGTATGCCCCGTTTCCCTCATTGGCCACCTGTTCGGGACGTCTGGCGCAATCTCAAGCATCTGCCAGGAGACCAAGTGCAAAATCCACAGCGAGGGGATTGTCCACGAGGCGGTCCATCGGGTCGTAGTCGTAATTGGATCCGGTTCCATTGACAGGAGAATTTTGTTTCGTGAGAACATTGTGATAGAGGAGTGCGGTGAAGTTTCCGCTATCCAGGAAGCGGTGATTAGGGTTTTTGAACGAATGTGGGAGCTGGAGGCACAGGTTGAGGATGAGAGTAGGGCTGTGGAAGAGGATGATGACGTGGTCTATTGTGGTTTGTTGGTAAATACAAAGCAGATTGGAGTTGTCGTCGGGAAAAGAGGGAAGAATGTGACGAGGATGAGAAGAGAGAGTGGCGCTAAGATTGTTATGTTGCCACCTCCTATTTGTGCGGCTAAGGACGATGAGTTGATTCAGGTATCGTCTTTTCTGTTTGGTTCTCAGAAAAAAAAGAGAAGGAAAAAAAAAAAAAACCAGATGAGGGAGGACAATAAAAAGAAAAGTTGACAAAAAAGTCATTAATTTGTAATTTTGAAAGCGTTTCTCGCTTATTTTCCTTTCTTTTCTTCTAGTAAATAATATCAATTTATTTGCTTATCTTATGATCATGCGGTGTTTGAAGAGGCATTTATCAAATGGTTTTTTTTTTTGGGGGCAAAACGTCACTTTAATCTAGTAATGTTCAATATTGGTCATATAGATTCTTACCGTTTCGATCAATGTTACTTTTTCGTGTAAATTTCTCTTGATTATTTGATAATTGTATTTGACAATGTCAAAAACACTCCAGAAAACGCTATAATATGTATTTATACATTTTAGTTAGGGCCATGACATTGGTTGGAGGCTTACCTTGGAAAGATATCTTAAATGATACATGAATCTTAGTTGATTATTTAATTGTGATCTAATGGTAATATACCGTATGCTTATATATTAATCTCGGGTGTTTATTTACAAGATTTTCTTCCTTTGATTTGATTTTTACTTTTCTGTTCGGAAATTTTTTATGTTTCAAATTGTGTCTCAATGTGATGTGAACCATCATCTAGATAAGTAGCTTCTTCAGGGGATAATTTGTTCTGAGTACTGTGGACTTTGAAATTCTCTGTTCAAGGAGGCATGCCACCAGAATAGAATGGTTATCCTCTTTACTTGAGGGTCACTTCCATGTCATGGTGGGATAAACCAAATGCTTCTTCTTGGCTTAATGGGGAGGGTAGATGAGTTAATAACAAAAGCATCTTCTTTTAGCTTAGTACTACACACTATAGTAAAATATCAAATAATGTGATTTCTTCTCTTATTAAATGTTTCGAAGTTCATTGTATTCCTTTGTAGGTGATGTTGTCATGAATATTGATTTGGTATAAATGAATGTGGAAGTGGCTAATTAGCTAGATGTAAATAGGTTTATGAATAGCATTATCTATACTATCCCCATTGAAATTCTATTGATGCTATGGCAGATTACTGGTGGTACTTTGGCTGTAAAGAAAGCACTTGTTGCTGTAACAGCCTGTCTCCAAGATTTGTCACCAATGGGAAAACAACTGACACTGCTAAACAGACCAATTGAGAAAGTTCACTCTGGTAATTCTCCTATTCCACTCACAGAATTTTTCCCGCACCTTTCCTTGGGGCCATCTATCATCGGTACTTCTGTAAAGAGTGCTTCTGCATTTCATTCACCATCAGCAGATGCTAGTAGAGTCCCCAGCCTGGACACAAAAGGCAGAAGACAAGAAATTGCATTCAGACTGCTCTTTTCTGATCGGGCAACTGCAGGCATTATTGGTAGGAGAGGGGCCATTGTCAGATCTCTACAGAATGTATCTGGTGCTTTGATAAGCTTTGCAGCTCCATTGACCAAGTCCGGTGAACGTGTTGTCACTATTTCTGCACTGGAGGTTAGTCATTCTAACTCAGATTCTGGAAGTTTGCATGTTATCTCATGCTAGCAGTATTTTCTATTTTCTCTCGCTCACATGCACGCATGAACACATAGACATGCATGTGTATGTAGAACCTTGATACATACACACAGAGTAACCTTGATATATACACTCATACTCAGAGTGTCTACATAATCTTTACATTTGATCTGGGGTTGACTTTTGTCCATTGTAGAACCTTGATACACAGTACTCTTCAGTGCAAAATGCGGTTCTTCTTGTCTTCGCTAGATCTGTTGAGGTTGAAGGTCAACAAGGATTTTCATCAAGAGTGAGCAAGGGTGCTACTGTGACTGCAAGGCTTCTAGTTGGAGCAGACTTTGTTGGTTGCTTGACTGGAAATAGAAATAGGGTGGTTTCAGTAATAACTGATATAACTGATGCTGATATACAATTGTTGGGAGGGGAACAGATCCTGGATTCTGCTGTACAGAATGATGTGCTGATACAGGTGTGATTATTATTTTTTGTAATTTTAAGAAAGATCTTAAGCATACATTTTATTCAAGAAAATTAGTGATAGAGTGTATTTGTAAGTTATCATCTTTTTCCTTGTGTCCTGAACCTTGTGAAGGATTTTGGATTAGCAGGGCATTTCCTTCCTCTGTTCAGCTCTTGTTGAAAGCCCCTTTGTTGTCAGGGTAAGAAAAAATGCTGGGTTCTATGGAAGGGTGCATTGATGGCCATCTTAAGGGGGATTTGGAACAACGGAAACAAAAAAATTTTTTATGATTATTTTGTGGAGTCACTACCTCTCTTATGATACAAACTGAAATATTGGGTTTCTCCTTGGTTTATACCTCAGATTTTCATTATTCAAAATTGAAAAGTAACGTTGATTGCCTTTTTTTTATAAATTTTTTATTATCTTAATAATCTTAAGCTATTTTGGGCCATTTAGTTTTGGGGACAATTTTGATATCGTATGATTTGTGGCCAAGTTTCAAGGTTTTCTTGACTTCTGCATCTAGTCAGTTACTCACCTATCATGCATAGATGTGTGTAGTACTGTTACCTCTCTGAATTTCCTGACAACATTTTGTTTATACTTTCCATCAAAATGCATTACAGGACTTTCATTTGTGGAGAGTATAATTTTCTAACTTAATCAATATGTTGAAGTAAACTTTATCAACCCTCATCCTGTGCACATGATTTCTTACTCTGGTAAAACTCTTGTATGCCTCTGTTCATCATACTATATGCTTGAAGTGTTGAACCCCGGTTCTTGGCAGCTTATTCCATTTATCTAGTGATTAGTTTGTGGCAATTTTTCAACTACATCATATAATTTAGAATTTTGAGGTTCTCTTTTTTGGCCGTTTGACATTTCAGCATTTTAAATTTCCAAATGGTTTGCTTACTTTCATTTGGAATTTTTGTTGTTTAATGATGCTTCTAGTGCCTTTTTGATATTATCCAAATTTGACGTAGATAAGGAGATATTATACCTGTAATGGCAGTTAAGTCATGGCTGGGGCCTCAAGTCTTTTGGTGAAAAACTGAGATTTACAGTCATGTTTGAACTTGAATGCTATTGTAGTGAGTCTTTACTTACAAACTTACGCTTTGGAATTTAGTGATAACTTAGCATAGTGTCCGAGCATGTTTGATCAAGAGATTTCTATTTGAAACCCACCATTGTACTAAATAAATCACAATAATTCTGTTTCTCTTTATTGCTTTGATAGTGGCTATGGTTGTGTTCAAATTAGGTGCCTTGCTTGTGAATAGTCCTTTTGGATGATTACTTATAAGCTTAATTAACTAGTAACAAAATTTTGGTGCTACCTGATAGTTATTTTTACGTGAAATGGTTTAATTTTGCAGATCAGTGGTGCTTATAAAAATGTGCAGAATGCTCTATGTGAAGTTACTGGTAGACTTAGACATAATCTTTTGTCGAGTAAGGTACTCAATGAAGCAAGACTGAGGAGACCAGATGGAAGAGTGGGGGAGATTAATCCTCCTGTACTTAACCAATCCGTGGCTCTAACTCCCAATTTCAAGGAGGAAACTATTGGAATAGGTCAATTTGGTCTTCCTTTAACAAGATCACAATGTGTACAGGTGAAACTTTGTATCCCCCAGTACATTTTTGCAGTATTTTATTGCTTTTTCTTTTCTCTTAAAGGATATGCAATTGAGAATGAGAAATCAGTATTTAGGCAGTGGTATCATTGCAGACTAAAGGAAGAAGACTGGAAACACCCACCAAAAATGACAAACCAGGCTCAAGCATTTTAGGAGGGAGTTTAGATCTGCCAACTGAGGTGCTTGATGAGGTGGGAACAAGCAGCCATTCTGGAGATGTGGGTGAGACTATCTGTTCTGTATTACAACAGCCATCAGAACAAGGTCTTGATTCTAGTCAACAGTATGTTTTGATGGAAGGAGTGGCTCAGCTTGGTTTCTATGACAATATAGGTGATCCTTCAATACTACAATCTCTAAAGGTGAAAGGTTATTTTAACCTTCATTTTATGGTTTATATTGTTTTTTCCTTTTATTAAGTGACATGTAGTTTAGTGCAAGGTCATCATATTTAGTGGTCAATGTGTATGCAGACTGAGGGAAGAGGACATGTAACAGCTACTACAGATGGTGAAAGAGGCTCAACTACGTTTGCTGGGGGTGTAGAGCTTGAGAGGTCTGATAGCACAACTCTGAACATGAGAGTTCTCTGTTCCTTTCATTTCTTTTTTGGTCCATGTGTTTGTGTGGGTACTGGGTTGGGCTCTCTCTCCTTTTTTTTTTTTTTTTTTTTTTTTTTTTTTTTTTTCTGTTAAATGATGCAAGGAAGTAGAGCAATTTGAGCACAGTTATAACTGGGCCTGGCCATGAAGTCTAACGCTCCATTGGGTGTTGTGGTGTTGCAGCCTTTAACCCACAATTGCTGTGGGATGGATGCATTAGATGTCAAATATTAATAGAAAAATGAGTGGGTTCCATTAAAAATTTGAAGTTTGTGTTACCAAATTCCTTTTAAGCTTTGCAATTAAGCACACAGAAGCACAACAATCCCAAACGAAGCCTGATATGCATGCTTGCAGCTTAGTTCTTGAAGGAACTGGTTAACATAATTACAATCTGATATTGTGGTTTGTGTTCAAATTTTTAGTGAATTTATTTTGTTGAAATGATTTGATTTTCTTTCTTGATGTTAGTTAAATTAACTGATATCAGCTTTGAGGCTGATTATAATACACTGTGCACCAACTTGTTTTTTGGTTCTCATGCAGAAGGTGGCAAATTGATCCAAATTCCATAGGATGCTTGACCAGTCATAGTATTCTCATTATATCCTGTTAGGAGATCAAATTAAGAGTGATTCTGTTCTGCATTAAATTATGATCAGTTATCTTTTAATCAAATAGAAAAATAAAATTTTCTTTGAATCTGTTTACCCAAAATTTTATGATTTTCTTTTTCTTTTTTTTTTTTTTTTTTCCTATTTTTCATGCAGTGGAAACAAATCAGTTTTTTTTGCAAATACAACTTTAAAGACTGTAATTGGTGAACGGGTCCTTGGCTTTGTTTATGGGGAAGACAGAAGCAATCTGGCTCGTCTGAAAGAGGTAAAAATGTCTTTTCACCCCAAGAAAGGACTACATGACTACATCTGGCTTGCAGTTGTGATGTTACTCTACCTTAATTGGTGATGAACTTGAAAATTACTTGATCTGTTCCATTTTTGCTTCATCCCTACCAAAATGCCTTCAAAACCTCAACCTTAGCATGTGGGAGATTTGATCCCAAGATGTCTTAAACAAAATACTAGAGAGACCCAACTCATTACACTGACTGGTTGAGAATATCTATCTTTTGCTTCTCTGATAAAGATGCTTAAAATTCACCATTGAGTTGATCACTTTAGGATTTGAAATCATATGGTATGGTTTCATTAGATTTACACAAACAATTAGTAGATGACACATTAATCAGCTTACCTTAACTTTTATTGTTTATAAGGTGATATTTAAAAATTTCTTCCTGTTCTCACAAACCAGAATCCTCTGCCACACCCGAATGGCACTAAAATCATTATGAGTTTGCACTTCTTACCTCATTTTAAGCAGTCATTCATGATGAAATTTAAAGTTTGAGAGATGACAAGAGGTCTCAACTCAATCTAAAGATGATGGCTTAAGATTTTATGCAGAACAGCGAGTGAGATCAATGATGTAGATTATTGAACTCTATGGGAACTACATTTTATGTACTTGAGGACTAGTTGGGTGCTAACTCTGACGAAATTGTTAACCAAAAAAGAGAAAAAGAAAAGACGGAAGGGCAAAAGAGGTTTATTTGTTTGTGGTACCCATTTCATGCCTTATCATGCCTTTGGTTGATGTATCTGAAAAATAATCTTTCTTTCATGTAACTTATTGTGAGGTTAGTATGCTGTTCATAGATGTATGCAAATATTGTATCAATTGAGTATGCAACCATGCAAACACACAGAGGACAGTTTGCTGATTCTTGTTTCCTGATTTGATTATGTTTTTAATTCATTTTGAAGTTGTATATACACGTTTTAACTTTTTACTCTGGAATCAGATTTCAGGAGCAGAAGTTGAAGTGTGTGAACCTTGTCCTGGCAAAAGTGAAGGGATGGTTTTTATATCTGGAACGCCTGATCAAACAAGAGTAGCACGACACTTGCTTCAAGCTTTCATGGAAGGGGGCGAGTAATGACTAATTCATCATCTAATTAGAAAATAGCATTTTTATTCGTCAGTCCTTCAGTAGGAAGCAAATATCATGCCTTGCTCATAGTTGTAGTTTCCACTAATAGTAATATCAAGGTATAGGAAGGAGCACCCTTTTGATATAAACTTGAGATTCGCCAGAAGGCAAGACCAAAGGGTACGGATTTTAAATCTTTCGACCAGTTACTAGTCTTTTGAGAGGGTAAGGGAAGAGTATATAGAATGACACTACAGAAGACAATGTTAGTTGTATTAACTTCACATGATCGGATGGAATCGGATATGCTTCCAATTTTTTTCTGTTTTTCCTCAATGGGATGATTCAGTTGATTACAGGAATCTTACTTCTTATTATTATGGAACTTTCAAGCTAGACTTGCCGTGATTTTGAGCTTCAACTCACGTAATTGCGAACGGATTTATATGATTTTTCTTTTTATTATTTGTTGTCAGACAGTGGAATATAATGTTAAAGGATATTTTGGTCCTTTTAAAAGGATAATTGATTATCAAAGAGGCAATCTATGTTATTACTTGAACAAAAATTAAACATCGGGGCATAAAATATTAATACCAGTTTTAAGTTTTGCAACCTCACTCGTTCAAATGTATTGCTCAAAATTTCTTTCACAACAGAGCCTTTGTAGACTTATTCTCCATTAGTACAATGCATGTACTCGAAGACCAGTGTCAGACGTCGAAAAAGTACAAACCTCCTCAGCGATCTGGTTTTTCTTGTTCAGACATGGACAACAAGCTTATATGTGAAGAAATCATGTGGGATAATTACAAGGCTCGGCTCGGGCAATGTTCGACGAATTGCCTAAGTGAAATACAAGTAGTCTCGTATTTATATATGTCATGCTGGGCTCTCCACGTGAAGGCTGGTTATAAATTTTATGACTATTGTCAATGTCAATGTTAAGACGATGAAAATATTAAGACTTAACGTTTATACTTTTGCAAGCATTTGATTGCTCGCCGGAGTTGAGAGAATCTATGCATTACTAAGCTGATTCATGGTCATATTACTAAGTGCGCTTTTGAATCTGCAGTTGCTTCACAAACCTCTCTCCTTACTACGAATTCAAAGCATGTCTTGACTGATAATTCTCTGAAGGTTTTCTAGCGGTTTGTGAACCTGAAACCAAGTTGCAATGACATCACTTATTCTAGATCTTGATCAAAACGGTAGACAAGAGATTGTTTTAACAAAGTTGGGACAGGCTTGAAACTTGCAATGCTTAAAGAAGAGACATGAATCCATGCTGTGGCCGCAGAACAAGGAATTGATAAATATATTGGAGCAGCACTTATTGACTGGTATGAGAAATGTGGAAGCGCGGAAACAGAAACGTTGTTTTCAATGATTTAACTAAAGCGTGTATATTTTCCCAAAATAATTTTTAACTCCAGGCGCTTACTGTTCAACAGGATGGAATATTCGGGACCTAAGCAAGACGATGCAACATTTGTGAGTATTCTCTTGGCATGCATGCAACAATAAAGGATTTTCCAAAAATGCTACAAAATGAAGTAACCTCTCAGTTTGTCGTAATCAATAAATTAATACATGCACCGCAAACTGCTACCCGGTTGTTGTTTGACAAATCAACGGAGGTGACGCTCATTCCATAAAGGCATTAGATGCTTGATTCAATTATGTTTTTCATTAGCAAGGATGCAGAAATCTTTTCCTTGATCCTTAAATTCACTATCAAGCCATGATAACGACTGCTACCATGAAGATTCAAGAACTATGGAATCTTCGAGGTCACATTGAAGAATGCCCTCTGATATTATGGCTGGCAAAGCTACTTCCAATTGTTTATAGTATTTCATTTTTTTAACACCTGGATCAGAAATATTGGGTAATGATTAATTTGCATGGACTAACATCTCAAATGTTGAGATGCGGAATCTAAGCATACCTGAACTGCTAACGAGTTTGTACCTACTGCATGAATGCTTGAACAACATTATGTTAACTGCTCTCCTATCCTCAAAGTCCCTTTTTGTATTAAAAAGAGTAGAGGAAAATAGGAGAGTAAATACGATACCATTTGCATTCTTGCAAAATTTTATATGCTTAGTTTACCATAGAAATCAATTATTGATGTCTATGTTACAATAGAACATGAGAAAAAACAGCTACATCTAAAGGATTGAGCAGTACATTTGAAATACCTAGAGCTGTAATGCTTTGTGGTCCAGGGATATCAAGGTAAAGATTCTAAGAGTTGAACGTTAGTGTATAAATACACTCTCATGAACATCATAGTTGCATCAAAGAGTTGAGATGCTGTTTCATTCAGTATGCTGACTTAAGCAGAAGGGCTTCTTTTTGCCTCCCTAAGAGAGATAAGACTGTTGCAGAGATATGCCTTGAGGATAGCCCTGCTTCTTCAATCTGATCCACGGGTGATCCATGGTCAATATATCTATCAGGAAGCAACATGGATCTCAACTGGAGAGGAAATTGCAAAAGAATTAGAATTTAAATAAGCAAAAAGAAAGGAGAAGAAATAAATCTACAGTATGCTTGAATCTCTTTACCAAAGGAAAAGTACCTTGAGAGGTCCATCCAGAATACCACTTAAGCTTAGGAAGTGACATACATGGGAGCCAAAGCCCCCAACAGAACCTTCTTCTACAGTAATTAGGATTTCATGCTCTTTGGTCAACTGTCTAATGAGTTCTGTATCCATAGGTTTGCAGAATCTTGCATCAGCCACTGTCACAGATATGTCTCGGCCCCTGAGCATGGTTGCAGCTTCCACACATTGTTGAACTATAGAGCCATACCCCAAAATAGCAACTCGATCACCTTTTATTAGTACTCTTCCCTTCCCAATCTATCAAATAGTCAAAGAGGAACTATTTAGTTAATTGTGTTCAACATTTTCTCTCTTTATGTTCAAAATGGGTTACTTATGCTAACCTCGAGTGGGGTTCCTTTGTTATTAGGTGGGAGAACTGCCCCGATTCCATTTCCTCTTGGAAATCTGAAGCAGCTGGGTCTGTCGTCTATTGCTGCTGCTGTGGCAACCATGTGCATAAGCTCAACTTCATCAGATGGAGCCATGACCACCATGTTGGGCAAGCAAGACATGTATGTGACATCAAATGCACCACAATGAGTAGGCCCATCTGCACCAACCAAGCCAGCTCGATCCACTGCAAAGCGAACAGGTAATTTTTGAAGATCTACATCATGTACCACCTTCATAACCAATAAAAAAATATTAGTGATTAAACTTTTCAATAGCTAACTGGTCATCTAATTCATTTACTTTCTGTTGACTCACCTGATCGTATCCTCGTTGCAGAAATGATGAGTAGATGGCACAAAATGGCTTGAGACCCTCTGTAGCTAAACCAGCTGCAAAAGTAACGGCATGTTGCTCAGCAATGCCCACATCAAAGCAGCGACTTGGAAACCTTTTCTGGAAATAATTGAGACCAGTGCCACCTCCCATTGCGGCGTGGATGGCGACAATCTTATCATCCATCTCAGCTTCTTTTATCAGAGAGTCGACAAAGTACCGTGTATATGAAAGCGTCGGGGATTTGGACTTAAATTGCTCTCCTGTTTTTGGATCAAACTTGGCAACTCCTGAAAGAATAAGAGAGTAAGGATCATTTGAACAATTTATAACACAAACAGGGGATCATAAAGTCAGTAACTGACCATGCATTTTATCAGCTGCTGCTTCTGCTGGGGGATAGCCCTTGCCTTTTTCTGTTACAACATGGATCAGAACTGGCCCTGGTGCAGGCATTGCTTTCACCTTTTCAAAGATGGTTACTAAATCTTCAACATTGTGTCCATCCACTGGACCAATGTAGTATAATCCTAGCTCCTCAAAGAGAGTTGACCCAGAAGCACTGATCATTCCCCTTGCGTACTCATCGAATTTTGCTGCAACTTCATGTGTTGATCCACCAATTCGCTTAGTGATGCTCTTGAACAGAGAAAAAGGAAAATCCATGTCAAATGTCTCTGACAACTGAAAAGATATATGAAATTAAATTGAAGATAGAATTTTGGAATCTAAGAGATTTACTTTTGCTGCTTCACGAAATTTGCGAAACTCAGTGCTAGCTTGGAGCTTGGTTAATGTACTGCTGAGGGCTCCAACAGGAGATGCAGGACCATCAAGTGTAGCAGTGGGTAGAGATACTTGCTTATTGTCATTCAGTACAACAATTAGATTAGCATCGAGAAATCCCGCATTGTTCATGGCCTCGTATGCTTGACCTGCGGTCAGGGCTCCATCTCCAATCACAGAAACAACATGATTTTGATTCCCTAGAAGGTCCCTTGCAACTGCCATGCCTGTATTTTTTTTTTGAAAGAAGATAAAAAGGTTGGTTGTATTCTAAAATTCTCAACTAAGAATTCCATAGTTTACAGTTACACTAGATGGATGGAAGACAAATATTATAGAGCATACATACCAAGACCAGCAGAGATGCTTGTGGAACTATGTCCTGCACCAAAAGCATCATGGACGCTCTCGTCTCTTTTTGGAAATCCTGCAAGCCCTGAAGTTTTCCTTATGGTATGCATCTTGGATCTTCTTCCTGTCAGAATTTTGTGGGGGTAAGCCTACAAAACTCGCCATTAGACATAAACAACCAATATTTTTGGCCCTTTCTGAGGCCCTCATTTGTTTTGGACATCCAGACAAGCCATTTTAGTTTCATCTTCCATATGTGTGAACAAGTATCTTACCTGATGGCCAACATCCCATATAATTTTATCTTCGGGTGTGTTGAAAACATGATGCAATGCAACTGCTATTTCCACCACTCCTAAGCTTGAACCAAGATGCCCACCCGTCTTAGATACACTGTGCACAATATCTGCTCTAAGCTCTGCTGCTAGTTGTTCGAGATCCTGAAATTGTATCAGCAATAGTATAATTAATAACTAACATATCCTGAAGACAGAACATGATACCAACCCATTTGTTTCATCAACAAACCATGTTTACTCACCTGTTTAGATAGATTCTTCATATGAACTGGGTAATTTACTGTGTCTAACAATGGTGTAGCTGGTTTTTCCCCCGTAAAATCAAATTTCCATCCACCCTTTTCTTTCTTTGTCATCACCTTCTTCGCTTCCTTCCCATCTGAGTTATGAGCAGAGGCTTTCAGAAAGAACTAGAGTATATCAACAATAACCAGTCATGATCATGTAAGAAAAACACATAGGAGGGACCAAACTATTAAAAACATTGAACGCGTGCAATTCATTACAGACCTGTTTTCTGCAATTTAGGTTTGGTCTAGAAGCCGTAAGAAATGGGAAAATGGATTGGTTTGTTCCAATGGAAAACCCAGAGGAAAGAGCCATGGTGATTAGTGATCAAATCCAGTGAGAGAAATGGAGGAGAAAGAAAGGCAGGCAGGCAGGCAGGCTGTGAAGACTGGACAAGGAAACGGTACAGCAGTCGGATTTTATAGTAAGAGAAAGGCTTACGAAGCATACATGTCGTGACATAAAGATCCAATTTCTCACGAGATCATGTTACGTAGAAAGAAGAATTTTAACCAATTTTGTAATTGTTTGATTGGCAGAGCAGCCAGCGGCAATGCTAATGCAAATATTAGCACCCGCGTAGCAACAAGTAGTAGCACTAAAAAGATGAAAGACTTTCAATCAAAGAATCGGTTAGGCGTCTGAGTTTTTTATTTTTTATTTTTATTTTTTTGTGATATTTGTAGTACAGTATCTGGTAAATTTGTCCATACGAGGATAAACATAGGGTGGGTAGGTTTTCAATTTGATTTTCTATTTATTCATTTCAGTTTTATCACATGTTCATTATAATTTGGTCTTCCTGTGGGACCTAACTCTTCACACGATGTTTCATCATTTTTATAATATTTTATAACACAGTTTTCCTTTAAGAGCTTAACTCATTTTAACCATTGAAATTATTACACCTTTCTCTTTTTTTTTTTGACCTAATTTTTAAAACACATTGCTTAAAATCATTCGTTAATTCTTATTATTGACCCTTTTCTTATATTTAACACTATTACGACAACTTCAATCTGAAATTAATGATATTTAATGTAGGTAATTTATTCAATGACTCATCACTAAAATTATTAACTAAATTTTTTTTTTTTGAATTTATATAACTTACAAAATAAAAATATAAAATTTGTATCTAACTAATGTAATACTAATAAATAATTAATTATCGACGTATCAAAAAGTATTAATTTTTAATAGTAGCATGAACGTGTAATATTTATGTTACAGAGAATATTATTATTATTAAAATACATGAGATGAGCAAATTGTTCGTGAGTGAACTTTGACTACTTAAAAGCACTTTGGTCTTTTTGCAGGCTTAGATGATTTGTAAAATGAGGGGTTTGTCTTTGCTCATGTAAATTTTAATTAATTAGTGGCCAACACTCGGTTAGTCAGTGGATTTCATCCAATCTTTAATCACCTAATTATCTAAAATCTAATATTAAATTTCTTTTTTCCTTTTTTAGTAATATATATATATATATATTCTTTATTTTTGGGATTTTGTTAAATCAACAGTTGAAATGTTTAGAAATTTTATTCATCTCATATTTTAGTTGATTCCCCTAATGCATGGGCATCCTCTGCTTCTACCATAACTATGAGATTGGGACAATTTACTAATTATTCCTCATGGATGGCCTTCCTTTTTTTAATTATGAGCTCAACTCTTACCATTTAATCAACCCAACCAAACTCAAAATACTAGTTATTCATCTATTTTCATAAAAGAATAACCAATATATATATATATATATTGAAGTATTTTATTATAATCATTATCAATATTATGTGATAAAATATAGTACTATATCATAACCATAAAAAATAAAAAATTAATGATAATATTATATTATTATTATATTTTTTTGTATACAAAAAATTATATTATTAATATTATGTTTTTTTTATATAATTTTTTTAAACATGCTTTAAATGATTTCCACATAAAATAAATTTATAAAAAAATAGAAAAAATATTTCAAATATTTTATCTCAAATGATATCTGTATATGCTTTAATTAAACACTAGAAGAAACGAAGACGAGAGAATAAAAAGATTACAAACACAAATCATGTTCTTTATTTGTATTAATTTATACAATTAATTACATTATGTTCACATATTTTATGTACAAAAATCAGGTGAGTAGGGCCTCTTGTCATAGGGTTAGGCTTACAATCATAATAAAGTGAGTAAATAACGAATCATAATCCAATAAGTTTGAACTTACAATGAAAAGATTAGATAAAAAGTTGTAAGAATTTGGTGCAATGAACCTCGACCAACCTCTAAATTTAGCCAAATTCACAACATATGACAACAGCACTGCATTTTGAGAATTTCAAAAACATTCTTACCCTTAATATATTAGCAACCATTAATTAGTTACAAAGCAAAGAGAGAGAGAGAGAGAGAGTATTACTATTTGGTTCTTATCCACACCCGCCCATCCCCCCTCTTGCCCTGTTGTATGTCTAAAATTGGCAATTTTTGTCATGTTTACACCTTCATTTATTTTAATATTGCCGTTTCTAATTCCAATATTTGTCCTTCTTTTTTTGTCTCTTTCTTTGTAGCCACCGGAGGGTGAGACACTGCGTTTCTCAATCGCCTGTTGTTGGTATAACAAACCCTATAAAATATTATTGATTGATTGCTTGGATGTTACAACAAATTCAAATCACGATAACAGTCAGTCCCGCGTCAGACGTACTCTTCTTCCTAATTAAATATGATCTAAAGAATATTAAAGGGTTCTTAAACGCTCGCAAGTGATTACGATTAGTAAGTAGTTCATATATTTAGAGGTTTTTTGTTCAAAATATTCAAAGACTTAAGAGATTGTCAGTTCAAGAAAATATATTCTTTCTCCTTTCTTCTCCATAAATATATCAATAATTTTTTATTAACTATAATTATAAATTTAAATAAAAATATTTTTCTCATATATATACATATATATTTAATTTCAATAATTATAATTAACAAATTCTCTCTTAATTAAATTTATTTAATTTTATAATAAAAAAAAACTCCATTTCACATTCACATTAAAACAAACAATTAATTTTAGATTTAATTAAAAAATTTATTTTAAAAAAATAAAAATCATTCAATCGATTTAAGCATAGGATCCAACTAACCAATTAGATTCAATTTTAGTTTGATATTTTAATTTCGATTTAAACTAATAAATAATTTTTTTATTTATATATTTTAAATAATTGTATGTAAAATTATATTAATTTATAATCAATTGCATATATACAATATGTGTATGAAGACAAAATTTTATAATTTTATCGATTTTGATATGATTTTTGATTCCAATGTCTTAGCCAAAAACAAGATTATGACAATTTGCAATTGATTTGGTTTAAAATTAATAAAATTTTAAAATTATATCAATTTTAATTAAATTTTTTATTTAAATGATTCAAATAAAAATCAAATCGATTGATTTAGATAATTCACTTGATTTGTTTCAATTCACTCTATTTAATTAAATTGGATAATTATTGTTATCTTTATTTACATACATATACACTAATATGATTGCGAATCACTTTTTTTTATTATACATTAACTACACATATAATATTTAAAATAAAAAAAAATTATATATACGTGTGTCACGTAAGTACCTAACCACTTGAAGCATAGCGAGGCTTGAAAATAATGAATTTGTCCTGAAGAGGGAGCATCAATGTGCCGACCATTTAGTCTTGATACCTTACCCTTCGTTTCTTTTATACATTGTCACCTATTCCACCTCCACGAAGCATTCAAATACCCTTAAAATATTTAGGAATCATTCAGTAATTTATATTTGGCAATTAGTAGAGGCAAAATTGAATCTTGTAGATTGGGAAACCAAAATAAAATGGTCAATATAACAATTTACATGAGTCTTAAAAGAAATAATAATAATAATAATAATAATAATAATAATAATAATAATAATAATAATCTCATGCATTTATTATAAGTGTATAATATGCCGCTACACTGAAAGATGACTCAAACGAATGATAATAAAGACATGATTTGAATGCATTGCATATATCCCTTCTACTTACGCAACAACATGTATTAATTAAAGGACAATACCCTACTTATAATTATTTGTAACGTTGTGTTTCAACTTTCAAAGAGAATCTTTCTTTTTCTTCTCTTTTTTTTTTTTTCAGGTTTTAAGAAGAATTTTTCTTTCTAAAAATTAAAACATAAAATTCCCTCAATTGTAACATTTAAAAAATTAATCAACGTAAAATTTATTACATAGAAATAACTGATATAATATTTTTAACATATTTCTCTCTCTTTTTTAATAATTTTATTTTCATTTTCCAACTTGCATGCGTAGTGCTCTTCATTTCTGCTATAGTTCATCACATTATATACATGTAATTAACTACTAATTAATAACAATTGAGCAATATGCCTTATTTACTCTCTCACTATCCTCTAATAATTAATAACAATTAAGCAATATGTCTTAATTACTCTCTTACTATTCTCTAGTCATAACTATCAATAATTAATCTTCCAAAGTTTTAGGTAAAAAATATTATTCAAGGTTTACAACTTTGACCATAAGGATAATAAATTTTGACACGATTCACTAAATTAACACGTGACATAAATTTACAATTTTACTTAACATAAATATAACACAATTATTAAATAGATAAACACAACACTATTAATAATTGTGTCTGTTTAAGTTGAGTATTCTTAATATGTGAACCTATTTAATTAATATTTGTTTATATAGTATCATAAGTATTATAAAAATATATTATAATTTATAAAAAAAATTGTTAAATTAGTGATATAATTACAATTCCTTTAACTTTTTATTAATTGTATTAGCATTTTTAATTCTTAAAATGATTATTAAAAGGTTGAGTTTAAGTTGATTTTAATTTAATACAACACAAATATGATCTGATGATTTGAATTGCAACTCCTAATTTAATCATTTAATATAAAAAATTAGATTAAGATGTGGCTATTGAAGTATGTTCAATTTTTTTTGGCTTTTAAATATTTGTTCATATCAATTAATTTAATATCATGAGTTATTTAGTTGTTTTGCTTTCATGTGAAATACAAAATATATTTGTAAAAACATCTCTATTTATCTATATAATTTATTACTTACATTCATTTATTTGACTACGTTGATCATTAGCATTTGACAAATATACATCTTATGTATTTTATATCTCTTAAAGTAAAATTTAAAAAATAAAATAAAAAAATAAAAATAATTAATATAAAATTTAAAATATATAATATAAAAAATTTAAAATAATTATTATAAGAGTTAAAAAAAATTAAATATATTTTACATATAATATATTGTAAGTAAATTCTAATCATTAAATAAAAAAATATGAATAGAAGATTTAGTACTTAAAAAGATGAATTTGAGCTATTCATTTTTTCTCCTATTTGCGCGCATATATTACTAATATCTGATTAAAAAAATAATTATATATTAGTTACCTTTATGTATTTTTCAAATTGTAGCCGAAGTAATCTTTCTTTGTTTAAGACATTCTTTTTGATGACCCAATACTTTAATTATTTTTTCTCCTCTAAATTCGCATAATTAGGAACGTTGAATTTGTCTTCAAGAGAGAGCATCAATGTGCCGGCCATTTCGTCCAGATACCTCACCCCTCATTTCTTTTATTTCTTGTCGCCTTTTTCACATCGCGCAAAGCAATCAATCAAATGCCCTTAGAAATGTTTGTAATTGGATCTGGTAGACCAAATTGAAATGACAATTCTAATGACTCACTGGGATTAAAATTTTTTATTTGAATGCGATAATTAATTATGAGCTTAGTTGTTAATGGTCTCTTTTGTCTTGTCATAAATTATACTCCACTTACACTAAAATTAAAAGTAATAATATTAAAAATACTAATTATTTTTTTATAAATATAACTGTGTGGCAATTATGTAGATGGTTAGGGTTTTCCAGCTAATTAATTAATTGACGCCGATGATTCAGTTACTCGGAGGATTGAGTTGAGATGTGAGATTCTGCAATCACAAACTCTATTGATAAATTCGTTGGATACATCAATGCCAATTGTCTAAACTTGGCAAGAAAATAAAGTTGGATGGTGCATAAAATGATCATTGCTTTAGTCATTAGTCATTGGTCATCAAGTCATGTCATGAAAGTCCATTAATTCCATTTGCATAACTTGACAAATCAATAGAAATATGATCGTAATTCGTAAGTCGCAGCAGCAACGCATATATCCCTTACACAGGGATTCTCTCTTTTTCGTCTTCAATAAGAAACTTCTCGTTCTAAAAATAAGAATACGCTCAATTAAGCTATCGAAAGATAATTGATTAACGATAAAGTTATACTTTATCAAGATAACTGTTCTTGTTTACTTTCAAATATTTATGCTCGTCATAAAGTTGGAATATATGCTTCAAATGATTCATTCAATAAAGAGCCTAAGACACTTATGGATACAATAACATTTTCTTTTTCTATATTTGTTGCTATGCCTGACAATAATTCCAGTATAAAATTTTCAAGATTAGAAGAATAAGAGTAAAGTTTTTTTTTGCAAAATTAAGAAAGAAATACTGCATTGTTCGGATATGAGAAGAATCCAAATAAGCCATGTTGTTAAACATATATATATATTATAACAACATTTTAAGTATAGTGGGTTTAGTTGTTCCTAGTGAAGTACCGAAAATGAAAAATTCTAAGTTGATAGCTGGAGAAATTTGATAGAAAGAATAAACAAAGCTTTGGTACTACTGCGTCTTATCCTCTTAACTTCATTTTCAGTTTCGGATACTGGTTCCTTCCAATGGGACAAAAAACGAATAAAAGCCTCCCACCATTTCAATCCCAAACAATATTTTTGGCATATTTCTGCCTCTTTTACAAATGATTTTAATTTGATTTTTCAACTTGCACACGTAGTGCCTGTCGCTTTTGGCATATTTCATCACATTAAATACATGTTATTAACTACTAATCAATAATAATCAATTAAATGCCTAAATTACTCTCTTACTCTATATTCTCCTGTCATAATCAATAATTAATCCAAAAAAACTAAAAAAAAAATTGTTGGAGGTACACTGTGAAGAACTCAACTGTTGTTTGGTTAATAGGAAAATTTCAAAAGGAAAATTTCGAAAAGAAAAACAAAGACCACGAAAGAAATTTTCCAGAAGTTTATGTCCTCTCTAACTGTTTTCAAAACTAACTACAATTAATATATATACAAGCTTAAGAACTCTCTGGATACTATCAGTTAACTAACTGTTAACTAACTACTAGACTAACAACACCAATCATTAACAGAAGTAGAATTTTGTTAACTTGCTGCAGCTCGTAGTATTCCAGCTTAGCAATCTAGTTTTGCAGCTTCTAGCCTCATTTTGCTCAGCAGCCCAACTTCCAACTTTATTTCCCAGTTGTATTATCATCCGCCCTCAAGCTGCAGGTTGAGTAAGAACGTGCAGCTTGTTCCGAAATAGAACAAAGGAATGAAATAGTAAAGGTTTAGTAAAAATATCAGTAATCTGGTCAGCACTAAATACAAAACGAATCTCAATGTCCTTACTAATAACCTTATCACAAATATAATAAACATCCAATTCAATGTGCTTAGTTCTAGCATGAAAGACAAGATTTTAAGTCAAAGCAATAGCACTTTGATTATCATACCATATAAGTGGCACAGTAGATGGCAAAACATGAAATTCATGAAGCAGTAATAACAACTAAGTGATATCAGAACATGTTGAAGCTAAGGATTTATATTCGGACTCTGTGCTAGATCTTGAGACCACCTGTTACTTTTTGGAAGACCAAGATATCAGATTACCTCCAAAATAGATTGCATAACCTCCTACTGATTTCTGTCATCAACATCATAGGCCCAATCGACATCTAAAAAAGCAACTAGACTAACATTACCTCTAGGGGTAAATTGCAAGCCAAATGATGAAGTTTCTTATAGATAATGAAGTAATCGCTTGCAAGCCTATCAACATTTGATGGTTGAAGCAGCCAGAAATTGGCTAAGTTTATTAACAGAAAAGGTAATTTCAGGTCTTGTCAACATTACATACTGAAGACTATCGATAATACTTTTGAAAAATGAGACATATTGAAAAGCTTCACTATTATTTTTAGACAATTTGATACCAGCAGTCATAAGAGTAATACATCTTTTGTAATTTTTCATATGAGCTCTTGAAATAAGTTCTTTGATTTATTTGGTTTATGAAATATGCAAACCAGTATCACTAGAGATAGCCTCAATACCAAGGAAGTAACTAAGTTGCCCGAGATCTTTAAGTGCAAATTGTTATCCCAATTGTTGAATAAAGCCTCAGTTAGAGATGAATTAGAACTTGTTATCAAGATGCCATCCACATAGACAAGTATGATAAGCACAAAAGAAGATGAATGTTGAATAAAAAGAGAAGTGTCAGCCTTTGAGTTTTTGAAACCCCATTATAGCATAGTGGTTCTAAACTGATCATACCAGGCTCTAGGGGCCTATTTTAAGCCATATAAAGCCTTATTAAGTCTGCAAACATGAGTGGAAAAATGATCATCAACAAAACTTTCAAGTTGATGGATATAAAAAGGTTGCCATTCAGGAAAGTATTGTTAATGTCTATTTGTCGAATTTTCTAGTCTTTCATGACAGTCAAACTAACAATGATCTGGACAATTGAAGGCTTGACCACTGGATTATATGTGTCAAAGAAATCAACATCTGGAATTTGGTGAAACCCTTTAGCAATTAACCGAGCCTTATGCTTGAAAATGGATCCATCTGAGTGAAATTTTGTTTAAAATACCCACTTACTACCAACAATTTTATAGGTAAAAGAAAATGGTACTAGGTCCCAAGTGTTATTTCTTTACAATGCATCAAATTCTTCTTGCATAGCTTCCTTCCAAACTGGAATTGCACGTGCTTGTTTGGCAGAGGTTGAATCATCTGAAGTACTTGCTATTAAAGCCTTTGGTTTGAAGATACCTCTTTTTAATATAGTAATCATAGGATGAGAGTTCTGGGCATTTGTATCAGTAATACTTGGATAAGAAGTAGGTATCTGCGGAGAAACAATAGGAAACTAATTCTAAGAGCCATTATTCATACTTGCAGAGAATGAATTAGCCATATCAGAGATAGCTAAAAAAGACTGATTTTGTTGTTGCAGAATAATAGAAATTATAGAAGAGAAACTAGGTGTTGCAGATGAATTTGAACAACTAGAAGAATGCAAATTTGGATATGGAAAAGAAGATTCATTAAAGGTGACATGAATTACAATATATATTCTGCTTGAAGTATGAAGGCATTTGTATCCTTTATGCAAGAAGCTATAGTAAAGAAAGATACATTTTTCTAAATGAAAACTTAATTTGTGTGCATGATAAAGTCTAAGATATGAAAAGTAAGCACAACCAAAAACCTTTAACATAGAATAGTCTGGTGGATGAAGAAATAGCTTCTCAAAAGTGAAATGTCACCAAGAACAGATGAAGGAATCCGATTAATTAGATAAACTGAAGTATAAAAAGCCTTCTACCAGAAACACATAGGCATAAAACCTGAGTAAGCAAAGTTAAACCCAAGTCTGATATGGTTCTGTGATTTCTTTCAATCACACCATTTTAATGATAAGAGTGAGAACAAGTAAGCAATTGTTAAATTCCATTTAATTGTAGAAACTCCCTTCCAGAATCGAAATGAACAATTTTAATAGGCAAATTAAATTTCTTTTCCACAAAAAGCTTAAAATATTAAAATGTTAAAAGGTGTTAAACTTAAGCTTTAAGAAAAATATCCAAGTGTATCTGCTAAAATCATCAACAATGCCAAGATAGTATCTATATCCCAACTTAGAAATTGTAGCAGAAGAACCTCAGATATCCAAATGAAACAACTCTAGATGTTAAGAGGTTTTAATGGAAGACTTGCCAAAGTGTAATCTCTGACTTTTACTATGTTGACAAGAATCAAAAAAATCTGAAAAAGATATCTTATTTATATCACAATCTATCTTACAATATTTGAGAAAAAGCTTAAGAGCTCTTGACTTTGAATGACCAAATCTTTGATGCAAGACATTTATAGACTTCGATTTAGAGCACACAAACCCATATTTAGAAAGAACATTCATATTTGCATCCAATGATTTATTCAAACAGAAACAAGAACTAAAACAACATTTATTGCAGTATGTTTTATGAGAAGTAGAATCAAGCATCGAGATCATAGATACTGGACCAAGCTGGAAGAACTTTGAAGTAGGAGAAGAATGCAAGTCAGGAGCATGAGATATTGTCTTGATAAGTAGCTTATATAGTCCCTTCAAAGCTACCCTATTCACCAACATTTTTCTCGTGCTTTTGTCCTTAATAAAACACAGATTACCACAGAATTTAATAACAACATTATTATCAGCAGTTAGCTTGGAGATGCTTATCAACTAAGCTCAATATCCTTTGAATGTATTACAGTTGAACCTATATGTGAGATGTCCAAACCTTCTCCATTTCCAACAATTAATTTGTCTAGGCCATGAAAATTACTTTGCAAAGAGAGATTCTGTATGCTGTTGGTCAGATGATGAGTAGCACCACTATCTAAGTACCATCCATCATCAGTTATACCTTCTTCTTGAGCCGAGACATAAGAGACTTCTTTTATGACAGAATTATTATTCCAATTAGCAACTTGATTGGGATTATATTACTGAGGTAAGCTCAATTGTGCAACAAAATCTTTATTAAACCTATGAAAGCAAATATTAACAGTGTGTCTAAATTTATTACAAATCTGACAAATAGGCTTAGAGCTGCCTCTTCTATTACACCAAGATCTACCACTCTGAACATTTCTACTGGCATTGAATTGACTTCCTCTTCGTCTTCCATCGCTATAATTATTTCCTGAATTATAATTTTGCTGATTGAAGGTTTTCTTTTGAAAATTTTTGGCTTGTGAGTAATTTGCTGCAAAATTTTCCTTCGTAGCCATAGACATATTAGAGTTTAATTGTTGAATCTTGCATTCATGAGTTAACAGTATAGAATACACATCATGCAAGTTTAGATCATCACCTCTGCTTGTCACATTAACAACAATTGAATCACACTCCGAATCTAGACCACCAAGCAGGTAAAGCAGAAAATTATCTTTATTAAGAGGAGATCCAGTTACAGACATAAGATCACATAATTTTTTATTTTAAAGAAATAACCGGCCATGGTAAGACCTTTCTTTTTAGTCAATTGCATCTGGTAATGCAGCTAAAGAATCTTTACTTTAGTTTGAGAGTCAAAATGTTTGTTAATTACATTCCATAATTTGAAAGAAGTTTTGCAATCAATTACAAGTCCAATAACAGACTCACTCATATACGATAACAGCCAACCAAGGAGCATCTGATCATATCTCTTCCATAATGTATAGTTTTGATTTTCAGTCATTGATCCTTCAAAAATTTCATATCTGAAATGTGAAGGACAGCTGAATTCATCAGTGATGAAATGCTTCAAGCCATTTCTTCTTATTGAAGCTAAAACCTGTGATTTTCAGACTAAGAAATTTGTGTCATCTAGTTTAATTGGTACAACGAATGAAAAGTTCATGTTTGTATTTGATGTTGAAATTCAAAGGTTGGCGCTGGCCATTTTTGGCTCTGATACCATGTAATGAATTCAACTGGAATTGTTTGGTCAATAGAAAAATTTCATAAGGAAAATTTCAAAAAAAAAAAACAGAGACCACGAAAGAAATTTTTCAAAAGTTTATTTCCTCTTGAACTATTTTCAAAACTAATTATAATTAACATACATACAGGCTTAAGAACTCTCTGGATACTATCAGTTAACTAACTGTTAACTAACTATTAGACTAACAGTATCACTCGTTAACAAAAAACAAAATTTTGTTAACTTGCTGTAGCCCAGAAGTATTCCAGCTCAGCAATCCAACTTTGTAGTTTCCAACTTCATTCTGCTTAGCAGCCTAGCTTCCAACTTCATTTCCCATTTGTATTATCATACATAACTTTAACCTGTTATCTCAAAGGTTTGTTTAGTTTGAGATGTGGGCATTCAAGTTCATTCATTTGTTCAACTTTGGTGGCTTCAAAAAATTGTTTCATATCAATAAATGATCATGAATTATTAAGTTTGTTTGCCTTCATGTGCGAATAAAAGTTTATTTGTGCGTGCATCAAAACTCAAAGATATAAGAAGCATCTACTCTTGGTTAGAGGAAAATGCGTCGCTTATACAAAGTGACAAGATTTAAAAAGGCTGACTTTAGAAATGGGTAGCTACTAGAAAAACTCAAATTAATAATTCGACGAAGTAGGATTCTTTTTTTTTTTTACTTCAAGATTGTATATGCATTGCAATTTCTCATCATTCTTCTCATGTATTTCAGGGCGTAAAGAGTTGTTAAATTAACAATATTAAATACTATCTTTAGAGTCAAACGGTAAGATTGATTGATAATAATACCTATTTACGTGACATTTAAACTCAAAATAAGAAAGAGAATACCAATTAAATAAGATCATGAGATTTTGTTAATATTATTTTTATCATTATTTTTTAAAGATGAAAAATAATGATATTTATCATGACTACTGAAAAATAAGGGGAAGGTAAATAACTTATCAAACTTTGGGATCAAATGTGAGCATTGCAAGTTTGAGATATAATTTGACTCCAACTCCTTTTGTGGTTCCTTTTTTTATAAAATTTTATCTTTTTATTGTTTTAACTAATTAAGACTGATTTAACGATGACAATGAGACCAACGTACATATTGATACTTGGGATGAGTTTGGTATGCCACTTAATAAGTTTGGGATAGGTATGAAAAGAAAATAAAAATCAATTACAGATTGAATAGTGCAAAAAAAAAATGTCCATAGGTATTTCTTATGGTTTTTTGTATACATTTAATTTTTAAAATATATATTTTCATAAAAAAATTAAAATAATGAAGTAAATTGATTATTTTTGTTACTCATAAAGATTTATTTTTTATTAACTTCTATATTTTTATTTACTATTATGAAAATTATATTGAATGATTGCTACTATTAAGTAATATGCAGATGTGAACTTGATGAGTATTATTTTAGATTTAAAAATTTTGTTAACAATCTACCACGGCCTATAATGTTATAAATTTGTAATGGATGGATATATGTTATACTTTAGGATTTTTATTTAAATTTATGATATTTTTTTGTGTAAATTATAAAACAATTATGTACTTTTTTATAAAATTATTGTGATTAATTTTATTTTATAATGATAGACTTAAAATTTTATGTGAATGATGTGTTTTATTTTAAATTAATGCTGAAAATTTACAATTTCAATTAGATAAGTTAAAAAGACAGATAAAAAAATTCACTAAAATTTGAGTTTGATAATAAATGTTCAACTTGTTACGATTTAAAGAGAATTTGATATTGAATTTTTGTAATGAATACAAACATAGGTTTAGAGATAGATAAATTTTTTTAAATAACCTTATTTTAACTTCTCTTGATATTTTTAACAAACTCTAAAATATTCTTACCAAAAAAATTTATTTTAACAATTTTATCCTCACAAATAAATATTATTAATAAATTTATCCTCCAAATTAGCTTTTCACTTTTTACCTCTCTTCATCTTTATTCATCGTTCTTCATTTTTTTCACTTTTTTCTTCACCTTTTTCATCTCCAAAAATATACACACACGGGTTAAAGAATTTCAACAGCAACAAAAATAAAAAGAAGTTAGTATTACTTGCATTGTTAATTTTTATTTTATTATGAGTTTAAAAATATTTGTAAGTATTAATTTTTAGTTAGTTAATAATACGTATGAGTATAATAATTGTGAAAATTAATAGTTAAAAATAGATGTGTAATACGTATGAGCATGATATTACAAAATAGATGTGTAAATAATTAAAAAAATTGAAAAGGGAGAAGATTTTGGGTGTAAAAAATGGCTCCAAAATGAAAAAACCAGAGGAGAAAGACGAAGTAATCGTTGCACGCGTCTAGCACGTGAACTAGGGTTGGATCTGCCCTGGTTTCATGCGCATAGGGAGTGCAATGCACACACCTAATTACGCAGTCTAGGACCATGACAGCCCTTTTAAACTCATCGTCGTAATGTGAAGGCAGTCAGGATGAATGATATGATAATGATGCAGGAAAATGATGTTGTGGCAGTATATTGTGATAGCAATGGAAAATGATATTGTAATATTATAGGAGAATAATATTAGGGTGACATTAGAGAGTGATGCTCTGACAACATTGGAGAATGATGCAATGGCGGCATAGGAGAATGGTGTAGTGGAAAAGTAAGAGAAATGCCCTGTAACAAACAAACATATATGTGTTAGTTAAATACTAATTGATTCTACTTAATTAAAAATTAAAATTAAATTACATCAATTTATAGTTCCTACCTAAGTAAAATGTATCTTACTATCATCTCCACTCATACGAGAACTTTGGATTTCAACATGTTCTACATAAGTTTTACTTGTTAGCAAATTGCCCCTGTATGCGCCTTCTAATTGAATTATTTGAAATAATTTAACCACATGTGATAAATTTCTCTCAATAGTCTCAAGCTGTAATATGAAAAGTACTTGCAACATCTATAAAATAATAATAATAATAATAAATTTTCATAATTGTGGTCATGTAATAATTAATCATATAATATGTTAATTTGAAATTAAATATTTACCGTAGATCAGATAAACAGGTATTTATATATTATCATCTGACTCAAAACTCATTTAAAATTTTTCCACCATAATATTCGTAGAATATCGTTACTCACTGTAACTGCAAATATATTTTGTAAACTAGGTATAAACTCGTAAATTTATAACTACATAACATAAATTATAAATACTTAAATGTGCTACACAATTAATAAGAATTATAAATTGAATACTAATGTTTGTGATAAATACCTTAAATACAATAGCTATCCCAACAATATTATACTTTTTCTTGAAAGTCTTGCTTGAAACTTCTAAACGTGCAACATTATTCATGTATTTATTATACTGCAAATGAATCGATAATATCAAGAATTGGATCGTGTAAAGATAGATGACAAATCCCCATGAATATCTGTTAAATTGATCAAAATTCTCTAATATGTCAAACAATCAGAAATCTGCATGAGTTCTTTCGTCCCTACCAAATAAGTACCATTTTAGCAGATAAAAATGTGTTAATCCAACGCATCAATGTCTAATATACTAGAAAAATCTAATTCATCAAATATTGTATATATATCATCTAGAGTGATATAGCTCGATTATCAAAAACTGCATTCCTCAATTGTGTACTATTAGATAGGTCTAAATCAGAAAAATGTCCACAATGAAGACTAGTAATCAGCCTAAATTCTATACATGAGAAACGAATAGTCTGGCTACCAATAAGAAATCACATCTTATCATAATCACCATTTGCATGTATCTCGTGTAACTACATCTAATGAATTAAAATAGGCAAATGATGTAAATCTCCATTATTCAAAAAGCGTCCAAAACATATTTGCCTAAATATATCAACTTGTACCACACTTAATTTTCTTTTTATATGATTTATTACTATAAATCATGTTAAACAGGATCTTTGTGTGAAAATGATAATATGTGCTAATCTTTAATTAAGGTTGATTTGCCATTTGTACCTGCAAAATTATAATAATAATTAGTTATTACCAAACATTACAAAAAAGAAATATAACTCAACTTAATAAAAATTTATAAAATTAAATAAATTTATTTATAATTTAACTAAATTAACAGTAAATAATTAAATTAAAAAGTCAATGTCCTAAAAAATTGATATTTATTGTTTAAATATTATTTTATTATTTTTTAATAATTAATAAATATTAGATAAATATATTATTAATAATAATATAAAAAATTAAATTAACTATTAAAAGAGAGCACGAGCTTGGGCGTGTGAACCAAGGGCTATGTCAACCCTTATTCTCGCGTGTAGGCATGTGTGATGCACATGCCATGCGACCTAGGACCTGAGCCGAAACGGCCCAAGCCTATGTACTATGGCACGTACTAATGTGCATGGACCATGGCCATGTCAGCCTATGTCCACGCGCACTGGCACACACCTAGTACGCAGGCCTAGACCGTTTCAACCTAGGTCTAGAGGAACCGGCCGTGCATCGCACAGGCGAGAGCGTGGGTTTAGGCCATTTCAGCCTTGGCCCACGTGCACAGGCGCGTGTATACACAAGCTCAGGCTGGTGTTGCCCTAGCTTGCACATACGGGCACGTACACTACATGCGATTGTGCATATGACCAGGGCAAATCTAGCCTTAGGACACGCGCTCGACAACTTCGTCCTCCTCCTTTGGTTTCTTTATTTTTCAACCATTTTTACATCAAAAATACTCAAAATCTTCTCATTTTCCAAATTTTTTAATTACTTACACTTTTATTTTGTAATATCTACACATTTTAACTATTACTTTAAACCATTATCATGCTCATACATATTATTAACTAACTAAAAATCAAACTAATTAAAAAAGTCACTTATAAAACAAAAATTAATAATACAAGTACTAATCTCTTTTTGTTCTTATTGGTGTTGTCGCAATTATTGGTAGCCTCTGTGTGTGTATATTTTTGGAAATGAAAATAAATAGAAGAGAGTAAAGAAGGTGAAAAGGAATGGTGAAAAAAGGTAGAAGGTGTAAAATTATTTTAAGAAATTTTATTTTATTTTTATATATTGATTTAATTTTTTTAAAATTTTATTATTTTATTTTATTTTTGTATTTATTAATGTTCAAGTTTGTAAATATATTTCACGAAATTTTTATTTTATTATTTATTTTAAATATATTTGACAAAATTTTATTTTATTATTTATTTTAAATATATTTGACAAAATTTTTATTTTATTATTTATTTATTTATTTTAAAAATATTATTTTATTTTATAAAATACTCAATTATAATTAAACATATCAATATTAATCTTATTTTATTAATATTAATCACTATAAAAATTAAATTATCAAAATATTGATCATACAAAAAATAAAATAAAATTAAATTAAATTAAAAGTGACAATCAAAAGTCTCTAATAAGCAATGTCTACATAATATCTTATTCTTCATATACTAAGGGTTCAAAATAAATACTCATCTTAATTAGAAATGGGGTCAACTTTACAATTCCCTCTTCATTAACAACATTCAACATCTCTCTAAGAATATCTATCTTATTATTCAAATATTTTGCCTTTTTAGGCTTAAGTGTATAAAAACATTTCATAACTAACTTATCTTTATTAACCCCTTTGTCATAGATGTACATTCCTAATCTAACTTCTCTCTTTCTGTTCTTTGAAGCACTCGGGCTTGTAAGCAAATCACTAAAAGTCTCAATAATCCATTGTAATTTCTCTTCCATTCTTACTTGATGTAATTTTCGTATATTTTTAATAAAGATTTCATTTAGAGAAAATTGTTTAATATAATTGATTTCTCCCCATTTCGTAACTTTTCCTTTCCGTATATACAAAATTGAACCAGAATATAATACATAAGATAACATAAAAGAGATTCAAACTCTATATCTATAAATCTATTACGTATTGACATTAATTGTTTAACTAAATTTTAGATAAATATATTATAAATGATAATACATTTATATTATTAAATATTATAATTAATTAATAATATAAAAAAATAAATTAATAATTAAAAAAAAGTTGGGCGCGTGCATTTGCCTGGACTAGGGCTAAATCTACCCAGGTGTGTAATGCACATGCCTAAACATGCAAGCTTAGGCCATTTCATCCCTGGGCTGGACTAATCGAGAGCATGAACGAGGGTTGGATTTGCCCTGGTGTTGCACACACTGCACACGCCCAATTAGCCCAACCTAGGGTTGTTGTGGCCCTGGATTAAACAATTAGGCGTGTGCATTGCATGCCATGTGCGCGTGAAACCAAGGCAAATCTAACCCTAGTTCACATGCTAGGTGCGTGCACTACACACGCTCGATTACTTCGTCTTTCTCCTTTGATTTCTTTATTTTGGAGTTATTTTTTACACCCAAAATCTTCTCTTTTTTCAATTTTTTAATTATTTGTACATTTATTTTGTAATATAATATTCATACGTATTACAGATCTATTTTTAACTATTAATTTTCATAATTATTATACTTATACGTATTATTAGCTGACTAAAAATTAATATTTATAAACATTTTTAAACTTATAATAAAACAAAAGTTAACAATGCAAATAAGATTAGTCTCTTTTTATTTTTGTTATTGCCAAAATTTGTTAACTCATGTGTGTATTTTTGGAGATGAAAAAGATGAAAAAAAGAGTGAAGAATGTGAAGAACGGTGAAAAGAGGTGAAAAGTAAAAAACTAATTTGAAGAGTAAAATTGTTAATAATATTTATTTGTGAGGATAAAATTGTTAAAATGGATTATTTTCATAAGAATATTTTAGAGTTGATTAAAAATGTCAAGAAGAGTTAAAATAAAGTTATTTTGAAAAATTTTCCTTAAAATTTTTAAGTGGCATCTTCTAAAATAGGATTATTGTTGCAAGTTCTGTTGCAACAATCTGGCAGTTTTTGAACATCTAAAAGTATTCTTCATGTGTAGAACATGATTACCAGTGTATTTAGTTAAAACATGAACAAACAAGCTTAACTAGAAAATTTGTTTTGACAAGTTTACAACCAAAAGCAAAGTAGAATTATATTTTTATATTTAGAAAATATATTTTCCAATCAAGGAGATTTATTCCTTTTAAGTTTAAGAAACAAAAAGGTTTACTATGTAGTTGTAATATTATCATTCGTGTGGCTACCTCTTGTTCACACCAAAAATATAGTACCTTTTGTGTGATTTTCATTTTCCTTCTTCTCGATTTTATTTCCTAAGTTATTCGTCTTTTTTATATACTTTAAAAGTAAAAATAACTTAGTAAAATTTATAAGTTTATAATTTCTATTTTGTTAAACTTAAAAAAATTCTCTTAAATATTATTAAGATATTCTGATATTATTTTTAAAAAAACAAACAAGACATTCTTAGAAAGAATGATTTGCACAAAGGGAATTTAATTGTTTTTAACAAAGGGATCTTACTAAATTTATTAAAAAGATTTTAATGTCATCAAAGTGAGGAAATCTCACAAAGTCAACTGTAATTCAATGATATCAAAATAAAGGAACGTTGCTAAAAGACTTCACCTAGAAATTCAACAAGGGAGACAACATAAAAGGATAATCTTTTGTATAAATCTATTGATGTTTGTCTTGTTTGATTTTTTAATAGACTAAGGATAACTTCATGAACATGAAATTGAAAACCCAAATTATGTTAAAATTACTTTTGTCCTTTACTTGATTTGTGGTTTGTTATTTTAATTAATTGATTAAATTAATTAAATTTTGATAATTATTTACTAAAACAATTCTTTCATGTGTAATTATCAATGAATGCTTAGTGCATTGTTTTTGAAAATCTAATAGTATTCTTCATGTGTAGAAATTGATAAATAAAATACAATGCACTAAGCATTCATGAATATTTTGATATGTTCAATCTACCATAGAAATCAATTATTTATATCAACGTTACATTAGAACTTCTAAATAAACAGGTACAAGGAAAGGCTGGAATAGTACATTAGTAATACCTAGAGCTGTAATGCTATGTTCTCCAGTGATATCAGGGTAAAGATTGTAAGAGTCGAATAGTAGTGTATAAAAACCCTCTCATGAACTTCTAAGTTGCATCGAAGAGGCAAGATGCTGTTTCGTCTAGAATGCTTACTTAAGCAGAAGGGCTTCTTTTTGCCTCCCTAAGAGAGATAAGACTGTTGCAGAAATATGCCTTGAGGATAGTCCTGCTTCTTCAATCTGATCAGCGGGTGATCCGTGGTTAATGTATCTATCAGGAAGCACCATAGATCTCAACTGGAGAGGAAATTGCTAATGAATTAGAATTTGAATGAGGAAAAAGAACTGAGAAGAAATAAATCTACAGTATGCTTGTAATTTTTGAACAGAAGGAAAAATACCTTGAGAGGCCCATCCAGAATACCACTTAAGCTTAGGAAGTGACATACATGGGAGCCAAAGCCCCCAACAGAACCCTCTTCCACAGTAATTAGGATTTCATGCTCTTTGGCCAACTGTCTAATGAGTTCTGTATCCAAAGGTTTGCAGAATCTTGCATCAGCCACTGTCACAGATATGTCTCGGCCCCCGAGCATGCTTGCAGCTTCCACACATTGTTGAACTATAGAGCCATACCCCAAAATAGCAACTCGATCGCCTTTTATTAGTACTCTTCCCTTCCCAATCTATCAAATAGTCAAAGAGGAACTAGTTAGTTAATTGTGTTCAACATTTTCTCTCTTTATGTTCAAAATGGGTTACTTATGCTAACCTCGAGTGGGGTTCCTTTGTTATTAGGTGGGAGAACTGCCCCGATTCCATTTCCTCTTGGAAATCTGAAGCAGCTGGGTCTGTCGTCTATTGCTGCTGCTGTGGCAACCATGTGCATAAGCTCAGCTTCATCAGATGGAGCCATGACCACCATGTTGGGCAAGCAAGACATGTATGTGACATCAAATGCACCACAATGAGTAGGCCCATCTGCACCAACCAAGCCAGCTCGATCCACTGCAAAGCGAACAGGTAATTTTTGAAGATCTACATCATGTACCACCTTCATAACCAATAAAAAAATATTAGTGTTAAACTTTTCAATAGCTAACTCGTCATCTAATTCATTTACTTTCTGTTGACTCACCTGATCGTATCCTCGTTGCAGAAATGATGAGTAGATGGCACAAAATGGCTTGAGACCCTCTGTAGCTAAACCAGCTGCAAAAGTAACGGCATGTTGCTCCGCAATCCCCACATCAAAGCAGCGATTTGGAAACCTTTTCTGGAAATAATTAAGACCAGTGCCACCTCCCATTGCGGCGTGGATGGCGACAATCTTATCATCCATCTCAGCTTCTTTTATCAGAGAGTCGACAAAGTACCGTGTATATGAAAGCGTAGGGGATTTCGACTTAAATTGCTCCCCTGTTTTTGGATCAAACTTGACAACTCCTGAAAGAATAAGAGAGTAAGCATCATTTGAACAATTTATAACACAAACAGGGGATCACAAAGTCAGTAACTGACCATGCATTTTATCAGCTGCTGCTTCTGCTGGGGGATAGCCCTTGCCTTTTTCTGTTACAACATGGATCAGAACTGGCCCTGGTGCAGGCACTGCTTTCACCTTTTCAAAGATGGTTACCAAATCTTCAACATTGTGTCCATCCACTGGACCAATGTAGTATAATCCTAGCTCCTCAAAGAGAGTTGACACAGAAGCACTGATCATTCCCCTTGCGTACTCATCGAATTTTGCTGCAACTTCATGTGTTGATCCACCAATTCGCTTAGTGATGCTCTTGAACAGAGAAAAAGGAAAACCCATGTCAAATGTCTCTGACAACTGAAAAGATATATGAAATTAAATTGAAGATAGAATTTTGGAATCTAAGAGATTTACTTTTGCTGCTTCACGAAATTTGCAAAACTCAGTGCTAGCTTGGAGCTTGGTTAATGTACTGCTGAGGGCTCCAACCGGAGATGCAGGACCATCAAGTGTAGCAGTGGGTAGAGAGACTTGCTTATTGTCATTCAGTACAACAATTAGATTAGCATCGAGAAATCCCGCATTGTTCATGGCCTCGTATGCTTGACCTGCGGTCAGGGCTCCATCTCCAATCACAGAAACAACATGATTTTTATTCCCTAGAAGGTCCCTTGCAACTGCCATACCTGTGTTTTTTTTTGAAAGAAGATAAAAAAAGGTTGGTTGTATTCTAAAATTCTCAACTAAGAATTCCATAATTTACAGTTACACTAGATGGATGGAAGACAAATATTTTAGAGCATACATACCAAGACCAGCAGAGATGCTTGTGGAACTATGTCCTGCACCAAAAGCATCATGGACGCTCTCGTCCCTTTTTGGAAATCCTGCAAGCCCTGAAGTTTTCCTTATGGTATGCATCTTGGATCTTCTTCCTGTCAGAATTTTGTGGGGGTAAGCCTGCAAAACTCGCCATTAGACATAAACAACCAATATTTTTGGCCCTTTCTGAGGCCCTCATTTGTTTTGGACATCCAGACAAGCCATTTTAGTTTCATCTTCCATATGTGTGAACAAGTATCTTACCTGATGGCCAACATCCCATATAATTTTATCTTCGGGTGTGTTGAAAACATGATGCAATGCAACTGCTATTTCCACCACTCCTAAGCTTGAACCAAGATGCCCACCCGTCTTAGATACACTGTGCACAATATCTGCTCTAAGCTCTGCTGCTAGTTGTTCGAGATCCTGAAATTGTATCAGCAATAGTATAATTAATAACTAACATATCCTGAAGACAGAACATGATACCAACCCATTTGTTTCATCAACAAACCATGTTTACTCACCTGTTTAGATAGATTCTTCATATGAACTGGGTAATTTACTGTATCTAACAATGGTGTAGCTGATTTTTCCCCCGTAAAATCAATTTTCCATCCACCCTTTTCTTTCTTTATCATCACCTTCTTCGTTTCCTTCCCATCTGAGTTATGAGCTGAGGCTCTCAGACAGAACTGGAATACAACAACAGCAGCCACAGTCATGATCATGTAAGAAAAACACAAAACAGATACCTAACTATAAAAAACATTGGACACGTGGAATTCATTACAGACCTGTTTTCTGCAACTCAGGTTTGGTCTAGAAGCTGTAAGAAATGGAAAAATGGGTTGGTTTATTCCAATGGAAAACCCAGAAGAAAGAGCCATGGAGATTAGTGATCAAATTCGGTGAGGAAATGAAGGAGAAAGAAAGGCAGGCTGTGAGGACTGGAGAAGGAAAGGGCACAACAATCCCGTTTTATAGTAAAAGAGAGGCTTACGAAGCATACTTGTCGTGACATAAACATCCAATTTCTCACCCGTTCATTTTACGTACAAAGGATTTTGCCAATTTTATATATGAAGAGAAAGATGACTTAATAATTGCAAAAATTTATGTCCATATGCGGATAAACATTGGGTAGGTGTAACAATACCACTTGATTTGAAAACATGAGATTTGATCATTTTGATTATATTTATAACTTGGTCTTCCTCTATGACCTTAACTCTTAACCATTAAAATTATTACACTTTTTTTTTTTTAATATACTTAATTTTCAAAACACTGTCAATTAAAATTCTTTCCTAATGCTTATTATTCACCCTTCTCTTACACTTAACATCCAATAATTTATCATAAGATTCTTCAATCTTAAATTAATTATGTTAATTAAGATAATTTATACCATAAACTTTTTATTGTTTCACTTAAAATAAAAAAGAATTATCACTAAAATTATTAACTAAATGCTTATTATTTATAACTTGCAAAATTAGAATATTAGTATGAACATGTAATAAGAATTCATGAGATCAGTTAATTAATCATAAGTGAATTTAAATTCTAAATAGACTTCAAAATTCAAATTTTTCTTAATATCGGTTTAAGAAATTTAAGTTAAGATATGGTATTATTTTATTTTGTTGTTTTAGAGAGTCTAATAATTAACACCAATAATTAACTTGCTAGGTGGATTGAGATTTTGATGTTGCAAATATTCCTTTTGATATGTCATTTTCAATCGTCTAAACTTAAAAGGAGAATAAAGTTGATAGTGTATATATGAAAAGCGAGAATTATTATATGATGTTTTATGTAATTAACATTTTTTTTAATGTAAAATTTAAAATAATTAATAAATATAAATTTTAAAATAGTTAAAATAATAAAATTTAAATAAAAAATATAAAAATTAAAATAATTAACATAAAATTTAAATTATATAATAAAAAAATTTAAAACGACTAATATAAAAGTTATAAAATTTAAATTTTTTAAAAAATTACCTTGATAAATATCAAATGGGGTGAATAATGAGACAATTCTCTAGTTTAGTTGGTGATTTGGCTTGTATGCAATTCAACTGCTCTTAGGGAAAAAATTATCAATTTATTTTTTTAGAAAAGCTATTTCATGCATTTATTATAAGTATAAATGTGTCCATTCCATTTGACCAAGTTTATTTGTATGATCAAAATTTGTAAGTGGAATGCAAGGCCTATATCCCTCCAACGTACACAACAACATGTATTAAATAAAGGACAATACCCTACTTGTAATTATTTCAAAATTCTAAGTTGATGAAAAGTGACACGAGGAGAAAGTATATACAGTACAAACCTCGTGAGGACACTTTTGTACGACTGTGTTTTCTCCTGTAATTTAATTTCCGGTTTCTGACACTCATTCCATGGAAAAAATGATAATAAACCCACCAACGATTTCAATCACATGTAATATTATTGGCATATTTCTCCCTCTTTTCAATGATTTTGTTTTTATTTTCCAACTTCCATGCATATTGCCTGTCGCTTTTGTCATCTACCTTTCATCACATTATACACATGTAATTAACCACCCACTAATAACAATTAAAAAATATGTCATTATTACTCTCTTGCTATCCTCCAATCATAATCAATAATTAATCTTCAAAAGTTTCAGGTAAAAAATATTGTTCGAGGTACATAACTTTGACCGCGTAGCCCAAAGGATTAGATTAAAACGTGGCTATTTTGAAGTTTGTTCAATTTTTGTGGCTTCAAATTAATTTAAGATCGTGAGTTATGTAGCTCTCTTGCTGCCATGTGGGAATAATAAGAAACACATTTATACAAACGTCACTACTTATCTGTATAATTTATTACTAACATTCATTCATCAAATTACACCAATCGTCAAATCTTCTTTGTGTTTATATTACATGTTATTCACATGCTTCTTATTGTTTGAAAAAAGGATATCATTCTTTTTTTTCATATTTTTGTCCCAATTTAGCTTAGTTGATTAATTCTTTATTAGAAAAATAAGAGGTGAAACATTAATTCCCCCTCACACCAATTTTAGAGGCCAAAATATTTTATTGTGTTTGTGTTAACTATAGTTATGATTATAATTCTATTTTTATCGTAAATTAATTTGATTCCATGAGACATGAGTGTGTGATAACCCGTTGCATGATTGGATTGATGGGGCGGTGAAAAGTAAACCGACTCTGTAGAATGCATGAGACGATGACGGATGCGGCTGTGCTGGTTTTCCACTTCAATTTTCTTTATTTCAATTCATTTCGGTTCAATCTTTCTCTTTTTTATAATTTTTTTAATATTTTTTAAAGTATTATCAAAATTCTAGTTGAGTATATTTTTTAAAATATTTAAAAAAATTATATTGAATAAAAAATTATAATTCCACCCTTTTTTAATAAATTATTTTACTTTATCTATAACTTGTGTCCCAATTAATTTGAGAATTTTTTATGTAAATTATGTGTTATTTATTTTTATCTTTAGTTATTATTATTATTATTATTTAATAGATACTACTATTTAAATATAATAAAATGTTAAATTACTTATTTTATTGTTATGATTATATGGTAGGTACTGTCACATAAATATTATGAAAGGCTAAACCTTCTATTTAATAACATCTTTATTGTTGTATTTATATAGTTGACAACGCTACTTAATTACAAAAGAGTAAACCTTTTATACATATAACAACTATTTTTGAATTTCATTTATAGTTATAGTTAAAGTTTCATAACATCCTGACAAGTGATATCAGAGTACCAAGTTGTTGTATTAGTTCACAAAGGTGTTATTCAAGTACGTGATACTATTTACATATATGTGAAATAATGGGAGCTAGTTTGACTAGATTGGGATTATGGTGGTAAAGTTTAAAATTCAAAAATTCAACTAGAGTAATTTCTTATTGTGGAAGATGAAAATAAAAGTAGTTTTAAGAAAAGACAAATGTCTAATGGCTATTGAATATAGACTAATAAATATTATAGATAACAAGCAAAATGAAATGAATAATAATGTAATGGCTAATCTACACTTGGTATTAGCTGATGAGGTATTAATAAGCGTTGAAAAAAATAATGTGCAAGAAAAATATGAGATGCTTTTACAAAACTACATGAGATAAAATTATTTTATAATAAAATTTTCTTCAAGAAAAGGTTTTAAACTCTTCGAATATCAGAATCAATAACTGTGACAGAGCACATTGGCACCTTAAAAGCTATATTTTCTCAACTCACAAATTTGGGTCACAAAATAGAGAAAAATGAACGTGCGAAGTTTTTACTTCAAAGTCTACTAAACTCATATGATCAACTCATTATTAATTTGATAACTCAAAGTACCTACTCTGACAACCTAGTTTTCGATGATATAGTAATAATTGTATTATAAGAAGAAAATAGGTGTAAAAATAAAGAAGACAAGTTAGTGAACTCGCAACAAGTGGAGACTTTACCAATGATGAGAGTGAGATTAATGAAAAATAGTTTAATTGGGAGCCAAAATCATGGTAAATTAAAATCCAAAAGTAAAAAGAAAATTAAATACTACAGTTATGGTAAAGTTAGACATGTAAAAAAAAAAAAAAGTGTTAAAAAAAACAAGAAGATTATAGAAGCAAATACAAACTCTTAAGAAAATGTGACAAGTACTTGTAAAAATGGAGAAATCTTGTATAATGCAGTGGCAACAATCACTGAAGGCAGAAAGATGTTTGCTGATATTTGGCTTATGGATTCAGTAGTATTATAGCATATGACCTCTCAAAGAAAATGGTTCCATCAATACAAACCTATTATTGAAGAATTTGTATTCATAGGAAATAATCATACCTTAGAGATTACTAATATTGAGACCATCAAGTTAAAAAATACACGATGGTATGACTCGCATCTTTTAAGAAGACAACATGTGAAGGGCCTAAAAAATAATATATTGTTTCTAGGACAATTGGATGGAATTATGTGTAAAACTCAAATTTATAATAGGATAATCAAGATAATAAAGAGTACACTCATAGTTATGAAAGTAGAGAAAATAGCTGCAAACTTGTATACACTATAAGAAGAAACACTAAAAAAAAACAAAGGCATTGGTTGCATCAACAAATTTCAGAGAGAAACAACGATGATATGGCATCAAAAGCTCAAACACATGTAAGAATGAGATTTGAAGATTCTCTCAGAAGGAAAACTATTTCCTAGTCTCAAAATAATAATTCTACCATTTTACGAGCAGTGTATTATTAGTAAGTAACACAGATAAAAATTTAGCACATCTGGCTCTAGAAGTAAAAGTATTCTAGAGTTAATTCATTTAAATATTTTGCAAGCACCATTTATGCCCCTAAAAGGAGCAAAATACTTTGTGTCTTTTATTGATGATTATTCCAAGAGATATTGAATATATCCAATCAAAAGAAAGGCAAATATGTTTGAAACATTCAAAGTCTTCAAAGTATAGGTAGAACTAGAATTTGAAAAAAACAAGTTAAGTGTCTCAGAACAATAACGAAGGAGAATTCACCAACGAGGCTTTTGATGCACTTTGTTAGCAAGAAAGCATCAAAAGGTAGTTCACTACAATATAGACTCCCTAGTAAAATAAAGTGGCAAAATGGATAAATAGAACCTTATTGAAAAGGATGAGGGCAATGTTAAAAACTATAAAGTTATAAAACTCATTTTGAGAAAAAGTAGTCAATATTGCCTATTATTTGATAAATATGTCACCATTAACAACAATTGAGTTAAAGACACCAATGAAGAAATGAACTAGTAAGTTAGCTAACTATTTCAACCTTCATATATTTGGAAGTCTTATATATGTGATCTATAATTCCTAAGAAACAATAACGTTGGATCCAAAATCTAGAAAATACATAATCTTGGGATATGGTGATAAAGTGAAGGGTTATTGATAATCAAGCAAAATAGTGATAATCAAATCTTATACCACTATCACACAGAAGAAAGGCCATTAGAAACAAATAAGTCTACAAGATCAAGCGAAATAACGATAATTAAGTAGAGCTAGTATCATGCAAGATTGGTGGTCAAAGGATATACTCAAAAAAATGGCATTAATTTTAATGAGATTTTTTCACTTGTTGTATGGTTGAATAGTTTTAATTATGTGTATTACATTTGACTTACATATAGACTAGTTATATGTGAAAGCTGCATTTTTTCATAGATAATTTCATGAAGAAATTTACATGCTCTAACTAGAGGATTTTGCATTAAAAAAAAAAAAAAAAAAAAAATTTGGTTTGTAATTTGACCAAATCTTTGTATGGTCTCAAGAAGGTGCTAAGGTGTTGGTACAAGAGATTTGATTCATTTATCATTAACCTTAGATATAATGAACTAAATCCAAACCATTGTGCATATTTTAAAAGGTTTGGTGATAATGATTTCATTATTTTACTATTTATATGGGTAATATGTTAATTGCAGGCCCTAACAAAGTTTAAGTCCAAGAATTGAAGATGCAATTAGCTAGAAAGTTTGATATGAAAGATTTAGGACTAGTAAACAAGATTTTAGGGATGCATATTCATCAAGACAGAAATGGTAAGAAGATTTAAGTTTTCTAGAAGAATTATTTAAATAAAATGTTATGATACTTTAATAAACAAGATTGTAAACCAATCTCTATCCTTTTTCTTATGAATTACAAATTATCCTCAATAATGTGTCCTAACAAAAAAGTAAAAAGGATGGAAATGTCTTCTTTACCATATGCATCGGTAGTGGTAAATTTAATGTTTGCCATAATATGTACAAGATCAAATATTACACAATTAGTGGGAGCAATTAGTTAATTTATGGTGAATTCTGGCAAAAAGTATTGTAATGTTGTGAAGAAGATCTTAAGATATGTTAAAGGAACTTCAAATGCTGCGTTGTGTTATGAAAAATCAAATTTTATTGTCAAAGGCTACATAAACTCGAACTATGAAGGTGATATTGATAAAAAAAAAAAATTTACTACTAGTTATGTGTTTACATTTGCAAGAAGAGTTTTAAGTTAAGTTTCAAAACTACAAACTGTAGTAGTATTATTTATAATAGAAGTAGAATACATGGCAACCACATAAGTATGCAAGTAAGTAAATTGAATGAGAGAGCTTATGAAGCGACTTGGGTCCAAACAATAAAAGATAATTTTGTTTTGTGACAGTTAGAGTGCCTTACACATCACAACGAATCTAACATTTCATTCTATGACAAAACATATAGGCATTCAATTTTATTTTGTATGAAAAGTGATAGAGGATAGAAATGTAAACATGCAGAAGATATACATTAGGATGACCTGGTAGATGTCTTAACTAAGTTAGTTAGTACTAATAAGTTTGAATAATGTTAATCATTTTGTGACCTAATAGAAACCTGGGCAATATGGAATGACAAGGTAGAAAAAATAATGTAAAGACATAATTAATTGTCAATCAAGTCTCCAAATAAAGAGAAATGTTTCATGATTGGATTAAATAAAAGGTTAAAAGTAAAGTGACTTTGAAGTATGCATGAGATGGTGATAGATGCAGTCATTTCCGTATAAATAGGTAACTTTCTACTTCAATTTTGCTTATTTCAATTTATCCCAGTTCAATTCTTCTCCTTTTCATAACTTCTCAATTTTTTTCAAAGTATTATCAAAACTTTATTTAAATATATTTTTTAAAATATTTAAGAAAATTATATTGAGTAAAAAGTTGTAACCCTACTTTTTTTTAGGGAATTCTTCTATTTTATCTATGATTTTTACTCCAATTAATTTAGGAGTTTTTCACATAAAATTTATATTATTTATTTTCATCAATCCATCTCATTTCCATAACTTCTCAATTTATCTCAGAGTATTATCAAAATTCTACTTGAATATTATTATTTAAAATATTTGAAAAAATTATATTGAGTGAGAAGTTATAACTCTACTTTTTTTTAATGAATTATTCTATTTTATTCGTGATTTTTACTTCAATTAATTTAAGAATATTTCACGTAAAATTTATATTATTTATTTTAATCTTTAGTTATTATTATTATTAATATAGTATATGCTATTATTTAAATATAATAAAAAATTAAATTTTTTATTTTATTATTATGATTATATAGTAGACACTGTTATATAAATATTGTGAAAAGTTAAATATTTCATTTACATAATATCTTCATTATTATTTTTGTATAGTTGGCAACGTCATCTAATTATAAAAAGTTAAACTTCTTTATATATAACAACTATTTTTAAATTTCATTTATAGTTATAATTAAAGTCTAATAGCATCCTGACATAAGGAAAAACAAAAGCATTACTTTACTGCTACAATTAATTGTTAATTATCGAATAATTAAAAAATTATTTAATCTCAACTATCTAATTTTAATTATTTTACTGTAGAATTGAGTGTGTGTTTACTTTAGTATTGTTTCTTAATCCCAACTATCTAATCTTTTAAAATATTGTTTAACATGTAAGACTCGGCCAAATTTGGCCTCTTTTGATTTAGATAGAATAGAAGGTTTAGTATTTAAAAGATAATTTTGAACTCTCCTTTTTTTCTCCTATTTACACGCATATATTACTAATGCATGATTAAAAAATTTAATTCTATATTAATTATTTATATGTATTTTTTAAAACAATATATATATATATATATATATATATATATATGATTCAAATGTAGCTGAAGTAATCTTTACTTGTTAACAACATTCTTTTTAAAGGTGAATTTGTCTTCAAGAGAGAGCATCAATTTGCCGGTCATTTCGTCCAGATACCTCACCTTCGTTCTTTTATTTAGTGTCACCTTTTCCACCGCCCGCAAAGCATTCAAATACACTTTTAACTACTATATATATTATTTAATTTTAAATGATAACAAACACTTGTTCTAATCTTTATTGATTTTCTGCTAATTTTTATTTGACAAATAGTAAAAGCAAAATTGGATCTGGGAGACAAAAATAAATATTAAAAATAACAATTTACAGAAGTCAAAATAAAAAAGAATAATTAAAGTGTAAAATTATAAATAAAATATTAACTTTATAATTTATTTTTTAACAGGAGGCAATAAATGAAACTTGGTCAAAACTAATGAACGTTACACCATATATATGTTTGTAATGGCAAATTTACCTTTCAAACTTTTTACAATAAAATTTTTCTGTAGTTATAATATTGAGATAAAACTATTTTTATTATGATAAAGAGATTATAACTTAAAGAATGTGTAATTACAATAATTAATATTTTAACTTAATTATTATTAATACAAGTGACATAAAAATTATTGAGTTAGTTTCTACTTCATTTGTAAATATTTTTATTTTCTATTCCTGCCACTAAATAGCATTTTTAAAATTTAGTCATATGATGCATGCATCATTAGAAATTTTAAATGTTATTATAGCTAGCATTTCAATTGCCTGCTTTTAAAACAAATAAAAGAACGCATATTGGAATTTATAAATATAAGTATTCTTAATAAAATTTTAAATGTAATTTCTATATAAGCAATGGATATGAAGTTAGAGACAATTGTTAATTGTTTTAAGTATTGAAAAATTAGAATCCCTAATATCGATGAATTAAAATTACAAATGAAGTGAAAGAGAAAAATCTAAGTGTTGTTATGAAATTAAATAATCATATTCGACAACTACACTACACTAATTGAATAGAATTAATATATTTTTAATCATTCAAATAAGTAACAAATCGTTTATACTTTAATTGAAAAAAAAAAATCCATTACTACAATTAGACAAGAAAAATATGGAAATAATCATGAGAATGATAGTACAAAAATACAACAAGTTTCATGCTAAGAAGTTCTAAACATACTTGAAAAACTAGAAATATTTTACTTAAATAAGAAAATGCCTATAATAACAATTTATTACATACTCATAAGTTTAAAGATGTGGTAATAATTTTAAAAAATAAATTATTTTTGTAAATAACTTTAAAAAATATATTTTTTAATATAACATGGAATAATTATTTTATATTATATAAATAATTATTATCATACGAAGACAAGTTCTTTAAAATAGGATTTAGAAATTTTATAATTTATTATAATATAAAGTTTATTCTTATTTATAACTAGTTTAAATTGAAACCAGGGGAATCAAATATTAGGCTTCATGTTAGAATATTCTCTTGACTAATTAAACTACAAATATAAAGTTATACAATTTATTTAACTTAATATATTTTTTGAAAGTAAAATAAACACAAAGTCATATTCAATAAATAATTTAATTAATGAAACAATAATATTTAAAAAAAATTTTTAAAATTATAAAAAATTAATTTTTATTAACTTCAATTTATTTCAAAAAAAAAAAAAAAAACCTTTACATAGAAAGAACTAGTCAAGTATTTATAATGCTTCATTTAATTTAATTTAATTTATTATATTATTTGCATAATAATTTAATAAAATCATGATATGTTTATATTTATTTTAAAATTACCAAATAAATTAAATATATAAATGTAATAATATTAGTAGGCATCAAGAAAAAAGTTAAATTCTTTTTTTGGTCATATCTAATATTAATTTAAGTAATAATATAATATTTTTAAATATTTTATTGTATATTAATTTTTTTATGATTTATTTTTTTATTTTTATCTATTTAATTTTTTATTTACATATTTTATTGCTTATGTAATTTTGTAGCATTGATTTTAATTTTTTACGAATTTTTTATAAAATTAAAAATTAATAAAAAATTAAGATAATTAACAAATAGGATAACCTTTATCTAAACCAAAATCAAATCCAAACCAAAAATAATGAATAAATAAATAAATTATCCTATTAAATAAAATAAATTTCAATTTCAAAATTTTAAAAATAATTTTTTTTAGAATAACTTCTAAATCCCAAAAAAATCAAAACCCCCATGACTTTTGACACCCCTAAATTTTATTTTTATTTTTATTTTTCAACTTGCATAAGTAGTGCAGTTGGCTTTTGCCATATTTCATCACATTAGAATACATGCAATTAACTACTAATCAATAATAATTAATTAATGTGCCCTGATTACTCTCTTAGTCGATATTCTCCTATCATAATCGATAATTAATCCAAAATTTCAGGCAAAAATATTGCTTGAGGTACACAAAGTTGAGGGCCATCCCAACGGTTTGTTTAGATTGAGATACGTGTATTGAAGTTCGTTCAACTTTCGTGGCTTTGAAAAATTGTTACATATCAACTAAAGATCATTCATTATTGAGTTGTTTTGCTTTTCATGTGAGATTTTTTTTTTTAAAAAAAAATAATAATAATACAATTGTGCGTGCGTTGAGATACGTGTGACCAGATTTGAGGTGGCAGCCAGTGGAATTAATAATTTGATGGGGCAGGAAATTTGAACTTGAATTTTTAAATATACATTTGCAATTTCTCAAATCGTTCCTCTCGTGCTGTTAGTGTTAAATGGTGTCTTTAAAGTTAAATGATAAGAATGATTGTTAAATAAGTTGACGGTTGAGAAATTTTAATAGATAAATAAATTAATATATATAATTATATTATAAAAAATTTAAAAAAATAAAAAAATACATTGTTCTGGTTGTAAATCTTATTCTTCTCTCTTTCTTTCTTTTTTTTTTTTTTTGGTTATCTTGTAATTGTTTATTTATTCTTTTCCTAGATTTTGCAATTGTGGAAAAGAAAAGGTTGAAGTGAGGTTTTGATGGGGATGGTGGAAAAGAAACAAGAATACAGTCACTATTTGGGTTTTAAAAATTGTCTGAATATTACATTTGAAGTAGAAAGAGTTGGTAGATTTTATTTATTTATATATATTTTGGTACAAAATTTTAAGCTTTAGCATTTAAATTTTAAAGATTATATAATTGTCTAAAGATTACAATTCAAGAAGAAAACATAAAAAGATTTGAATCAAGTCCACCTGAATTATAACTGCAACTTCAATTTTTAATTTTCAAATAGAAAATATATATTTTTATTTATTCTAAAAAAAATGAGAATAAATATTAACTTTACTTTAACCACAATGTATAGTGAAATATTTTGTATGGTTGTTTTGTAATTTCATATGAAAAAAGAGTTTCTTTTTTTTAAAAAAAAAAATAATAATTTGAATAGCTTTTAAATTTGAGTTTCTTTCTTAATCAATCTACTGGTGGATCATACATATATTACTTATTTTAAAAGTATAGTAGTTGTTTGATTTTGAATGTTTGAATTTTCTTCACTATCCTTTGATCGTCTTTCTAGATCTTTCCATCAATTGTAGCAGTTATTTATTGTTTTTATTTTCACGATTATTAGGGGGACATTTGTTCAATAAATTATAACTCATGATTAAAATTTATCCTTACCCTAACCTAATATGCCACAAGGTTTAGAAGTACTAGAAGTGGAAAAAATTTTAAAAATAGTCATTTTTATTAATAAATTTATTAAATTAATTATATTATTATTTATTTTATTAAAAATTAAATAATATATATTTATATAAAAAAATATTTTTTAATAATCAAAATTAAGTGTGTGAAAATTGAAGATTTTTTTCACTTTGGTTGATTTTAGTAATTGAAAGATATTTTTATATAAATGTATATTATTTAATTTTTTTTAATAAAATAATAAATAATATAACTAATTTAATAAATTTATTAATAAAAATAGTTATTTTTAAAGCCTTTTTCAAAACTTAACTAATCACACTTAGCCCATACTAGACAAAAAAAAAAAAAAAATCAAAAAATAGACAAAATCCAACCAAATCAATTAATTTGGTTCAACTTTAGATTATTTTGGTTTGATTTTAAGTTTTCATATCAATTTGTTTTTTGTTTGATTTCGATTTAAACTATTAAATTTAAAATCAAACTAAACCAACAAAATTTTAATATTTTATTTTTATTTTTATATATTAGTCATTTATAAATATCTATAGCATATTAGAAATATTTTTATTCACTATTATTTAAAATATTTAGATAAACAATAATATATTTTATTTGAATAAAAATTAAATTTAACCAATCAATTCACTTTTCATTAGATTTTATACTCGTTTGATTTTTTTTTTTTAATTAAAATTTTTTAAATTTTGTTTTACCTTAAATTGAATCAAACTTTTACAATATCACTACTATCCACTTCAAGAAATAAGAACGAAAATCCCCACCTCTCTTGTGCATTTAAACAAATGTATTTTTTTATTTTTACTATAAAAAGAGATATGTATCTCTTATTTATCTCCGTCTTAGAATAAAATCTTTTAAGTATAAAAACAAATGAAACCTAACACTCGTACATTCCCGATAAAATAACGAACAAAAATTTTGTTCATTGTCTAATTAATTTACACTTTTAAAGTATAAAATTAATTACAAATAGAATAAATATAATTTTAAATAAAAAATAACGTGAAATTTTTTAGTGTAATTCGTCAATCCAATACAAATACAAAAAAAAAAAATATTGCTATTTGAATTAAATATAAAATAATATAACAATAATCATATTAAATTTAAGTTTAAAATTTTGAATATATGAATTTATTTATAACACAACTAATTATTTAAATAATCATAAAATGTTAACTTATTTATAATTTAATAAATTTATTTTATAAATTTTATATTTTAAAAATATTAATTTTAAAAAAATATTTAGTAATATATAGAATAAAATTAATAAATATTTAAGATAAAATTATCATAAATATTATAAAAATATATTAAAATATAAATAAAAAATTAATAAATAAATAGTACAAAAATAACTTATTTAATTATTTAATAATTATGTTAAATTAAAATATTTATTTTTTAATATAATTATTAAATAAATCAAATTTAAATTAACTTTATTTTAACAAAACACAAACATAATATAACACATATACAGTAACATAAATTGCCAACCCTAGTCTGACACAAAGCTTCACTTGGACACTATTTTCACTTGCTATATATAAACCATTGTAAAACAAAATTATTAAATTGTGAAACATATGCGAACCAAATTATGGAAAAATAATGTACATTAATTATCAAACAATAATGTTTACCAAATATATTAACTGAAAAGCAGCAAAATCACAATAGCTCTGAACAAAAGCATAAATAAGTCCCTGCAAGATTTCTGTTTATTTAGACAACACTACTTAATTAATTAGGTTTACATAAATACGTGAATTATGGTATACATCACAGCTTATGCACAATCGACATTAGAAACTATTAAGACTGAATTATGGGAATGACTCAAAATTTGCTCCCACCCATAGAATATTGAATGAACATAAGAATGCACAGATTGTCAAAAAGTGACAAGCCTGGAACAAAAGAATTTTTTGCGTTTGCACTGGCACAGAACAATATATCAACTTACAGATATACGTCCGCAAATAGCAATGTGGAAAAAACAAATAAACAAAGAACAAATAAATTGCAGCCTTTAAGTAGATACGTACATGTTAATTCCCTTAAAGGGTCATGGTTGTGCGAACTGTGTGTGATAATAATCTACAAGCTTTTCGGGTTGTTGGCAGGCAACCTTTGAGCGTATACAAAATTGAAAAAGGAATTATATCCGTCGGCAAACTAGTACTTGACTACATGGCGGCGTAACCATAGCTCATACATGACCATGTGGAATGCATCAAATCTGACGGGAGGTGAATTCCATTGAAAGTGCTTCTGAACCTATCAACACAACAAGAAATTTTTACTAACCGGTTGCAAACCACTGTTAAATAATTGAGACTGATCAACAAAACTTTATTTGTTCAGCTATGGAAATTTAGTAACTTTCACATAACTTGACAGTATATAAAGGAAGTTAACTGTCTCAAGTGCAATGAATTGTTTTACCTTAACTAGGTTATTATGCAGTGAAAGGAACTCTCCATCAGATATGTTTTTGAGAATTTTTTTGAGCTGATACACATCCTTTTCATTAAGTATGACAGAGAATTTTCGCCAATCAAGGATATCATTGAATGGCAGATCATAGAAATTGGATAATATTACTGCAACAAAAGAAACCAAACAATTTAGAGATACGAGCAAAAAACACAATGCTAGCAAAACATCAAACATCAAACATAACCTATAAAACTGTTAACAACGGTTAATTAGTGAAACATCTCTCAAGGGATTCATTCATAGACACCTAGTGACTTTTGCATTTGCTCCAATTTTTGTTGTTCTACTCAAAAATATGGGAATTCTGAGAAATACTACAGCAAAATATCAAGGTTGAAGTACCAGAATTTGGAGAGTCACAATGCACACAACTACCAGCGATGCAGAATTTGTGCCATAAAATTGGTACCACAACTAAGGAATCCTTTCAAAATCAATGCTATTCAGAATGATGCTGAAAAGATAATAATCACTGAAATCTGCACCTTGAGTAAGCATATCAGATGAAGAATTCACAATTTTTGATGCCACTAAAGGGCAGTATGGAAAAAGCTTCCACAAGATAGTGCACATATTGCACTCAAAAGCAGAACTTGGTATAAAGAGCCATTCATAAGGCGGCTATCCTGTAGGGGTTAGTTCTAGTATAGTTAATTCCAGTTTTTGTTAATCAGGATTGACCATAATGTTTCAGTTACTCAGCAGTGTTACCATCCAAGAGGTTACATAATAAAATTATAAAAAAAAAAATTCATGTCTGGAGACACAAGAAAAGAAAACTGCCAAATATATCTGGGTGTAAGGCTTCACAAGCCACTTCAACCACAAAACAACCAATAACAAGAAAAAAATTCAAAAGAAAAAAAATATAAGACTCGTACATTACAAAAAATGTAAATTAACAACTTACCAGGAACACATCCGTAATGGATTGAGTCCGCTATACGAGCACTGTTGACCTGGGAGCCACCCGGACATATACAAAATTTAGTCCTGTAAAATCTCTTCTGATATACAAGAGGTCCAATAGCCCTACTTATTCTGTTATTGGAAATGTCAAGTTCTGTGTCATTCTCCCATACACGAGCCAAGATAACCCTAATTTTAGAGTTTCTATGACCAGCCCAAAAACCAAGATTTGTCCTGCAAATGAAGTTTAAATCAATAGCTGAATCTTTGGATAAGATTACGACATTTGCAACTATGCATATTCGGAAATTCATTATGTTCTTGCCAACCTACTACATCACCTTTGAGGGCTAGAGGAAAATATATGTAAAATTCCATACAGAAGATGAGGACATGAAACAATATACATGCTGCTTTTAGCAGTCATGAAAAGAACATTAGTCTCCTATTTTCTTTCCAAATGTGTAAACGTTGTTTTCCTTTTAAGAACACAGTTAAAAAATGAGGCGGCCAATTATCCAACTTAGTTTTCACCATTGACAATGAAGTAATAACCTTTTCAAAATTCTTCCAAGGCATTTTATCAGGCAAATTGAGTACCCAGATGAAAACTAATGAATGTGAAAAATAGAATGACAGCTAGTGTGGGAAAAATATAATAAGTTAACAAGATAATTAAGAATGTAACCTGTTTTCTATATCATTTCCCCCACGAGGAAGTGCAAATGGCTGCAGCACTTGAGGAAGAGCAACATCTTTGTGCGGAATGAAGGCGACATCATAGCTAGGCGAGCACACAACTCGAATTGCATTCTTTACAAGAAATGGAACACCTTCAGTTGCCCTTACGCCCACATCATGACAAGTGACAAAGAAGTGATCCGCACCCAAAGTTCTGTTCCAATAAGGATATTTGCTTATTAAGCCATCCACATAATCCTTAACAATTATTGTCATATTCTCATATGACGTTCCCTGCGCATTTCATAAAGCCAGCATCATTTATGTCTGTTGAGTAACCATTAATCTAAAAATCTTTAAAATGTCCCAGCTTGTGTGTGTTAAACACAAACAAAAATGGAAACAAACTGAATTTGTTATAATGTTATCAATACAGCAGAGGATTCTAACAAAAAGACCTCTTAATCAAACTGGATCTGATGCAAGCGCCCAGACAAAAACTACAGCACCATATTGAAATACAAGTAAAACTGTCAGATAGTATGCCTACTTGAAACATTGATTTTGACACTTGTATAGAATATAAGCTACAAAGCATGCATGATACTATTTAATATACAAAAATAAAAAAATAAAGATAAATCAGATTCTTTACCTTGCCGCGCATTTTATGACAAGAAATGGGGATGAAAAACAGGTGCGCTTGATCGGGATCATGAGTTAAGAATCGACTCTCTCTAATATTCTGAAAGAAATAGCCTTCGCTGGCGTATTTTCCAGTCAATTTTCTGGGGGTCTGGTAAAACGTGTTGGGATCGCCATCTGGGTATATATAGATCTTAAAATTTCTCTCCATTTGCATGTAATTTAGGTGAAAAATGTTGGGAAAATGGAAAACATCAGATTCTAAATCAGAATCTTGTATGTTTAGGAGAAAAGAAATAGATGAATTATTTTGGGGAGGAAAAGAGAGAGTGGAGTGGAATGATTTGAGGGATAGGTAAGTGAAGGAAACTAGGGTTAGGATTGCTAAAGTAAGGAGTGAACCTTGGAGTGAACATAGTGAATGGGATGCTAATGATGAAGATGGCGGCTGCGCTGCCTTGCTCGCAATCATCGCCGGAAACTAGAAGAACAAGCGAAGTTCCGAACTGAAGCTTCTGGTTTGGATCTGTCCCTGCTTGCGTGAGTGATATTCACCTCCATAAACAGAAGCTCAAGTTTTTAATTCAGTCCTTGGAACGAATATACGTTGGATGTATGTGAAATTGGGGTTATTTTCATTCGGACCCAAAATTTGCAATAAATATCAAATTTTCCTTGTATTGTTTACAATTTTACAACTCACCCCACCCGTAGCTGTTACTCTTTTATTTCTAAAATGGCAGTAATTGGATAAAAAAAATGGTGGGTGGCTGTAGTATTTTATTATTATTATTATTATTATTATTATTATTTTGTAATTAAGTTTAAAAAAAAAAAACTTCACCACTATACTATTTGAAAGGAGAACTTTCTTAGAAATCCATGCTAAACGTTTAAATTGCCGATTAATGGGCATGTGTAAAATTTACGACCACTGTAAGTTGGTTTATTTTTGTGTTACTATGAACACTTTTAAAATGGGTCATATCTCTTGAAAATTGACGTTAAAAAAGTCTAAGAAACACATGTTATATTTTAAAGAATATAGACTAAAATATATTTTATTTATACTAACTTGTGACCATGCGATTATCTCTTGTAAGCCCCGGTTTGTTTGACAAGGATATTTTACATTTATCCGACTAAAGAAAATCATCTGATACATTCTGAAAGTATCTAAATTAATGTCCAGCTATATGAAACATAACCCTTCAGAAGTATCTAAATTATGTGTTTTCTTTCCCTTTGGTGAGTTGTACTCGTGACAGTGGATCGATGGTGAGCTACAAAAGCAAAACCCACTTGTCACGGGATGTTTGATCTTTGCAGGACCCGTGTGACACTTAACAAGTGAAACTTTCGCTTCTACACTACGCAAGCTTTTGTTATTGCGCGGAAGATGATTATTAGCACACTAAAATGCTTAGGAGACTAAAAAAAGCAAGAAATTGCAAGAGAAGTTGAAGAAGAATGCTTGAATTGAATGAAGAGATTACAAGACTACAAAGCTTTACAACTCTTTAGGACTACTTGTATTTACACTTTGGTGGATGCTTTGACCTAAAGAAATAAGGCCTATTTATAGTTGGAGGTTGGTGGAATGGAGTGCTAGGATTTGTTTTGCAAAAGCCACTTTGGATGGTTAGGATTTTCTCTACAATTTCTAAGCAAATGGGAGGGAAAATTTAAACTCAAATATTTGAAAAATTCCTCCAATTTTTCCCTTCAATGCAGGATATTTTGAGTGATTGAGCCTTTTAGAAGCTGGGCCAAGATTAGACTTGCATTTGGGCCATTTCATGCTGTCTTTCTGCCTCTGTCTTGATGTCCAGCCCACGTTCTGTGACATCCACCCCCACTAAAGTCCTTGACGCCCTCGTCAAGTTTCCTTTGCTTGTATGCTTCGATGGCGTCGCGAAATTGCCATAAGCCTTCCTCCTTCTCCCAACTTGCTTCATGGCTTGGCAAGTTCTTCCACTTGATTAAGTACTCTGTGTAGTTGGGAACTTCACTTTTCCGAACAAGTCGGTCCGCAAGGATTTCTTCAGCTTGGCAGTTGAAGGAGGCTAGGTTGGTGAGCGGCGCTCTATGTGACTCGCTGCGACTCGTGTCTTCCGCATTTGCATGATATGGCTTCAAACAGCTCACATGGAAGACCGAATGAATCCTCATCTTGTGTGGTAACTCTATCCGATAAGAAACATTTCCGACCTTTGCGAGGATAGGGAAAGGTCCTTCGTACTTGCGTACCAACCCCAGATGAACTTGGTGCAGCACCTTAAATTGTCGAGGCAGTAGCTTCACTAGGACAAGGTCCCCGACTGGGAAGTTCAATGGTCTTCGACCCTTGTCCGCCCATTTCTTCATTTTCTTGGACGCCTTGTCCAAGTAAACCTTTGCCATGTCGATTTGCTCTTGCCAATCTTTGACCCATTTGTAGGCGGGAGGACTAGAACTTGCATATCCCTTTGCCATTGCCTGCGGCGTTAGGGGTTGTCGGCCCATCATAATCTCGAAAGGGCTATGTTGAGTGGCTTCGCTCCGCTGCAAGTTGTAGGAGAATTGCGCCACGTCTATCAACTTAACCCAATCGCGCTGGTTAGCACTCACGAAGTGTCGTAGATACATCTCTAGCAATGCATTCACCCGCTCTGTTTGGCCGTCAGTTTGTGAGTGGAAGCTTGTGGAGAAGTAGAGATCCAAGCCCATGAGCCTAAACAACTCTTTCCAGAACCTTCTAGTGAACCTCGGATCTCTATCACTGATGATGTGGCGAGGTAAGCCTTAATACTTCACAACATACTTGAAGAACAAGCGTGCAGCTTCCTCAGTATTGCAATCTCGTGGGGCAGGAATAAAAGTGCCATACTTCGACAATTTGTCCACCACGACCAAGATGGACCCGCATCCTTCAGAAGTTGGAAGTGCGGAGATGAAGTCCAAGGTGATGCACTCCCATGGATGCTCGGGGACGGGAAGAGGTTCGAGCAAACCTGCGGGATATTTATACTCAACCTTATCTTGCTAGCATACGAGGCAAGTCTTCACGTACGCCTCCACATCATCCCTCATCCGTGGCCAATAGTAGAGATCTCCAAGTAAGGCTATAGTGCAGTGAGTTCCTGGATGTCCCGCCCATTTGGAGTAATGGCACTCTCTCATCAACTCCCTTCGTAAATTCCCCCACTTTGGAATGTATATGCGATTCTCGACGGTGTAGAGAATGCTGTTGCGCTCCTAAAATCGCCTCGTCTTGCCTTCTTTGGCAAGCTCCATCAGACTCTTAGCAAATTGGTCATTGGTTAAGTCTTCCTTTACGTGCTCCATGATGTCGCACTTGGGACGACTGATGTTGGCAAACTCCGCCTTTCGACGCAATGCGTCGACCATGACATTTGCACGACCGGGCTTGTACTCCATTACGTAGTTGAATTCTGCCAAGAAGTCCTGCCATCGTGCTTGCTTGAGGTTGAGTTTCTTCTGATTTTGGAAGTAACTCGTCACCACGTTGTCGGTTTTGATCACGAACCGGCTTCCAAGCAAGTAGTGTTGCCATACCCGCAAGTAGTGGATGATTGCTGTCATCTCTTTGTCATGCACGGGATACCTCCGCTCCGTGTCATTTAGCTTGCGCTCTTGTAGGCAATGGGGTGCCCGTCTTGCATAAGTACTCCCCCAATTGCAAAGTCTGACGCGTCTGTGTGTACCTCGAACGATTTGGAGTAGTCGGGTAGTGAGAGAACCGGTTCCTCCATCACAGCTTGCTTAAGGTCTTTGAAGGTTGCTTGACATGTTAGCGATCATTCCCATATCTCCTTCTTCTTAAGTAAGTTGGTCAAGGGTGTTGCTCGAGCGAAATACCCTTGAATAAAGCGTCGGTAGTAGTTAACTAGGCCAAGAAAGGATCTTAACTCCGTCACAGTGGTAGGGGGTTGCCATTCTTGGATGGCACGTACCTTGGCCGTATCCTTGTGTATTCGCCCACCCGTTATCTTATGGCTTAAGAGCATCACCTCTTGCTAAGCGAACGAGCACTTTTCTTTTTTCACGTATAGCTCGTTGTCTCGCAGGGCTTGAAAGACTAACCTTAAGTGCTCCACGTGATCCTTAAGGTTCTCGCTGTAGACCACGATGTCGTCTAAGTATACAACCATAAACTTATCGAGGAACGGGTGGAAGATTTTGTTCATGAGGGTGCAGAAGGTGGCAGGTGCGATGTTGAGACTGAAAGGCATAACTAGAAATTCATATGATCCGTACCTGGTTACACATGTTGTCTTCGGCTCATCTCCCTCGGCGATGCGCACTTGCCAGTAGCCGGACCTTAGATCGAGCTTGGAGAACCATCGAGCATTCCCAAGGCGATCGAAGAGGTCATCTACGCAGGGCATCGGATAGCGGTTCTTAACTGTCACCTTGTTTAGCGCTTGGTAGTTGATGCATATACGCAAGCTCCCATCATGCTTCCGCTGGAACAAAACCAGTGCGCTGAATGGTGCCTTTGAGGGCCGTATGAATCCAACCTCTAACAGCTCCTTAAGTTGCCTACGGAGTTCCTCAAGCTCGAGCGGTGCCATGCGGTAGAGTCCCATGGTCGAAGGTTTAGCGCCAGCGTCAAGCTTGATCTCATGGTCCACTTCACGTCTTGATGGAAGTTTCTTCAGCAGTTCGGGAGGCATCACGTCCCTGAACTCTCGAAGAATGCCTTAGACCTCTTCCGGGACGTCGATTGTGGTTGTGGAAGTATCGTCTTCCTTTAAAATGGTGAGGTAGGTGTCTTCCCCTTTCTTGATTCCCTTGGCAACTTGTAGTGCGGACAACACCCTAGAATTGATGGGTCTCCGCTCAATCGACACCTTGTGGAGCTTCCCCGCATTGTTGAACTCTATGCACCCGTCTTCTGTGAAGGTGAAGGGCAGCATGCGATCAATGAACTCGTCGTCCAACACCATGTCGAAGTCGCTCATTAGCATGACGGTTAAGTCAACCATGCTGTGCCATGACCCAATCTGCATCGACACCTTTCGAGCGACTCCGCGAATTGGCCGAGGAGGTTGGTCAACAACCTTCACCCATCCTGGCTTCTTGACGTGTGCTAAACCTAACAGCTGTGCAAGACTTTCGGCGATCAAGCAATAGTTAGCACCACAATCGATGAAGGCCTTGAAGCTTACCCCATTGATGCTGGCGTCGACGTACTTCAGTGTCTTGTCGGGATCAAGCTTCACTGCAGCCTTGGCCTTGGACGTCTCCCTAGCCTTGATGGAGTTAAGGACGCGCATCGAACCTAGGCGTGCATCATCTTGCGACTTCTCGTAGGCGCCAATGATGGCATTTAGCTTGGAGTATTGCGGACATTCTCTGGTGTGGTGCGCTCCTCCGCAAAGAAAGTAATTCCACTTCCGCTTCTCCTGCGCCCTATGCCCCTCATTGCGCCTCTTGTCCCTTGGCGGACAGTTTGGTTGCGAATCTATCTTGTGAGGTCGATCTCCCTCACTTTTATCATGGCTACTCCGGTTGGAGTTCGGAGTCGTTTTCTTGCCCTTGTCGCCCTTGGAAGGATCGCGGTGATATTCGATCAGCGTCTCTGCTGCCGCAATAGCTGAAGTAAGGTCCTGGACATTCTGCTGCTTTAATTCTTGCTCCGCCCACGATTGCAGTCCTTTTAGGAAGAACAGCAACTGATTCTTCTCTTGCATGTCCGGTATTTCCAGCATTAGGGAGTTGTATTCCCTAATGTAGTCCTTGATCGACCTCCGCTGCTTCAGCCCACAAAGCTTCTTCATCGCCACTTCTTCCGCATTCTCGAGGTAGAATTGCCTCTTGAAATCTACTTTGAATGCATCCCAAGTGTCGATGATGTATAATCCCCTTTCTATTTCGGTGTGGCGGCGTCTCTACCATAGTGCCGCATCGTGCTCGAAAAAGAGGGTGCACATGCTGATCTTGTTGGTGTCGTCGTGCACATTCACTACATCTAGGTAGCGCTCCATCGTTCAAAGAAAGTTCTCTATTTCCTTGGCATCGCGCTTGCCTCCAAACTTTGGCGGGTCGGGAACTCGAACTCTCGGTACACCACTCGCAGTAGCCTCGGATGCTATTGCAGCCTTGCATATGGCAAGGTCTTGTTTTACGTCATCCAACCCCGCGCTGGTAACGCTCATTTATGCTGCCATGGTTCGCTTAAATTCCTCCATGGCTTGGTTCATGGAAGCAGCAAAAGAGTTGAAGGTATCGTAGAACTTACCTTCCATCTCAGCAACACCGGCGTCTTGCTTGCGCTCGTCCATCCTTGTTTCTAGAGCGTCGAGGCGGTCTAGCACATCACCCATTGCTAGCTCGAACTTGGCTAACCTCGCCTCGGTAGAGCGAAATGTGTCCTCGGATGTAGAGCGGTCCTTTGACGGATTCTTCCTTCCATCGCGGCCTTTTCCGCGACCGCGCTCCTCCTGCAGCACTTCAGCACCATTGCTTGGCTCCGCCTCCTTGCTCGACATGATGAAAATTATGTTTAATAAAGTTTTGAGTTATCCCCACGAACTTTGCTCTGATACCACGTGTCACGGGACGTTTGATCTTTACAGGACCCGTGCGGCGCTTAGCAAGTGAAACTTTCGCTTCTACACTAAGTAAGCCTTTGTTGTTGCGCGGAAGATGATTATTAGCACACTAAGATGCTTAAGAGACTAGAGAAAGCAAGAAATTACAAGAGAACTTGAAGAAAAATGCTTGAATTAAATGAAGAGATTACAAGACTACAAAACTTTACAACTCTTTAGGACTACTTGTGTTTACACTTTGGTGGATGCTTTGACCTAAGAAAATGAGGCCTATTTATAGTTGGAGGTTGGTGGAATGGAGGGCTAAGATTTGTTTTGCAAAAGCCACTTTGGATGGTTAGGATTTTCTTTACAATTTCTAGGCAAATGGGAGGGAAAATTCAAACTCAAATGTTTGAAAAATCTCTCCAATTTTTCCCTCCAATGCAGGATATTTTGAGTGATTGGGCTTTCTAGAAGCTGGGCCAAGTTTAGGCTTGCATTTGAGCCATTTCATGCTGTCTTTCTGCATCTGTCTTGACGTCCAGCCCATGTTCTGTGACACACTGCTAAATACTCTTTCGGAATCAGATATACGCACAAGCACAAATATAAATTATTTACCCTCTTCAACTTCAATGTCAAGTCAATCACAAAAGCATCAATTAACAAGTTACAATTAGATAAATCTCTGGTTCTTTGGCTGAACCATGTACAAGAAACTCCCGCCAGCAACAGAAACATGAAGAGTCTCAAATTCTCCCGGCATAGAAATACTATTTCAATGTATGCCTCAATGCATAACTGGATTGCTCTAATAAAAGATTGTTACATGGGAAAATATTGAGTTTCCTAAATTTTTATTAGCATGTGAATGCACTTTGAATTCAAATAAGAAATTATCACACGTGATATAATCTTTCAAGTTCTTATTTGCATGTGTATCATCAAACAAACAATTGTACTTTTCTCTCTAATAAAAAATCACAATGGAGAATGCTGAGTTGAGTTCATAATGAATGGACTTCCAAGTCGCGAGCCACTGACTTCTTATCTTCTCTTGTACAGAGATCACACTGTGTGCAAATTTTCAAGTAAATTACAGAAAGGTCCTTAAGGTTACAAATATACAATCAGATCCGGGACATTTGAAATTATTACACAATGTTTCCTTCTTGTTGGAGGAATAAATAGCGTTGTGTCGCACTGGTTTGCTCTAAAAGAACATATTCACGCTTGTCTCCATCTGATTCTTGAGAATTTAGTTAGAAGGGTTTATTAGTACTAAACTATTCATTTTATGCCGTGTCGTATCATGATATGTTTGATTTTAAAATTTTTTCATTAATTTCTAAAGTTTTTTATTTAATAAAATTCATAACTGGTCTCTAAGGGCGAACTAATTATGTGATGCACCTTTTTTTTTGTGTAAATGTCTTGTCTGACGACAAACAGGCCAGAAAACCCACACATTCTCAACAACAGGAGAACTCCTCTTATATTGCGTCCTACTCGCTAAAATTCACATTCACTCGGCATTCATAAATTAGACATGCAAGTTACTGGCTCTTCTTCTCTTTATAAAGCGAATAAAAGCAAAAATATGGAAGAAAAGACTAACCTAATACTTTTGAAAATCAAAACAAAATTATATGGTGATTATGAGATTGCTTGTCTACAAGTAGCCTAAAATGAAAGAAAAATAAATGTACACTACGGGGTTGAGTTACACTATATCCTCTGAGATGTAGGCAAGGTCATTGGCGATCCTTGGCTGGAAAATTCATCCATTGAAATTATTGCATTTTGGGCAAACACTCTCTGAGATGTCGATGTTGATGCTGCAGGCATGTATAACCTCTCAGATGTTTGTGGTATACCTGCATTTCTCTGAACAAGCGGAGGCAGATACATCCTCTCAGATGTTGGCGGCATAACATTGGCCCGTTGAGAAGCCACTGCCATATTATCACTCATTTGTGTTGCTGCAGACATGTATAATCTTCCAGAATTTGAATGTAAATGAATCTCAGTCCTCTGAGATGTTGAGCCCATATCGTCATTTCCATCAGGTGCACAAGGAATGTACATTCTCTCTGAAGTTGGAAACAAGGCGGTGTTAGTTCTATGAAATGTTTGACCCATGCTATCATTCAAGTGAGAAGTCGAAAACATGTACATCCTCTCCAAAGTTTTATTCAAGGTCGCATCCCCATGAGCTACACTGTTATTCCTGTGTGATAACTGACCAATATTGTCATTCTTACAGGACGTAGGAACATATGCCCCATCACAAGGCAAGGACATTGCAGTGTCAGTCCTCTGAGATGTTGGAGCTGTCTTGTCATTCCTCTGAGATGCACAAGGCATATAAATCTTCTCAGAAGGGGAACGAATTGAATTCGTCCTTTGAGATCTTATGGCCAGAGATTCATTCCAATTAGATGCTTGGGTCATATACATCCTTTCAGATGTTTGTGGCATAGCTAGGGACACTCCTTGGCTTGATAAATCCCTCTCAGCTGTTGAAGGTATAGCTAGTGATGTCTCCCGGTTAGTCATATCCATATTGGTTGGAGACATGATCAAGGATGACCCCTGGCTAGGTAAATCTGCATTAGATGTAGGAGACAAAGAAGATACTCCCAGATCAGGTGATGCTAAAGGAATGGGCAGCAGTACTTCATGGCCAGATGAATCTCTCTCTGACTCAGATGCTGGGGACATGGGCGACACTCTTGGGACAGGTGACTCTCTCTCCGATGATGGAGGCAAAAATGAAGAAACTCCTTGGCTTCTCATATCTGTCTCATATGATGGAGGCATAGTTAACTGCGATCCATGCCTTGGTAAATCCCTCCATTGCTGCGCCACAGTTTTGATCTGGGTGTAGAATTGCACACTTGCTTTTCCTGCAAATTAGTGAGAGACAAAAGTGAGAAAATAACAAAAGTTCTAGAGATACTCAGAAAGCTTGACCAATCCAGATCTTGTATGTGAGAGAGAGCGAGAAAGAGAGAGAGAGAGAGAGAGATGAAGAGGGGGTCAAGGGAACTATACCACAATAATTGAAATCACCCACAAAAGATGCATTTGATTTGTTAAACAAGCAAAAAGGCGAAGGAACTGGAACAGTAACATTGATCCCAACCTATATCATACCAGATTCATGTCAGAAACTAACAAGCAACTCACAAAAATGTAGAGTGCACTCAAATAAGATTAACACTTAGTTTAGAATTGTTATGCTTCTGTAGCGCTTTCAAAGCACAATGGTGAAAGTGTTAGGTAAGCACCAACTTGCAGTGGAGACCATTCATTTTTAACTTGTATTTGATATTTAGTGATTTTATCCCACAACAATTTCAGTTTTAAAGCTACATCACCTCAGTCAATCCCAAACATAGCCTAAGAGTATATTTGGGACTGTTATGTTTCAACTTAACTTTGAAAGCACAAAAGCTGAAGCTTTTGGTAAACACTCACTTTTACTTAATAGCCGATATTCACCCACTTATAATTGACAGCTAATGTTCCATCACCCAGCATCTGTGAATTAAAAGCCAAAACACTACAATTCCAAATATACCCTAAGGCTACAATGAATTTTTCTCTTCTAGGGATGTTCTCGTCTCCACCATTCCATCGCTCTACAGCAAGATAACTGACTGAGGCCACCATAATGGCAAGAATAACACCACATGCCTGGCAAAATATGCAAAACTTTGGCATGTTCAGAGCCACATTACAACACACTCAAGGTCAAAATTTTCATTCTCTTCTATGACCAACCTGGTCTCCCTTCTTTGAATAGCACATGTGAACAATACACAGTATGTGGGCTTCAACTTTCAAATAGGCCACAGATTGGCACCAACACATTCACGCAGGGTGTCTCATTGTTTGTTCATTAACTGGACCAACTAGGAGGCAAGAAATATATAGGTCAACAAAAGGGTTTTCTCTGCCAGACACTTTTTGCAAAAACATGTTTGAATTCTACATGTCAGATAAAAGTGATTGCTTACCAGCCCTGCCTCAATTTCACTCTGGAATTTCGTTGCAGCAAAGCCAGATGATGTGAATATGGATACTCCATTAACAAACCTGCAAAAAAGTTAAATTGAATAAAAACAGAGAGGTACAAGTTATTATGGAACTTGAACATGCATTGCAACTTGTTACCCAATGATCTAAAAGAAAATCTTATCATCAAAAATTACAACTATGGCAAAAGTAAGAAAACGTATGCATGTTATTGAAAAAGGGGGGAAGGGTTAAAGTATACCATTTATAAAAATGCAAATCAGCATTAATCACACTGCTGTATAAATTTAGAAAAATATGATGCTAGAACCATATGATAAAGCCAACTTGAAATTAAGAGGTAACAGTAAAAAAAAGTTACCTGTTTCTGTTTACCATAGTTATGGCCTCTTCTAGACTTTCTGCCTGTTGATTGTCACACAAGAGAACATCTGTTAATCAATCTCCAGTCAATGCAATACAACAGTTATTACAAAGAGAAAAACTAGTCAAATGATACCTGCATACAAAGTAAGACTGGCCCAAAAATTTCTTCCTGCTCAACACAAGATACAGTGCGGTCAAGAATATGCCAAGGTCTTTGGTTCAACCCTTCTTCCACTGAGAATCATAATTACCAAAGTCCATTCACTCTCAAATTGCAAGAAGAAATAGAAGAATGAAAATAAATACCTTGCAACACTCCATGTTGGATGTAACATCATGTAAGATCGTTGGACCAACAAAATTTCCATTCTCATATCCTGGAACCTGCAAAACCAGAGTTTGGAACAATTCATGCAAGGTTTCAAAGGTTCAAGCTTCCTGATTTCATACATGAAGGAAATAGTAATAGAATCAATTAAAGACCACAAACTCCCCTAATTTTACATGTCTAATGCTAATAACAGCAAACGCTTACCCAGCAGAAGATAACAGTAAAATATCATCTGAAGTTGGAAATGATTGGCACAAATATTAAAGTTGTAATGCAGAACCAGATCCTAGGACTAATTAGTTCTTTGAAAAAAGAATTTTAAATTTTATTATATTACACAAATGTAAACCAAAACCCTTATCAGCTCTAACATGAGCAGTGAGTGAAATTCAATTCCAGGATCTCATGAATCACCTTAACCAAGAAAACTTAGTCTAATCAAGCAAAAAAAACCCAATAAACACAATCAAATACAAGAAATAGCTACATAAATCTAAATGGACATACTGATTACTATCCTAAAATCTGTAAATAATAACCCAAAATAATAAATAAACACATAAGCCCTAGATTTTATGCATATATCTAAGTATGTAAGTCTTATGTCCATCAATTTGTTAATAATGACTGAAAAGAGAGAGAACAAAGTTTGCTAACCTGCCTAATATAATAATATCACCAAAGTACTTAGGTTTTACTATATACGTATGTTGGAAACAAGAAAATATCCACAATAAGCATAATTCTCAGGAAAACCCCATCCAGCACATTTAATGCTAAAGGACAAATAGCAAGCAGAACAAAGGAAAGCAAAATAACACGCATGTCAAGCAAATGCTCAAGCAAAAAATTTAATAATCTCTTATAAGAAAATTGAATCAATGAATACCACAACATTCCTCCCATCAAGAAGAAGTCTAGCACCACTGTCAACAGCACTCTCAACTAATCTGCTTATCCGATCTTTTACCTATGGATAAGAAAGAGCATCAGAAATTATAATGAAAGACAAAATTATCATAACAAAACATCTAAAATGCACATTGAAAAATGTGCAACATGAGAAAGAAATCCAGCCATGAAGGAATGTTTTCACCCTCCACAGAAAATCTTATATAAAAAATAAAAGAAATCAGCTCTCACGATCATTCTGCTATTATGAATCAGATTAAAAATTTTCAAAAGTTTTGCCAGCATGTTTTCACCTCTGTACTAATCACTGGACCGACATCAGCACTAGGGTTTGTTCCCACATTCACTTTAAGTGCCTTGGCAAGCTTCACAAGTTCATCTTCCCTGGAAATAATAGAACAGCCACATTAACTAATTCCCAAAAGGCATAATGACTAATTCATCAGAACTCACAATACAGGAACAATCATATAGATACAAGATAATTCAATAACTGCCAAAATAAAATTCCAGCACAAATTATGCGAAGCAAGTGGATGCACAGGTGACGAGAAGATAAAGTTGCCACTGATTAGGTTTAGTCTGGAACTTTTTACTTAAATTTTCTGTAATTTTATTTTTTAAAAAGTTTTTATAGTATTAAGTGATGAAGGAAGTAGAGTTGTATGGTGTGTTTGGTATTTTTTTACACAACATTTGGAAACCCAAATCAGCAAAAAATATGTTTAGTAGAGACATTATGAAAAATGACCTAAAGAAAAGAATAAAACAGCTGAGGAACTTTTTCACTTGTGAGGAATCTTGAAAAACACCAAAATGGCATTTTCATCATTTTAAAATTATATGTTACATCATGCTCTATAATCCAGCGTTATAGAATGGTATAAATGCTGATGACATTTTTATTTTTATTATTATTATTATTATTATTATTATTATTATTATTTTGAACTCAAATAAGGGATGATTATGGGTTTTATAGAACTCTAACTGACTTTTGTATCTCGCTTTTTATAATCATTGTTATTTTTCATGGGAATACTTTTGATGTAGGAGAAACTAGGCTTATTTATGACCCATTTTTATTTTTCTTATTCTAGTATGACCAGGTTTTATTTTAGCTAGTTTGAGTCATATTTTTAAACTATTACTGGTTCGTTATAGTTTCCTAAACTAGTTTTCTTATTTCAATAGGCTTTATGTAACTTAGTGGAGGTAGATTTCTACTTTCCTATTTTAATTAGGTCTTTGGGCAATGAAAATATGGCCTTAATTTTAGTTTTCAGTCAGAGACTTGATAAAGGATTATTGAATTATCAACTAAAGAAGCTAATTTCTGCCTTATATTCTATCCTATTTTCCCCTTTCTCTCTGAAATCCAAGCAGCCTAACTGAAGCCTCAACAAATTTGAGCTGTTTACTACTAAGATCTCAGGTAAATAAGAAATTGTTTGTAAAAGTGACATGATACTTTAAACTTGAATCCTTAGGAATCACCATACCATGGCATTGAACCTCCAACAAATACTGCTGTGCTGAGGGCCATGCATTGCGGACCAGCAGCACCAAAGCCAGCAGCAACCAGAGCATTCAAAGTAGCATCAATGCTTGCATCAGGCATTATTATTGCATAATTTTTGCCTCCTGTGTTGGACTAGAAAGTCAACGCAAGAATCAGACAACTAGCCCATTCAAGCAGATTCCAAAATTTCAATCAAGCCAGCAACAATAACCCCTTTTAAGTTTGAGGAAAGGGGAAAAAAAAGTAACAAGAAAACAAATGAAGAGTACCTTTTAAGTTTGAGGAAAGAGAAAAAAAAGTAACAAGAAAACAAATGAAGAGTACCCACCTGAACACGTTTCCCTCTAGCAGCTGACCTGGCATATATCTGCATGCTAGCCTAAAAAATTGATGTGGAAAATTTTAAGGACAAAGAGGAAAATGAAAATAAATAAATGAACATTGTAATTGATGTCAAACATAAAGTCAATAGTCCTATAATAAACATATGAGATGATAATTTAACGCCAGCACAAGATGGCCATGGATTACTACTTCCATTCTGATCTATTCAACCATGTTTAGTTTCCTATATTATTTTTGGATTTTCAATTATTTGAGTCAGTTTTACTGCAACAAAGCATCTTTGTAAACAACCCATGACATTCTCTAGGCATAAAGCACATGAGACCTCAAGCATACAGCATGTTTAAAGTTTATTGATGATTGATCAAATTTCTATGCATTTTTATCAGATTATGGTCATCCTTCATAGCCTAGAGCAAAGGCAATCAAACACTTAATGAAATTATTCAATTTAAATGGAAATACATAATATTCACTTCAAAGATAAAGATGAACAGTGAAAAGAAGAATCACCAAATAGTGCAATAAGATTGCATACGACTTTGTTTCTGAATGTGTCTTACTTAAAATTTGTAGCTTCATATATTTTGCATTTGTATCATAAGGACCAGAATCTGAGAACTTACAGTGCTTGAACCAATGTAAGATATAGCTTTTATATCATCATCATCGCAAATATGATTTATGATATCCTGCACAAATTTATTTCCGAATAAGAATGTCTCAGCAATAAATTCATGACATACGCAGCAATTTTATATTTTAAGTGATAAACAAATTCCTACTAGGATAAGTATATGTGGGACCAGGAAACCTCTCTCAAGCTGTGAATGATACCTATCAACAATGAATTGGGTGTTAAGGATCACCGAAGTTCATTAAGGGCTCCGTAAATTTCTTGAGCTCAACAGGGAGGTTAATTGTGGGTAGAAATCAGTTTCAATCAGAAACTTCACACTATGCAATCAAAGATTGAATCAGCAGTGTCCCTTACAATCAACTCAAAACTGGATGATCTCAACATTGTCAACTCATGGTTATTTCTGTTTGGTGAAAATTCAATAAGAGGTTAAACGCAAGGAGAACAAGAAAGAGACAATTGGTTCAGAAAATATGTAAGAAAACCGTTGAATGTATTACATATACATACAAGGCTTTTGAAAATATAAATAGAGGAGAAGCATCCTAGTCCTAGTCCCTTTCAAACATAGTTAGGAATTCAGTCCTTGCAAATCACTCTTAACCCCATTTCAAAATCAGACCTCAGCATGCCCATCCCAAAAGGTCATAATGTTCATCAATCTACAAGTCAGTTTGTCATCTATAGGTGCGTGACTACTGTCTCAAAAGCAGCTCCTCTCATTGCTCCCTCTAACTTAGGTACAGAACTCTACATTAAACTGAAATGGACATAATTCCTTGGTAACACACCAAAGATTAACAGTAAACCTAGATTGCAAATAAAATAACTATTGATCCGTTAATAAAATTCATTATGACCAGGTGAATAACAAAAATAGAAGGCTTCTGAGAAAGTAAATTATACATTGGTGCCATGAACAATATTTAAGACACCATCAGGCAAACCAGCTTCCATTGCTAATGCTGCAAGGATCATTGAAGCTCCTGAAAAAAAAAAAAAAAGATGATATATTAACCACATTGATGTAACAGGAAAATCCTCATGGATATATTTTTAACAAGAAAGATAGAGATAACTGCATCCAATGACAATGCAAATTTAAAGGCAATTATTACAAGAAATGAAAAATTAACTAATCAAAGTTCTCCATTTTCATGCAGCCTAGCAAATATTGGTTTGATTCCAAAACTTAACTGACATAGAACTTGAATGAAATTCTTGTTTATAATACTTCATAAATTCATTAGCAAAATATTGGACACATACAAGCATAATTAAAAACGAGGCTGCAATTTCAAAACTTCTACTTAACTAGAGGGCATCGGGAAGGCATAGTATATTTCCAGTTCATAAAATGTGTCAAATAAGCCATGTGGTGCTATTGGTCTTGGTCCAGCTGTATTTCAACCCAACCTTTTAATGAGCTAAAATACCACGTCAAAAATTAAATTCTTATAAACACCAGTCTGTGAATTCTTGCCAATATAGCAATTTCTCATCATAAAACAGACATCCAAGTTATAAGGTATTGAATCCTCAAGCTCAAAAAAGTCACTATCTCCAACCAAATCTATTACCACAATGCTAAGTGAGGTACCTGGATTTTTTTCAGATGGCTTAAGAATAAATGTATTGCCACATGTAACAGCGATTGGAAACATCTGCAAAATAATACAAAAATTTTGATAAAGATACTTTTCTCCCTCTTTTTTAAGTTATGCCACAAAAAGAAAATGAAAACCTTCTCCTACAAGACAGTAACATCAAAAGATATGCACTCAAATTTCACATTCAAAGATAGACATAAAAGGTTCAAAACTTGCAACAAACCAAAACCTTGATTCAAACATCTAGAGTAAAAAATAACTAAAAACCAAAGATGAGAAACCAGGAATCAAAGCAGACATACCCACAAGGGAGTCATGGCCTGATAGTTGGAGTGGCATATTCCAGCACAAACACCGAGTGGTTCTCTGATGCAGTAGATATCAATGCCACTGGATGCATTAGGAACAAACTCCCCCATTGTAAGAGTTGCCATTGCACAAGCCTTTTCAACCACCTCTACAAATACAATGAAGAAGCACGGAAATTAATCTAGATACAAGGAGGATCATGCTATTACCTATCTTCTCAAATGACAAGCAATAAGAACCATAGGCAAATAGTACCTAAACCAAATAAAACATCACTCCGAGCTCCCTTCAGTGTCTTGCCATGCTCAACAGTAACATTCAGGGCAAGCTGGTCCTGAAAATAATTTTTTCTTTGTGCACATAAACGTTTTAAGTTCAAAATATAAAGGTAAAATAAATGAGAAATTTTATTGTATTTACAATGTCCCTGCGGATCAGCTCCTGAAGCTTGAACATGATGCGTTGACGAGTTGTGACAGGAGTGCTTTTCCATGAAGGAAAAGCTCGTTTGGCTGCATCAACAGCATCTTTAAATTCCTCATATGTGGTTAAAGGAACTTGAGAAACCACCTCTTGTGTTGCCTAATCAAAAATTCTCATGAATAAAATAAATAAACACTGATATGCACAACTCCATCAAGACTTTTAAGTGTATGAATTAAATTAATAAAATTTATACACTTACAGGATTTATGTTTGTACACTTACAGGATTTATTACATCAATGGTTGCAAATCCTTGCGAATCCACAAATTTCCCCCCAATAAAGTTGGAAACCTTCAGCCATATTTAAATTTAAAGACAAGTTGTAAATCTCAAAAATCTTTAATAAGGAACACACATGCTCAAACACAAAAATATACATGTACATAGCAAGAGAGGGAGAGATAGAAGTAGACACTAAATACAGCATAGGAGAACCCTTTTTCTATTAAAAGCAATTTCAAGAAAGAAAAAAAATATTCCATCATCTTTCTTCTCCACATAAAACCTTACCTGATTATTGTTTTGCTTTAGAGATTCTCCAGAGGAAGTAGCACTTGTGTTTAAAGGAATCGATCTGTTAGGTCTCCAGGACTTGAAACTTTTCTCTGCACGACAACATTTATTCAATCAAGAAGAAAAATTGTTGGCACTGAAACTGAAGCACTCGTGATTTCAAGATTCTTTTACTCCCAAAGAGAGCAGTGACAGCACTTACATAGATAAAGATTTTTTACCTTAGTTAAAAATTAAATTAATCAACTGAAACTAACCCCTACACACATTCAAGTTCATTACTCAAAGTCCAAGGTTTGCTTGATAACAGTAATTCCTTGCAGAAAGTCTTTTCAAGCAAAGATAAGCATAAATCAAAAAGATAATTGACAATATCAATGGAGCTACAACCAATGTTTAGTTGTATTGAACCATAATGAAGAGACCCAGAAGTGCATTAGTCTCAGACCAACCATAATCAAGTTCAACCAGTTAGATCAATATTAATTTCCAAACTCCATTATAGTAGATCTTATTAACAAACAATTTATCTCCCATTACTGTGATATGAGAAAATGATCTTGGGTAATATCTCACATTGTAACTTGTTAACTGCCAAGAAATCCTAGTGCCTTATTTTGACCATGCACTACCAATCTTAGCCACTGCATGATTTATTTCATTTCAAAAACATTGGTAGAAAACATTGGTAGGGGTCTGACCTGATATATTTCCCTGACGAATTTTAGCTTTAAGGTTGTACAAATGCCTTGGGGTTGACTGTAGCTCAGGATTGCTTTGTTTGAGAGTTTTCAGCACTTGACGTGGCTTTATACCAGCTTCGGTCATCATTTTGATTTGCCTTACTTCTTCCTCAGAAAAACGACGACTATATGGATGCTCTGACATGTCTTTTAAAGGTTCATGGTTGTGTTCCCCATTTTTTATTGTCAGCACCCATACATCATCTTCCTTTTTGCCTATTGCTTCAAAAGGGCAATTTATAAGACGGGAGCATGCTTTCCTTTTGCGTTTACTTTCATCAATCTTACGCCTATTACGGTAGACACCTCCTCTGTCACAACCAAGAATGACTCTTCTATCCTTTCTGGACTTTTTAATGGTCACAACATATCCTTGATTAGCCCCAAAGTCTCGAACGTGTTTGATGAGATCTTCACGATCTTGGAAAGTTCCAGGTGGTGGAGGAAGCATCTTTGCCTGCCCTATAAGCTCTTTCTGCATTTGAGTTCCCAATATCAGCAGCACAAAGAATCACCTAAAAACAAAAACATATGATATTATTTTACACATAAGATAAGTAGTACAAATTCAAAAACATAATGAGCATTGAACTCCTTAATCAGATACATCACAGCTGAAGCATAATTATATTTATTAATATTCATACTTTTTTTATTTAAAAAATAAATAAGTGTTAAAACCCAAGACATACCCCATCCATATTTGTGCTTTATTGTCTTGTTTGAACAAATAAGACAAACTAATCACTTCAAGTATCATATTTGATATGCAAACACCATGGCACATACACAATGGAAGGCATTTGCTAAAGTTGTTTCACAATATGGAAGATCAGCAACAAGTTTTCTTTTGGAGCTGGAGTTTGGGTATCAAATTTTTTATCACTCCACGCAATTGCCACATACTAATTACCAAAATTTGATCCCTGCCACCTCAAATTACTATAGCACAATAGTGCATAACCATACATTCTCACATATCATTCAGCAAAGTGAACTTTTTCCATCTCTCTTTCCTGAAATATACATACAAATAAACAAAGGCAAAAGGAAAATGACTGAAAGAAACTCCACCAAATCTACATATATTCTTAGAACTTTTTGAATAAAACCAAATTTGATTTCATAAAATTGAAAGGCACTGACATTCAGATCAAGATCAAGCATTGAAATGTTTCTATAACTGGTTTTCTGTTATAAGGAATTATATTAATGCATAATGGACAGATCTTTATCTCTTATGATTTCATACAATCATACACAGAGAAAAACCCTATCTTCTAATTCCCAATATTTACCAGTAATTAGCTCTTGTTTACAGGTTCTCATGAGACCACTCTTTATTTAATAACCGTACTTTGAAAGCCTCCTCTTACCTTAAAAATTCTCCCACCCCACAACCATAACTACTGAAAAGAGATTATAAACTCCTTTTATGTGGGAAGATATATTCCTTCTGAATTCTAATGTGAGGGAAATTTTTCTTATTTTGTAAACTACCAACCTCACCTTCAACCAAGGAAACCATCTACTCAGAATCAGAGGCACCTGTCCATCAGAGGAATTATCCCCTCCAGGCACCAAAACTGCAGGTTTATTTGATATTATCCCACATTATTTTTCAGGTACTCTTTTCAAGCATATCCTCCTTTATGAATTATAGCATCAAAAGTAGTATCAGGAGCATTTGACAATCCATTTAACAAGCATCATAGAAACAAAACAATACTACAAATATACAAAGGTACACCTTTTCAACTTGCAACCAAAATAGAACTTGTTAGTACTATGCCCAAGCCACTAAAATTCGATTATAAGACAATCAAGTAGTGAAGAATTGTTGAAATGTAATGTGTTTAAATGCTTAATTGACCAAAAAGAACAAAAGCTACAACTTAGTGATCGTAATTAATGGTTGGGCTTCAAAATTATCTAAAGACACAAGCACAATGCCCCAAGTTTCTTATATCTTGCAATTATTTACATCTCCAGTGCATCAGTAGGTCTCCATATTCACAGAAGAGAACACAAATACAAATGCATTGGATCAATAATCCATAGTTCATCAATTATTAATCTTGTAACCTAATGAAATTTTGAAAGTTTAAGCTCTTCAACCATTATTCGCACAAAAGACAAAACAAAAATACAATTTCTACTCTCATACTAACAGAACAGAACAGAAGAGCGTCAGAAGGCACAGACCATCTTCGTGATAGAAAATGTACATAAACGAAAATGAAAATACAAACCAAAAAGCTATTTTAACTATAGCGTAAAAAGCAAAACAGTAAATAAAAAATTATATTGATCAGAATTCAGCTTGATATGAGAAAACGGATTGACAATGTGTAAAGACAAGGATTTTACCTGGTGAATGATCACACTCAAAAGTATAGCAAGAGAAGTCTAAATAACACTTGCAGGCCCTAATTTTTATCGTCGATGACTCAATTTGCAAATTAAGTAACAAAACGACAGCATAGTTGATCAAAATCAAATTATAAACGATAACAATTAGAATAAGAAAGAAGTAACAAAATACGGAATGATATTCTAAAAATAGAAATAATATATATATATATATATATTTGCATTGGTAGAGCTCACTGGTGCATACCAAAAACAAAATAATGCTAAAAATAATTAAAAGCGTACCTTGTAAAGTAGTAGAGACAGAGACAGAGACAGAGACAGAAACAGACAGAGGAAGAGGAGGAGGAGGAGGAGGAGGATGAAAGTGAGGGAAATTTGAAGATTTGTGATGAAAAGGAATGGATCGTGCCACCTCCTCGTTTTGATTTACAGGGACGCCCCCTAACTCGCCCCGAACACTCTATTGACGACTTTCTTTGGGATGTGTGTGACCACGCGATCCAAAATTTTTTTTTTTTTTGGGTCATTTCCCGTCTCTTGGATAAAACAATATTATTCAATTAAATATTAACAATTTATCTGTTGTTTTCAATCAGGCAAATATGTTTTATATAATGAAATAAAAATTATCAACAAATAATTTTAAAATATTAAAAAATAAATATATGTAATATTAACATCTTAAAATAGAAGAATTTTTATTTTTATCGTATTATATTATCTTGTATTATGTTTTTAATATAAATTTTGAAAATTTAAAAAAAAAAAAATAGTGAGGAAGGAGACCTCGAGATTAATAAGGGGTACGCGCATAGGGTGCGAGTGGCATAGAAGAGTAGCAAGACATGGTGAAGGAATGGACAGTTGTGTCCCCTCAATCAAAAGAAGATTCCATGTCATGCGGCTATTGTTAGCTTGTGCAACTGGATGACTCGTAGAAGACCAGAGGAAGAATTTCACTTTCCATTTTTCAAATAATTACGAAATTTTTGCGTTACTTTCGTCTTCACCCTTTTTAATTCAAATATTTTTGAGAATCATTTTATTAATCACGGGTGAAAAATTTTATCACAGCGGATATAAATTAATAAATTTAAATTAATATAATTATTAAATAAATAAATATTATATAATATAATTAATAATTATACTAAATTTAATTTTAGTGATATTGACATGTAAATTCTAAAAATAACAACATATAAAATATTTAAAAAATTTAATATATTTATATTTATTTTTTATCAAAATATTAATATTATATTTTATTTATAATTATTAAAAATTATATATTTAATATTTATATTTTATTCGACTAAAAAGTTAAATATTTATATTTGTTTAAAATAATTTAAANAAAAAAAATAGGATAAGACTTGAGGGGTTGCTTTTAAAAAAGGAATTTGATTTTTTTTTATTATTCGTTGGGGATTGAATAATTGGAACGCTGACGTGTTGATGGGGAAAGTGATGAACATCAAAGGCCTAAAGAGGGCGTAATTCAGACGCGTTCCTTTGCCCGAATCTCTTCTTTCTTTTTCTTTTTCTTTTTTCTTTTGGTGTTGATTTATGATTGATGGAATTTCGCTTTCAACAGATGCCCTACGTGGTGTAACCTAATGATGATAATGAAGCGTCTTTGTTAAGTGGTGCGAGATGGGTGGTGGCCCGCAACAATTTGTAAGATTTATCAGAGGAGATCAGATCGGATCAAATGATCGGATTATGACCGTCCGTTAAACCAACAACGTTAAAGCATAATCATGGACCCCACTTCAAGAATCGCTTTTTCCACAACACAGAAGCCACGTTCCGAAGAAAAACAAACATATTATGGAAACGGACGGACAGAATATTTAGAAAATTTAACAAAAAATTTAAAATATTTATATTTATATTCAATTAAAATATTTAATATTTATATTTTATTTATAATTATTAAAAATTATATATTTAATATTTATATTTTATTCGACTAAAAAGTTAAATATTTATATTTGTTTAAAATAATTTAAAATAAAAAATTAATTAAATATATTTTAAATAACAATTTTCAAGTCAAAGCTTAAATTGAACTTTAATGCATTTGCTGCAGCAAGTTGCACCTCCTTGGTATTAATTTGATTTGTAGAAGATATCAAGTAAAACATTGGTCATTAAACAAAATATTGTATTCATTTGTAGTTGCATCAAAATTTATCTAATAACGAAAATATTTTAATCTCTAAATTATTTACATCATAAATGATATATATTATCATTTACGATAAAACTTATATTTAAAAATACATTAAACAACAATGTACTATTTAATGTAAAAATATTAATATTTAATAAATTAATTATTTATTAATAAAGAATTAAAATAAAAATATATATATTAAATAATAATATAGTACTCCACTCAATCATTTAAAAAGGAAATATCTCTTAAAATAATCAAGGAATTTAATAATATTCAAAAATGAAATTAAAAGCAATATATATTATGAAATTGACCATGACTAAATTAATCAAAACTTCTCCTTGTAATCAAGCATTCAAAAGAAGACAAGTAAATTATGTTAAGGGTAAAATAGAAGCCACCAAGTAAGAATGAAAATTAATCAAAAGCTAGAAATGTTTGTGTTGGGTTGAGCCAGAATTATATGAGAATGGAAATTAAAAGAATTTTGTCAAAGCATCAATCAAGATTTGAATTTTAAACTAAGAACTTGATAGAATTAAAAAAATAGAAATCAAGTATAGATATTTTTGGATGTATATTTATAAATAATAAGACAAATTTTACTTCAACCTCATTATTGAAAACAAAACTTTTAAAAGCATAATATGAATGAAATATAATCGAGTGATTTTTCTTTTAAACAAATATATTGAATACAATATCAATTGCATAATAAAAATTTAATTTACATTAAATTATTAAATATTATTTACCTATGAGCCTTTCTAAGGCCTTTTCAAATACGATTTAATTTTGTTCTTCTTTAATTTACCAATTATTACTTAATTTGAATCATAATTCTACTATAATTCATTTTTTTTTATAATTCTACAAGTGTGGTTCATTGAAACAATTATTTTGAAAACATAGCAAGTAATATGCATATAATAGCAAAAGTCAAAGAAGAACAAGAGGAGAAAAAATTATTGTTATAATTTTTTTTTTAGTTTTAAAGCATAGAGTAAGCAAATTTATTATAATTTAATATTGTGGTATATAAACTTTCAATTATAAGATTAAGTTTACAAGTAAAACTTTTAACAGACTTAAACTCTCAAACGAATATTTATGAGAACAAAATCAAGAAAGCAAATAAATAAAGACCTTATTAAAAAGAATTTTTTCTTAATTACGAGAATTATCAATTATAGTTATTTTTTTAGGACAAAAAATTTATCTCATAAAAAAGAAAGTATTTTTTTTAATTATAATAACTATTAACTACCGCTATCGTCTTAGGACTAGAGTCCTATCTCACTAAAAACGAAACTTTTTTTAATTATAAAAACTATTAATTTCTATCAAAAACTTACAATTAAATGGGTAAGAATCTTATAAAAGAAAAATTTTTCTTTAATTACGAAAACTATTAACTATGATTACCTCCTAAGAAAAAAAGCTCAACCTCAAACAAAGGAGAATCTTTTTTAATAACGAGAATTATAAACTCCAACTGAGTACTTACACATAAATGAATAAGGATATCATAAAAAAAGAAGTCATCTTTAATTACAAAAACTATCAACTATGGTTACTTCTTTAAAACAAAATCCAACCTTATAAAAGAGCAATTTTATTTAATTATAAGGACTATAAATTTCTATCAAGAACTCAACACTTAAGTGAGTAAGGATCTCATACAAAAAGGAAGTCTTCTTTAATTATATGAACTATCAATTATATTTAGCTCCCTAAAATAAGACTCTAGTCTCATAAAAAGTATAGTCCTCTTTAATTACGAGGATTACAAATTTTTGTTGAGAATTTATACTTAAATAGATAAAGACCTCATGAAAAAGAAGTTTTCTTTAATTATAAAGATTACTAACTATAGTTAACTCTTTTGGACAAAAGCTCAACCATAAAAAAAAATGACAAAAAAAAAGTTGCTACTTTACATTTAGCATAACACATGAAGTATATATGGTATGAATCCAAAAAGTTACGAATGCTTCACAACACCAACATCATAATTGCTGTTAAAAAAAAAAAAACTCAAATATTAGTTAAATCAAAAAGTTCATGATAAAAACACAAGATGAACTAAAAAAGAATGAGGTGAGATTTTACTTTTAAGAGTTTTTCTCTTTAATATAAAAATTTTGGTAATTAACTTAAACATTGAAAAGTATACATCAACAAACCCATTGATACCTCTAATTTTATTCTTTTTTGTAGGAAAGAGAAAAACCAACGAATTAAAATGTGGCATATGGACAAGTGATCCATGTAATCAATTTAAGGTATTGATAAAAAAAAAAAATGCATCAGTAAATATTATCATTTTTATTTAATTTTGTCAGATATTTGATACTCAAAACTATATTAATCCGAAATCAATTTCAAATATATATTTTCATAACTAAAACTTATGTTATATATAATAAATTTTAAATATCAAAAATTTTTTTAATTAGATATCATAGGATATTCATAATATTCGAGCGAATTATAATTCCTAATAGATTCATTTATGACGCAGATTAACTGCATTAGTAATTATAATATGCTCACTCATTTATAATTTAAAAATTTTATTATTTTTTATACTTTTAAAAAAAATTGATGTATTTATTATGCTTTAAAAGGTATTTAGTTTTATTTAAAATAAAATTGATTAATATTTGAGTATATGAAAAAAAATATTAAATAACTAACATGATTATAATCTATTTAATCATTTAATAATAAAGTTATATTAAAATTTTTAATTATTAACATGATTATTAATTGAGTTAAATTTGAACTGACCTATATTTAATACGACACAAATTGAATATAAATTTGGCCATAGGTATTGAATTAATAACTTTCTCCAATTCTAAGTTTGGATGAAAGTTAATATTGTTATTTTTTATTATTGTCAATTTGAAAGTTGATATTCCTTCATTAACTTGATGGACTGATGATTTAGATAATAATCATTTCCCTTAAGGTGCAGGTGTTTTGAAACTAAAAAATAAACTAATATTTTTAATTGTTCTTAAATCCTTATATATTTTATTTATCATTTTATTCTGAGATATTTAATGTTCTAATTGTTTGTTTATTTTCTTTAGTTAATTTAATCACTTTGCTTGTTGAGATTTTTTTCAAAAAAAAATAATAAATAAATTATTCAAATTTTTTACATTAAATAAAAGTAAAAAAATAATTTTTTATATTACTTAATATATTTAGAATTTTATATTAAATTAAAAATATTTAAAATTTTCTATTAAGTTAAAAAATAAAATTAATTACCTAAATAAATTAAATTTGGTTATATTAAGTATTAACACAAGGAAAAAGAATAAATAAATTAAATTGTGCATAATGTTATTTTTTGTTTAGTGTAGCACAAACTGAATTATATTATATTTTAAAAATATTCTAGTTTTTGTATTTTACTAATTAAAATTAATTTAAATAAAAAAATAAATTAAATTTTACTATAAATTTTAAAATATAATATCTAATAACCATAATTTTTCATTAATGAGCTAATCAAATATTTATTTATTAATAGATTAATAACTAAATTTTTGTCTAAAAGTTTTTTCAATTGCCAAATTAGTGCTAGTTCCCACAAGTACACTTTATTCTATCTCCCAATGAGTATCATTTTCTTTTAAAAGATAAATAACTGCTCACTTGCTAAAACTTGATCAATGTATTAATTAATACTAATAATTTTAAAAATATTTCAATTCAACAATTACAAAAGTCTTTTTAGAATAAAGTAAAGATAATATGATACAACTATATAGTTTAATGAAAGAAAAAAACTTACATAAACTAACATTATTTATCAATTTATTTATATAATTTTATCGTAAAAAATGTATAATTTGAAAATTAAAATTTTTTATATTGTAAAATTACTAAAACTAGTCGTATAATGCATAAACGGTAAGAATTCAAGAATTATTTATCCTCTTCGAAATAATGCACTCTTAATCTGATGCATAACAATAATGCTTTAAAAAAGTGTATTAGATTTAAAAAGTTAAAAGACTATTAAGAAAGTTAATGGTATTCCAATATTCATAAAATAAACTTATAATATAATAGTTATAAGATTTTAAATTTCGTTTATAATTAGAATAGATTAGCATGATTGTAGGAGAATACTTGTATAAAACTTTATCTTCTGATTCAATAAAATTATTCAAAGGTAATATATATTTTTTTTCTTTTTTCATGGTATCAAAGTAAAGAACGATACTTTTGCTCTCTGCCCTCTTTTTTGCCTTTTTCTTATTGCCATTTTTCATTATCATAATGAACAAGCAATCTTAGAATGGAGGCAAACTTGATGCCACCAATCCTTTTTATTCTACCATTCCGACCATCCTGAAATGGTACTTGTTTCCAAGTTTCTCAACAAGGATAGCATTATTTTTTCAACCACTACTTATGAGATATGGGAAGACCTTCAACGTTATTTTTCTTAAAGCAATGCTCATTGTATTCTTTAGATTGAGAGGAACATTACTTGTCTCACATAAGATCAGATGATTGTTGTAGCATACTACACAACATTAAAAAAATTATGGGATGAACTAGGCTCTTATAATGATACTCTTTACTCTTATGGAACATGCACTAACAGACGCAGATTAATACAATTCTTCATGGGACTTAATAAGTCCTATAGTGCAATATGAGGACATATTTTATTGATGAACCTATTATCTGATTTTACATAAACTTACTATTCTATTATATAGAAAGAACAGCAACGAAGCCTAGGTGTTATAAGTGAGATAACAAAGACCTTTGCCATGGCAATTCAAAGGGATGAATTGGCATGGATAAGGTCTTTCTTCTTGTTCTAACTCATCTAGTGTGACACTCATATATAAATAAACCCTAATTTTTATTATCTCTTATCTTTGAAAATGTTTTATGGAGTTATTGGAAGGAGACCGAGTGAAAATCGATTAAATAAGTTATTTTGTCGGGTAAGGGCAAAATATTCTTTTCACTCAAAATTGAGGCCAAAGTGAGTTTTGACCGCATAAAAAGTCTTAGAATTTCATAAACATTATGTTGGTATATTTAATTTCAATTCGAGACACGGTTGGTATATTTTTGGGAAGTCGGAAGTAAAAAGGGTAAAATCATCATTTGATAAAGTTTTGATTGATCAAGCTAGATGTCAAGAATATAAATTAGTATGATAGAGTGTGTTAGAAGGAAATATAGATTTTATAAGCATAAGAATGCCAAAATTTCTATTTTGGACAAAAAGGGACAATTTTGCTAAAAAGGGCAAAATGGTCATTACGTTAAGGGTCGAAAGGACTCTGCCAGATTTTGATCACCCAGAACTCTTGTAAATGTTGTAAATAAGATATAGAAAAAGTGGAATTGAATTAGGATGTGAATTTCTCTATAAAGGATGAAAAAGGGCCAAAGTAACCAATTTTCTTTATTAGGGGTAAAATGATCTTTTCACAAGGAATTAGAAGAAAAAGTGGTAATTAAAATTGATGGACTAAAGTGAAAGAATATAAAAATGGCTTGAGTAGTCTCATAATTTTCTTGGGAGCTAAATGTAAGTTTTGAAATATTTTTGGACAATAGTATAATTTTGAAAAGTATGGATTTGGATAAGTATGGTTGACTTTTCAAAATTGAAACAAAAATTGCTTTTTCTTCTTCTTTGCCATGAGGTGCTTCTCCCATTTTCTTTCAATTTTTTTTTGGACAAAATCAAGCGAAATCTTTTAATCCGCTCGATTAAACGCGTTACCGCAGAAGGAAAAATTGTTCTACGTGTCGAGAGCTTTAATCTGACGGTAAAAGTTCTTGATTTCACTAAGTTTTAATTTATGGGTTTGATGAAAAGTGGTTTTTAAAAGTGGTTTATGGCTTTTAATGGTGATTTAGGTGGTTTTGCGGTATTGGGAGGTTTAATCAAACAATTGGCATATTTTAAGGTAAGGAAATGTAATTTTCTTTTATGGAATTTGTGATTGGTGGTTGATTTGTGTAGGAATGGATTTAGGGATGGTGTTTAGACGAAATTGGGTATAGAATAATGTATAAAATGGAAGAAAATTGAAAGAGGGGCAAAATGATAAATTCGGAGTACTGTTCATTAAGCCTCTAAATGTTATTTTTTAACATGTTATGGTATGTTTGAATGTGTTAGGTATGTTAGGGAGCAAATGAAATTAGTAAGAATTGATTTGGGTGGACAAAATTAGGAAAAATTTGAAGGAAGGGTAAAATGGTAACTTTAGTTATTATTATGGAAATTTAGAAATATTTTGATGTGTTATGTATGTATAATACTTTATGTGGTTGTTGGAATGTATAAATGAATTATTATTATAACCGTGTGATTGGAGCGTGGTTAATAGAATTTAGAATAGATTGTAATATTCAAGATGTTGCACGTTAGTTGTCATAATAATTATAGTAGTTATAATTATTATGTAAATTTTCTTTATTAGTAAATGATGCATTGATATGGTTATCTATTAATATTGGATAGTATACGATATATTTATCGTAATAGTAGAAATTATAATTGTGATGAATAAATCCCAGTGAAATTGGTAGACTGAGTATTTGCGAGTGTATGTGATTATGGAAGTATTATGAATTGTTAGTTAGGTATCACTATCCGCAAGTGCATTATACATTCATTATGTGAAAGAATTTTATATGCGCATAAAATCGAGATGTGAACGTTATTTATCATTTCTGTGTGCATAGGTGCGCATATGTGGTATTTATTGTGCATGGTTTGAGTGTACAATAGTTTTCAAAAAAAAATGAATGCATGGTTTTAGGCCATGTGGTATTAATTGTGTGACTACATTAGTTATGGATCCGAATATTCAGATACCCTTCACACCCGTTGGCTTGGTTATAGCCAGATTATATGATCGATCATGTATAAAATATATGCTCAGTCCGATAGACGAGTGGTGTGAATGGATGAGGGTTGGACGAATTTACTTGGTGGCCACGATCCATAACTGTGTTAGCACGACCGGTCATATATTTGTCGATAATTTGTTAAAAATGTCATGTGTTTTTGATTTCGAAATGCATGTAGATTTATTTACATTCTATATAATAACTATGAGCATTATGTGGATAGTGATACAGAGTATAGGGTCGGAGTGTATTTATCTCGTCAGATTATGTTAAGGCGATATAAGTTTAATAACCTTTACGTCATCAGTATCGTATAGTATATATGGTAGGGAAACAAATTCTGTACTAGAATATTATGTTTCCTTACTGAGCTGTTTCGCTCACCCTTTATGGATTGTGGTTTTTACAGGTAATATGACACCGCGGGATATGGATGCGAACTCTTCTAGGCGTTAACAGGGCTAATATCTTGATGATAGGAGTATTTTTTTTGGTGTTAATGCATAATTATGCGTATGTATCTATATGCGTATGTATATATATATATATATACACGTTGGCACAGTAAACTTGTATTTTTGGGTTACATACTATGGATTATGTGTGTAACCAGGATATTATACATATCCAACTTTCGCACATATATATATATTTATGTTTAAAAAAAAAAAATTCAGATTATATCTTATGTAGTTAATTTTAAATAGAGGGGTGTTACATCTAGTTACAAACCTTTACATTGTTCTTAGAATGATCAACACAATCATATGAGAGAGAAGTGTTGAAAATTAAATGGTTATCCACCAAGACACCTAAATCATGCATCTATCAAGTTGAAGACACTCATTTTGAGCACAACAATAACTATCAGTCTTTTATCAACAATGTCAAGAATAGTCCAATAATGTAAGAAATGCAATTAATAATGAACAAGCGCTCTGATTTACAAGTCTAACAAATATTATCCATTGTGCAGGGTAAAAAGGTATTATAATCCACTAATCCTAAGGTTAATGCTACCAATGCTTCTTTAGGTTTGTCACAAGTATTGATATATTTTCCTCAATTAATCATCGATAGTGGTTCAACAAACCATATCAATTCATTTCTAATTTTAATTATCAACAGTAAAGAGAGTACATTTTTGCCATCAATTGTTATGCCAAGTAAGGAAAAGGTTCCAATTACATATAATAGGACTTTCCTTTGAATTCTATAATTTCTTTAAAAAATGTACTGGGTGTACCATCTTGTAAGGTGGACTTAATGTCTATAAGTCAAGTTACAAGAGATCTTAATTGTTTAATAACCTTATTCCTTCATTGGAGTATTTTACAAGACTTAATGATGAGGACAATAATTGGTTTGGGTAAACAATGAGATAGACTTTATTACTTGGTTGCAATGACTATGAAGAAAGCTAAACATAAAATCTAATCTACAACAACCATTTCTGACCATTCATTCTGCTCTCAGGTTACCTCCTCCACTAACTTGTGGTGTTGTCGATTAGAACATTTATCTTCTTCTAGATTAGGTTTTATGGAAAAAAATTTGTTAAATTTTCTTTTTTAAATCCAATGATGCTTGTGATGTTTGTGCACTTGCAAAACAAAGTCATCTTCCTTTTTTCACTAGTTTAATTTCATTTGTTAGATCTTTTAAATTAATTTGTTATGACATTTGGGGCCCTTATAAAATTATTTCTTTTTTTGGTTCTAAATATTTCTTAACTATTATGGATAATTTTTCTAAATTTACATAGGTTTTCTTTATGCATCATAAAAATGAAACATAATAATTACTTGCTAATTTTTACTTTTTTGTCCAAAACCAATTCAATGCTTTTATAGCTAATATTTAGGTTAACAATGAAAGGGAATTTTTTTCTATGAGGAAATTTTAAAACAAAAGTACTATTTATTAATATTCTTATATCTATACTCCTCAACAAAATAAAGTTATAAAATATAAACATCGACGTATTTTTTAATCAGTACGGGCACTTCGTTTTTAAACTCATCTCCCTTTACATTTCTGGGTAGAATATATTTTTACTATTGTTCATATTATTAATCATTTACCCATGCCACTTTTTTCTTGACAAACTCCTAATGAATAGGTTTATGGCAAAATTCCTTCTTATTCTCATCTTTGAGTTTTTGCTTGTTTTGCATATGCTATTAATGTGCATGTTTCTTATAAATTCCCTCCCTGAGCCAAACATTGTGTTTTTCATAGTTATTTACTTGACCAAAGAACTTGCAAGTTTTATAACATTACAACTTATCAAATGTTCACCAGTTGCAATGTTGTTTTCATGAAAATTCTTTTTCCTATGAAACCATTTCATTAACTTTTCAAAATTTGGCACATGTCATCTCTATTGTTGCATAATCCTTTTTCTTTAAAGCCTATTTCAACAATCTAACAAACACCAACACTAGAGTATATTCATTCTCCAACACCTTTAGAATCGATCATGCCTATTTTGCTTATTAATCCACCTTTTGCACTAGCCTTATGTCACTTTCAAAGAACTCATGTTCCTTCCATAACTTTGCGATATTACATTTGCAACCAAGTAACGTCTCTCAAGCTAATAATGCCTTAGTCATCTAGTTTACAAAAAGGTATTCGATATCCCTTTTGTCATTTTCTCTCTTACCATCGTTACTCACTATAGCATCATTCATTTATTGTTGTAATTAGTTAGAATAATAAGCCCACCTTTTATGACGAAGCAACTTCTTCTTCACATTGGCAAGAAGTGATGTAATATAAAATGTTACTTTAAAAGCCAATCACACTTTGTTTCTTATTTCTCTTCTTTCTAGTAAAAAACCTATTAGTTGTTGTTGCATTTATAAAATCAAGCTTACTTAAATGGTACTATTGAACGTCATAAAACTTGTTTGATTATGAAAATTACACACAATTAGAAGGTATTAATTGTCATGACACTTTTTTTATCGTTACTAGAATGATTAGTATTCGTTGTTTATTGACCTTAGCAACTTCTTAAAATTGATCTATTTACCAATTTGATGTACATAATGCTTTTTTCCATGGTAATCTTTATGAAAAAATTTATATGTAACCACCACCTAATCTTTAGCGATGAGGGAAAAATTTAGTTTGTCACCTAAACAAATCATTATATGGTTTAAAACAAGCTTTTCATTAATGGTTTGGAAAGTTTTTTACGGCTATCTTGGTTTTATTCAATTAAAAGTAAATTACCCATTGTTTACATGTTGGAAAGATAAATCTTTTATAACCTTGTTGATATACATTGATGATATCTTTATTATGGGTAATGATCTCATTATTACATTTGATCTTAAGCAATTTATGCATAATCATTTTTGGATTAAAGATTTGGGCAATTTGAAGTATTTCTTGAATATTGAAGTTTCTCAGTCAAAAAAATGTATTTCCATCTCGCAATAAAAATACACTTTGAACATTCTAAATGATGGTGGATTATCGAATGCTAAACTTGTAAACTTTCTTATAGGGCAAACTATAAAGCTCATTGATGAAAGTGAATTGCTTAAACATCCATCCTAATATTGGCAGTTTGTTGTATGCCTAATTTACTTGACTGTTACTTAGCCGGATATCACTTATTTGGTACATGTTTTAAGTTATGTGTATTACATTATTTAAAATAAAAAACACCCAAGTCAAGGATTATTCTTTCCCTTTCAAAATAATTTATATCTGCAAGCCTTTTGTGATTCAAATTAGGCAGGTTATCTAACATCTTGTAAATCCACCATAGGATATTGTATATTTTATTATTTTTTGGTGTATAAAGAAATAAAAAAACCGTGTCTCTATCCTCAACAGAAGCTGAATATAGAGTCATGATAAGTATATGCTGTGAAATATCTTGGCTACGCATATTATTAAAAGATTTACAAATATTATATCCAAAATCAATATTGTTTTATTGTAATAACAAAGCAGCTTTACACATAGCAACCAATTTTATTTTTCAAGAAAGAACCAGACATATAGAGGTGGATTATCATTTTGTATGCGATAAAATACAAGACAATTCAATTGTAACCAAATGTGTTAATTTGACAAATCAACTTGTGAATGTGTTCATAAAACCACTATGAAAGAAAGCTTTCTCCATCATAATATGTAAGTTAAGAGTTCTTGACATTCATTCTTCAACTTGAAGGGGAGTGTTAAGAAGTTCAATGATATTTCGATATTTATAGAATAAATTTGTAATATATTAGTTACAAAATTTTAAATCTTTTTTATAATTAGAATATAGCATGATTATAGGAGAATAATTGTATAAAGTTTCATCTTATAATTCAATAAAATCATTCAAAGTAATATTTTTTTTTTCTTTTTCTTAAAAACTAGGATTGAATCCTCTTCTTTAGTGTTTATGTATAAATAAATGTTAAATTTATTAATAGGGTTAAGTTGGCAAGGCATGTCAAATATATTATATTTATGATAAGTATGATATATTTACAACAAATATAACATTAAATATTATGTATTTATTATAGAATATTTATTATAGGATATTATGTGTTTATCTTAAAACTCTTTTGTAATTATAAAAAGGATGTTCTCACGTTATAGAATATAATAAAAAAAATACAATACTTTCTTTTATATTATTCCATATTCTTTCGTATTTTTAACTTGATATCAAAGTTTTTCATTTGATAGTCAGTATAAACTTCTCTTTTGGTTGATATATCTACTACTTTATTGTCTTTAAATCTAAGAGTTTTCTTTTTTTTTTTTTTTACTTCCAAAATGTTCTATGTTGTCCAAGTCTTTTTGTCAATCAAATCAATCAAATATTTAATAATTGAGGCCCAAAACCTCATCTTTATTGTCAAATCTATCTATCAGTAAAAATTTTTAAAAAAAAAACCCATAACTGAAAGCCATCATACGTGCTCCCATGCGCTACGCAAAAGTTTTACCTTAATGCACATATTTCACCATGCATCCCACATTCCTACACACCCATCCACATGCAATCATGTGTTGTCACATACGCTTATACTTACCTCATGCGCTTGCATGCACCTATTATTGTGCCCTAATCAATTTAGTTCCAAACTTAGTTCAATCTAGCAAACTTTTTCATTTTAGTCAATTTATCAACCCAAACCTAATTCTTGATTTAATCCACATATCCAATCTGACCTAGTTTTGGTCGACCTGATCCACGTCACTTTGTCTTTCATCTAGGTATATTAAGATAGGTATTTAAGGTTGTTTTTGATTCAGACAAGTAATATTTCTCTCAAGCCATATATATGTTGAATCTTCACCCTAGAGTTGATCTCAGATATTGTAAGATTGCTACTTGTCCTCTTGTGCCTAATGTCAAACTTTTATCATTGATGGTGAACTTCTATTATATGCGACTCTTTATTAATAGTTGGTTAGTAGTCTCAATCTTACTATTACTTATCCTAATATTACTTATGTTGCTCATCATGTTAGTCGATTAATGAGTTCTCTTTGCTATGTTAATTATTTTGTTGTTTCTCAAATTTTTTACTATGTCGAAGGAATTTTGTTTCATGGCCTCACTTTTTTTTCATCCACATCACTTGATTTACAAACTTATGTTGATGTTGATTAAGTTATTCATTTTAATCCTCATTCTATCATAAATTATTATTTTCTTCTCAGATAATTTTTAATCTCTTAGAAGAAGAAGAAAACAATTTGTTCTTGCTTGCTCAGCCACGTAAGCTGAGTATTATGCTTTAGTTGACACTACTTTTAAGTTGATTTGATTTCGATAGCTATTTTGTGAGATTTATGCTCCACATCACATTAGCACTCCCCTTTATTGTGATAGAAAGAGTGCCATTTGAATTGTCTTTAATGATGTGTTTCATAAGTGCACAAAACATGTAGAGATTGATTGTCATTTTGTTCATCATCATCATGTTGCAATACTTTATAATTACAATCTATCTTTTTTGTTAATCAACTTGTTGATGTATTCATCAAATCTCGTCCTCTAAATCATTTACGTGATCTCATTTCTAAATAAAGGTGGCAACTTTTTATATAACCTGCCAAATTGACATGAAACCTATATGAATTTGCTAGTTGGATTGATATAAAATGATATGATTATTAAATGGGTAAATATGATCTAACACAATAATAATTATGTTGAGTTTTGATTTAAAATTTTTTATATGTGAATTTATTTGTGATATGATTAACTATTTAAGTAATTATATTATATTAATTTTTTATAATTTAATAATTATATTTTATATAGTTTATATTTTTTTAAAAATAATTTAGTTATATTTATCACGTTTTTAAAGATATTTAGTTATATTTAGAATAAAATAAATTATTATTTATGTATACAGTATCATAAGTATTGTAAAAATATATTATAACATATAAAAAAATATTAAACATGTGACACGATTACAATCTATTTAATCATTTATTACTCGTGTCAAATTAAAATTTTTAATTTTTGATATAATTGTTAAATGAGTTAAATTTGAATTGACTTTTATTTAATACAAAATGAACACAACGCAATAATTCAAATTGTTACCCTAATTTCCAAACTCTAGTTTGTTGTCTTCATGTCACCTTGAGTTTGAGGAGGATGTATAGTATATTATTTAGTTATCAAAAAATATTTGTTATAAAATATTATATATTTATCTAAAAATATTATGTATTTATCTTAAAACTGTGTTGTAATAAAAAAAAGATGTTCACCCTTTATTAAATACACAAAAAAAAAAAATGCATTCTTTTACATTCTCCCATTTTTTTTTTCTCATATTTATGATAAGGCACTTAACTTAACAAAATAATATTGAATCATTGATCTTTGAAAGACCTTGCTTTGCAAATTCTAAAAATAAATATTTATTTATATTTTTAATGTTTAAAATATATATTTTTTCTAATTTAACCCTTATACATATTTAATGTTTATATTTGGATCCTATAATGTTAATTTTAACTTAATCAAACTATTAGCACACCATTTTAATGAGATGCAGAGCTAGATTAAGGTCAAAGAGAGTCATAATTTTTAAACTCTGCAAAAATTAAGTAAAAAATAAAAATATTTATATTTTAATTTTTTTAGATATATATTTAATAATTTAATTCTTATAAATTATCTTTATTTGTATTTAAAGTATATTTTATAAATGTTTGAACAGTGATACATTTTCTTTTGGTTCATCGCGTTCCTTAGCTAGCTTGCTTCTCAAATCTCGATGGGGCTTTAATTGAAACCCATGTTAGCTAGCTATCATCATATCACATTATGATTTATTTGATTGGGAAGTTTGGGAGTTTTAAGAAGTGCAAAATAAAAAGCTCCCATCAATTTAAAAGAAAGCCTTTTGGCGTTGTTGTATCACTTAATTTTGTTCTGTTTGGTTTTTATAATATTATTATCATTTTTCTTTCATCTCTCTCTGGTTGATATTTTATTATTATAATCATATAAAATTTTGGTACATTTTTTCTTTTGGTGCATCAAATGTTGTTGACGTTTTAATATTTTATAATTCAAAACTATTTAGTAGAATCGTAAATTATATCCGATTTATTCCATAATTTTGCATATATTAATTTGGATTTTCTAAATTAAATTCTATAAATTATTTATTTTAAACAACAAAATTTATGAGAAATGAAGATACAGTAGTGAATTTATATTGCAATAATGCTTTAATTTTATTTTTAATATTCGGTATCATCACAGCAATCCCAATTTATTTTCACTTTAATTGGCTCCGTCGGATATAAAGACATTTTTCCTCAAGATTTAACGGTAAAGCTTCCCAACGGTCGAAGAGAATTTAAATTTCAACATTCGCAAACCCCGAACGCAGCGAAAATCACACCATACCCTTTGCTCTTCGTCTTCAGTACCCTTCTTGCTGCAAGAATCAAAGAAAAGCCTCTTCTCCACTTGAATTAAAGCACTCATAGCTCTGGTTATCGTGGAAAATATTCAATTCAACACTTTTCTGCAAGTTCCAGAAACCCTAATTTCGAAAAAGGTTTTCGATTGGGAAAAAGATTTGAATTTGAATCAAGAAAACAAAGTTTCTTCCAAGGAAGAAGATCAAAATAAGAAATCTTTTCTTGATTTCATGCTCTGTGACTCTAATTCAAGGCTGATTCCAAGTGGTTTTACAATATCTAATTGCACAGGTTAGTCTTCACTGCATTACAAGTTTTGCTTTAAAATACAAGATCTATATTTGTTTGCCTTCTGGGATAATGCTGGAAAAATAAAATATAAGCGTTTTTTTTTGTTTAATATTTCACTGCTAGGAATCGAGAAAATGAGAAACTTCTGTATAGGAGTTATTTTGTAGTCTTTCCAGGTAATCAGAATCTTGCTGTCTTTCAGAACCCCATACCCTCTAAACATAGATTTAGGTTTTTGTTATATTTGGCTGTGTATTTATTTAATTTCTTTTTCATGTCTGAATTGGTTCACAAATGAACCATTATTATTTCGTGGTATATATTTTAGCCGAGTTCAGAAGTTATTCTAGTTTTTTCATGTAAGTAATCTGAAATTCAATGCTTCCTTTTTCACTTGTTAATTGCAGGCATACATATACATATACATATATTGATTATAGCGCACGGTTTTCAGTGCTAGATTCTTGATTTATTAAAGTTATCCTTTCTTCCTTATTAGAAACAAATGGGAGCTAAAACTCGGTTAGAATGTCCTAAATGATTTGAATAAACAGATAATTTAATTTATTGTAAAATGTTTTTGAACCAGATGAATTTGTCATGTTTGTAAATGCGGGAGGTGACTCCTCGGGCAAAGTTGATTCTAGCATGAAATTTCTGGGTGATACCCATTTCCACGGAGGAAATGTTTTGCGAACAGATGAGCATATATGTGATGCTGGAGATTATCCCTTCATGTATCAGTCGGCAAGATTGGGGAATTTTTGTTATCGATTCAATGATATTCCTCCTGGGGACTATCTTGTTGATCTTCATTTCACAGAGATCATAAACACAATCGAACCTAAGGGAATAAGAGTATTCAATGTATTTGTTCAGGAAGAGAAGGCAAGTCATTATGCATAGAGCCACTCACATATTATGTATCATTTTCTTTTCTTTCCTTCACTCAAAGTTCTATAATTTGGAATAATTGCAGGTTGTTTCTGATTTTGATATTTTCTCCATTGTTGGAGCCAATAAACCTTTGCAACTAGTTGACATCAGGGTCTCTTTAATGGAGGAAGAAGCAATTGTCATAAGATTTGAAGGGGTCAGTGGAAGCCCAGCAGTTAGTGCAATTTGTGTAAGGAGAGCACCAAATGTGGCAGGTAGTCTTATTTTTTGGTTTCTAGTTTGATTCATCATTTAGGTACAAGTATGTATGTTAAAGCAACTTCATATTTATCTTACCTGCAAATTAGGTACAGCTCCTCAGATTTAACATGAATATCTAAAATGTAACAATTGTGCTGCTGAGATAGAAGTGTCATCATCTCAGGTTAGCTCAACTTTTATGAAGAGTTATAGCTTGGGGCCCTAAATTGTTGTTGCTTATCGGCTCTTGTTTTCATAGTGAGTAGAAGAAGCTTATGCAATCAAAAGCTACAGACAAGTATGAGAGGAAGATAAAGGAGCTCACCAAACAGTGCCAGCTGAAGACAAATGAATGTCATGAGGCATGGATGTCACTAACTGCAGCAAATGAGCACCTGGAGAAGGTTAGGATGGAACTTGACAACAAAACCTTTCAAACGCTAACTCTAGGTAATAGTCATGGTACATGTTGTTTTCATACCTGTTTAGTGCAACTGATTCCACTGGATGGACAACAATTTTTTCTTGCTGACGGACAAAATAGAAGTTGCACAACTTATAAATAGAGCTTTTTGTATGTAGATACTATGATGCAACATGCTTAGACTTCCAGACTTGGTTAATAGTTTCTTTCTCAATGATTGTTCTCAATTCCATGAATGTTTGATGATATTTAAGTCAGTTTTGTTTATGATGGAACAACCAAATTGAAGATGCTTTTAGCTTACTTAGATAACATTCTCCTTAAAAGTTGGAACCTTTCTGATTTTGATCCTTTTTTTTGGTTAGATCAAACTGTGGGGAAACAAGCTGAAAATTTAAAGAATATTACTAGCAGGTATGAGCATGATAAAAACTACCGGGCAGCCGCAGTCAGTGATTTACAAGAGAAAGCAAAGGTAAATGATGACAATTTTTCTGGATCACATCTTAAAATTTCCTTAATATATTTCAATATCTATTCTTGATACTTAGTTTCTTACCATGCATTTGTGTAACCAATGTGTATGCAGATGATGAAGAAAGAACATTCTCAACTCTCTCACGAAGCACATGAATGTGCTGAGTCCGTACCTGAGTTGAATAAAATGGTTATTGGAGTTCAGGCATTGGGTATGTTTGAATTACGCAGATAGTGAGCTTTAAAGATTTACCCTTTGTTTTGTCTACACTCATTGGTTCACTCTGCAGTTGTGCAGTGTGAGGAATTTAAAATGACATACATTGAAGAGCAAGCAAAGAGAAAGGAGCTTTATAACCAAATACAGGAAACAAGAGGCATGTCTTTTCCCTCCCCTGTTAAGTGATTTGGGGATGCATCTGCTGCACCATGTATAGAGAATGTCGACTCAGAAACACTTAAATATATAGTTGGTAACAGGTAATATGAGGGTTTTCTGCCAGTGCCGTCCATTAAGTAAGGAGGAGATATCAGCTCACTGTGCAACTGTTGTAGACTTTGATGCAGCAAAAGATGGAGACCTTGGGGTTCTAACAAGCAGTTCCACCAAAAAGCCTTTCAAATTTGATCGAGTATACATACCTAGAGACAGTCAAGGTATTTACATACCGCAATCAATTGATTCATACAGTAAAATATTTTAACTGTGAGAATTATATTGTAAGCTGGAGTTTTTGTTTGCCTCAACAGTGGATCTGTTTGCGGATGCTTCCTGGCTGGTGATTTCAGTCCTAGATGGATACAATGTTTGTATATTTGCTTACAGGCAAACAGGAACAGGGAAGACATTTACAATGGAGGGCACTGAACAGAACAGAGGAGTCAATTATAGGACTCTAGAGCAATTGTTTGAAATTGCCAAGGAAAGGAGTGACACTTATAGTTACAACATGTCTGTTAGTGTGCTTGAAGTCTACAATGAGCAGATCAGAGACCTGTTGGCTACATCACCTACATCAAGAAAGTAAAATTTCTGCTTCTTTCATTACTTGTGTACTCAAAGGAAACTGAAAACTAAGCTGATGAACTCTCAGCGTAGACCCAAAGGTGACTTGAGTAGCATATAGAAATTTGTCTGGCAACAAAATTCCTAATTAAGTATTTTTTGGCCATTTCTAGGTTGGGGATAAAGCAATCTTCTGAAGGGTCTCATCATGTTCCAGGCATTGTGGAAGCTAGTGTCAATAGCATTAGGGAAGCCTGAAATGTACTGCAGACTGGAAGGAATGCAAGATCTGTTGGATCCAATAATGTGAATGAGCATAGCAGCCGATCCCATTGGTAATGAGCTCCACATCCTTTTTCTAAATTTGCTTTGAAAAAAGTCGCCTTGTTCTTTTAGGTAATTTCTCATTACTGATTGACGTTGACAAATGTTGACCTTTTTCAATCAGCATGCTTTGTATAATGGTAAGAACAAAGAACTTAATTAATGGCGAATGCACCAAGAGCAAGCTTTGGCTTGTGGATTTGGCAGGCAGCGAAAGACTGACAAGAACTGATGTACAAGGAGAGCGACTCAAAGAAGCTCAAAATATTAACAGATCCCTTTCGGCTCTGGGAGATGTCATATATGCTTTGGCAACTAAAAGTAGTCACATTCCATACAGGTCTGGATTGCATAATTCTTCCATATGTGTCATTCTGTTGGAAACCATGTTTGATATTAATCATGTTCTGTTTTTGGTTTCAGGAACTCTAAGTTAACACACTTACTCCAAGATTCGTTAGGTAGATGTCATCCAGAGTGTGTTTTGAACTCAAGAGACTGATTCATGCTCGGTTAGTCTCTCACAGTGATATAAAATTAATTTCTGTTGCAGGTGGTGACTCCAAAACACTAATGTTTGTGCAAATTAGCCTTGCAGAGCAGGACATGAGTGAGACTTTGAGTTCATTGAATTTTGCAACTCGAGTTCAGGGGGTTGTGTTAGGTCCTGCAAAGAAGCAGACAGATACGAGTGAGCTTCAAAAGATGAAAGTGATGGTAGGTCTCAAGACTTCTTTTTGATTTTGTATATCCTTTCTATTGTCAGATTTTTCTTCCTTTTTTTTTTCTTAGCAATGATATTTTTTTATTTACCCAATTATTAAAGCTTGAAAAAGCAAGGCAGGAATCCAGATCCAAAGATGAATCTTTAAGGAAGCTATAAGAGAACTTACAGATCCTAGAGAATAGAGCTAAAGGCAAGGACCAAACTTATAAAAACCAGCACGAAAAGATTAAAGAACTTGAAGGCCAACTTGTGTTCAAGTCAAACTTGCACAACCAATCAGGGAAGCAAGTCTTGCAACTTTCAGATAGATTGAAGGGGAGAGAAGAGCTTTGCAGTAGCCTCCAAATAAGGGTTAGTTTTAAAGGAATTATAATCAATATTTTGTTTATTTGTTTGTGGCTAACCGTAATCTGTTTTCTGCCATAGGTCAAGGAACTTGAAAACAAGCTTAGAGACCGACTGCAGTCAGAATCTGCAATTGTCCAACAAAAGGTTCTGCATCAGCCCTTAGATTTCTTCTCTAAAGTTTTCTTTGATCATTCAGTTTCTTGGATATTACTGTTTATAGCGGGTTGACTAAATGAAAACATTCCTTAAAAGCTTCCAAGATTGAATTAAATTGTTCTGTCTAGTGGAAGCCGTTGGAGCTGAAATCTGAATAAATTCTTGCTCGACTTCGAACAGGTCAAAGATCTTGAGAATAAGCTGAAACAGCAAGAACAAGAGTCAGAATCTCATTCCCTTGTCCTTCAACAGAAGGTTGCCAATATTTACTGAGATTTACATTTATCTGAGCAAATGGGAAGTTCAGAAGCTATATTTTATCGGTATCTTGTACTATTTCTTTTCCAGATAATGGAGCTAGAGAGACAATTGAAAGAGCAAGAACTGCAGAATTCAGACTCAACTATGCTTCAGCAAAAGGTCAATATTCCTATATCCTTATCTTCAAAAACAAGTATGACTTGTGTATTTGTTTTTAGTGTCTAGCGGTACAATTGTAGAACCTGAAACCATAATAGTGTCTGTTGTGCTTCAGCTTTATTTGAAAGCTCAGCAGCTTAAGTGTTTGAACAATCAGCCACCACTTATATTTGATAGCCAGTGGTTCCATTCCTGATTTGACAACAGTGTAGCCCCAAATGGAGTCTAAGTGTTGGAATCCATCTTTAGATTAAATTATTATATGATGTTTCTGTATATGTCAAGAAAAGATTTATTTTTCTTTTCACAAGTAGAAGAAAACTTGTGAATCTTTTCCCCTCCAGTGATAGAAACATCTTGTGAATTTTGTAGCTGCATTGGCTGGCCTTAATTTGATTACTGTGCAGTATAACGGGTTCTTGAAATTTAGCAACTAGAGGGAAATTTGCTGAGGTCGCATAGGAAGTGCTGAACATATTTGATATATTTTGGCAGATTAAGGAGCTTGAGGACAAGCTGAAGGAGCCAGAGCAACTGTTGTACTGCAGGCTGTCTCGTGATTTTGCTGATCTTGTGGGGGCCACTGTCACTCCTAGAGAAGGCGAAACATTTAGAAGAGATGATGAAGTCATAAGTGATATTGATCTTCGTATTTTAAGGAGTTCCAACAGAGTTAACAGGCTAATGAGTCACGGTTCTGTATTACCACAAGGAAATGATTTTCACCATGAGACAAGAAAGAAGAGAGATTCCAGGAGTGGAGAAGCAGAGAACAAAATCCCTGTATCTACTTCTCTATATGATAATAAGAAAAGGAAATCTGATCCCCCTAAAGTAGCAAGGGTGGTGAGAACAACAAAGCCAGTAACCAGTACTACTGCTACTACTACACAAGTTCATAAGAGAACTATTAACAGAGATCAGGTTCAAGGAATAAAGGAGAGGGATAGCAAGAAAAAGGTTTGTTGTGTGGTGTTCTTCCATTATTTTCTTCATGGACGGAGAAAGTATTGACATCTAATAACCATTATTATCACTAATGTTATTGTAAATTGGGTTACTTATAATTTTCTGCAAATTGTGTGTGTATACATCTATATTATGTTGTGCATAGTAGAATTTATTATAACTTCTAGAGCATAACAAAACCATGAACTTTGATGCACGTAGTAATATATACATATATATATATATATAGAGAGAGAGAGAGAGAGAGAGAGAGAGAGTACAGGGACTTCCTTGTTTAGTGATGAATTCCGAAATTTTATCTTGCGAAGCACGCCTGCTGCTTCAGTTGATTCTGTAGGAAGACCAGAAAGAGACACAACCAGTCCAGAAGGAGATACTAGTTATTAGGTCTCGACTCTTCTCCAACCTTAAAACAGTACTAATTTTGTAATTAGCTGTTATCAATTGGCACAGAATGTCAATAAAATAAGACCAAATTAATTATTACCGTGTCCGTTATTTATATATTACCGTTCCACTTAGTCACGAAAACATCAAAACGAGCATTTCCTCTATTTTCTAATCATGATTTTGTCTTTTGAGTGAAGTGACTTAAGGTGATTAATAAATAATCAATTATATCGTTATTTTTATTAATTATTTATTTATTTTTTGACACAAAATATCTGTAGTGATGAATATATATATATATATATATATAGTGGGTCGAATTTGAGAAAAAAAGATTCTATTAAATCTTGTAATTTTTTTTTTTATATATATAAAACATTAATTGATAAACACTTATATATTATTAAAATATTTGAAAAATATTGAACAAACAATTAGCACTGAAAGTTTTATATGGGTTCATTTTGAAAATATAATTATTAATATAATAAAATATTTATGATACTAGAGAGATTATTTTATGAAAAGAAATTTATCATACGCTTTTCTTTCATTTGTGATAAATTTAATTTATGACTTGTATTAGTTATTTAGTGCATATAACATTCATAATTTATATTAAAAAATAATAATTTTTATTACATAAATATTCAAATAATGTTAATTAATAATAAAAATAAGTACAATTAAATATTTTAATTTTTATTATTTAAAATATTTTACACCACAATAGTTATAATGTAAAATTTAAAAATTTGATATAAGTTATTTTTTAAATAACATGATAATATATTTGTTATATTTATTTCAAGTCAATTAAAATTTTACATTATTAAAAATTTAAAGTATAAATTAGTACTTAGTATAAATAAATTTAAAAAATAAAAAAAATTAAGTAAAAATAAAGTAATTAATATTTTACTTATCAACAATAACAAACCACGAGTATATTTATTTTTTTAGTAGTTAATTTAAGATTAAAACAATTTAAATCATAGATAAATTTGTCATAAATTGAAATTATTATAAATTTTAATAGAGTGTTATACACACACACACATACACATACACATACATACATATATTAGTGAAGTAATATAATATTTAATATTTTAATAGTACTCCTCGGGTTTTTGCAGGCCCATAGAAAAACATTTGTGGGCTCCGGCCTGCATGTGGTGAAGTCGGCTCTTCTTTCGGGGACTCTCCCGCTTGCAAACAATGAGTCAATGACTTCCAAGTTCTAATTTTGTTTTTTGCTTTTTTTCCTGGTTAATTTAATTACAAACGCTCCAGTTTATATGAAATTACAAACCCAACATATTCAAAAATGTTATTCATGAAGATAAAATTAAAGTTTCATAAAAAAAGCACGTCAACAAAATTTAAAGGTTCAAAATCTTCTTGTTGTATCATTAATAATTCCTTTGATTAATGTCTATTTTTGCATCATTTTGACAAAATTAATCTGAAATTTCGTATTTTTCTTTTCACTCAAATCTCTCTTTTTAACTGCAGTATAAGCAAGATTTGAACCTTAAATCTGTTGTTGTATGCATCATCACAACAAAATTTATAAATTAAATCTATATATTGAAAATTGATAACTTACATTAGCTGCTCTACTGAAGGTTGAAGAAGAAATTGTCCAAATCATGATGAAACCTGATCACTTATGTATTGTCATTGACTTTTCTCCAAATCTTTGCGAAGGGCCATATTTATTTTTCCTCAAGTTTGAAAATTGAGATTCTATTTTTACACTAAAAATTTATTTGTTATTAAGATCAGATGGCTTTTAAATTAAAATTATTAAAACATAAAATATAAAAATAAGTAAATTTTACTGAAGATTAATATTACTAATTTTATTTTTATTTTTATTTTTATTTTTCAATAGAGGTGAAATTACAGCATCAGCAAACACAAAACTAAACGTTACGAACGTAGCAAAAATACCATGTCAGAGTGATCTCTCCCAAACATAATCAAAGGGAAAACAGAAATGAGGTGATTGCAGACAAAGAGAGCGTTTGTAGATAGAAGAGTAGGGTCAGAAAATATTTTTAAAATACAAATAAAAGAAAAGAAAACAGAAAACCCAGATGCACTGAATGACTAAAAACAAAGGATATGATGAGAGGGGTGGTGGACGTGGTGGGGGAGCTGTTATTTTTTGAAACCCAATACTAGAAGAAGCCAACAAGGATGATGATATGCCGAAACGTTTTTCTCGTTCGAGTGGGACAACTTCTTCTCTCTCCATCCTTCTAACACGTAATCCACCAACACACCATTACAAAATCTTATTGTCTTACATACAAAAAAAAAAAAAAAAAACACTTATGATATCGCCACTACAATATATACGTGTTAAATTAAGGATAGAGCTACGATACAGGAGCATACTCTGTACCTGCTGCATTGCGACCATTGAATTATAATTTATGCAATCCTATAGCTTTTGTATTTTGCCTGTTGAGTTATATTTTATGCAATCCAACCTTCTTTATAGAAGTGTAAATTCTATAAAAGTACATCTATTTCTGTTTTTTGATACATTTTTATTCTATCCATATCATGAATTAGTTACATATTGTCACGAGTCGTTTTAGTTAAATTACCATATATATATATATATATATACACACACACATATACACAAGTATTTATAGATTCTTCTATTCTATTATTTTTTGATGGGAAAATATCAGCAGTCCGATTTGCAGCTAACGAGGGTGTAGATAGGATGGCAAGCAGCACAAGATATCCCATTATGTCATGAGCTTCTCGCAGGTAAATGACAGTTGACACAAAACACAAAGCAGTGTACTCTAACAAAAGTTTTCTCCCAGTAAGTCTTATCACGTTAATCACGCTACTTCATCTCTCTTCACTTCTTCTTCTTTCGACCAATCTCTCTCTTCTCTTTCTCTTCCGATCATATTAATTAATAAATAAATAAACTAAAATATATTATTATAAATGATTGCAAAGGTTATAAAGAGCATCTGTGCATAAGTAAATACAATGAATTTTATAGAGAGGAAAAAGGGTATGTAGAAAAAGCAACAAAAACAACTTCTTATTATCCAAATATTTATGGGGGACCTGAGGCTGTGGCATGCAAAGAGACTGTGTGTGTGTACACACACACAGAGATAGAGAGAGAGAGAGAGAGAGAATGTAATGTTTAGAACACGTATATTAAATGCTTTTGTTGTAGAATGTCATCTTTCTGCGCTGATGTGTTGTGCAGTGTAGGCTAAAAAAGAGGTGAAAAAAAAAAAAATAAAAGAGAGGCTGGCCTTGTTTGTTCCAGGCTGTACGCAATACCAATATAGGGGGTGCAATTGTTAAAGCTAATTTAGAGAGAGTTATTTATTTAGGTTTATTCTTATAAGGACAAGAGTATTTAAGAACTAGTTGCATCAACTCTTGCATGGCTTCGACAACCACAAGTGAAACAAATTAAAGTTATGTGCTTCACTTTAGTTAAGATCCATTTCAAGCGAAAAATATGAAGTTGTATCGATAATTACGATTAATGAATTACACATGATATAGTATACGGGTATAGTTTTACTGCAATGAAAGTATGTGGTGATTAACCGAAATTAAGCAGACAGGTTGTTTGTAAGGAAGGAAAAGGAGATAAGTGTTAATCTTTTTCCAGACCCTGGGGTCATTTGTTTTCAAAGCAATGAATATAGGCAGCGAAGGGAAAGCAAAGCCTTTTTTTTCCTCTTATTTCCCTGGTCACATCAAAACAACGTGATACGGAGTAGCAATTAGCATGGAGGGGCTCAATCTCCAAGACCCTGAAAAGCAAAATAAAAAACATTTTTGCAGCACAAAACAAAGAACCCTAAGCCCCTCAGATGCCATCTCTCTCTTTCTCTGTCTCATTCATTCAAAGGTTGACAGTCTTTCATTCAATACACTTTCAAACCACCACTTTTTCAGACACTACCAAATCACACCACACTTTAACTAATTATTACGAACAGCCCTAGGCAGGCAGGCACGTACAGAAAAAGAGGGAAGAGTGCGAGCGAGCAAGCAAGCTAGGCTAAACGCTGCAGGCCTAAGCAGCAAAGGCCTCATCCAGCTACTGATACTGCGGTGTTCCATATATATGGTGACGTTGTTCAGTTACTCCTGAGACTCAGTTCCCCTATATATATATATATACATATAGAGAGAGAGAGACACACACACACACACACATACCGAGAGGGAAAGAGGGAGAGAGAGAGAGTACGACAGTGAGTGTTTTGGATGCTGACTAAACATAAAACAAATCAAAGATATGCCATTAAGTCCATTTAATAACTATCCAACATCCATCACAGATCCCAAAGAGATCGAGAAAATACAATAAGATTAATACTATAGCTTCAAACTATTGCTTCAATGAGAAAGCAGGAGTCAGCTTCAAAATTATAGATATAATCTTCCTTTGTGCTTGAAGTTGAAACATGTAGAGCCACACATTTTGAGAGCGATAAAGAGGAAAAGATAGAATTGCAACAGCCCCAGTGCGCGCTTATTACTTTCGTCTAAAACTAGCATTTTATTGTTACAGAATCAGAGTCCTGCTGTTCCTGCATCTTTGTAGGAACATGCAACAGTAAATAGCTAGATATGTGTGTGTGTGTGCGCGTGTAGATAACAGAAAACATCACATCAGCAACATAAACATAACTAAGGCATCAACAACTAAGACATCTTAACAAAACAAAAAGCACTATCTGATCGTTTCTTCCAAGCTTATACATGTTGATCTGAAGTACCCAATTAACAAGAACAAACATATACCTAAATGGGTTACATAATGTTACCACATCTAGGGTAAAGCACTATATCGATGCAAATCACCCCATGCTTGAACACTATTCCAGTTGTTTGCATTATCGTTTCCGTGGCCGCTGCTGTTTGTCGGAGTGGCGGCAGTCACTGGTGCATGAGAATTCCCAAAGAACCACTCAGTTGCAGGCTGACCACTTGTGCCCTTATTTCTTGAATCCCCAACTGCAGAAACTTCCGGTTTTGAAATCTCCAGATTTTGAAACAAAATGGGTTGAGGTTTCTGTGTCTGGCTTTCTAGATGAACTGCAGAAGCATTAGTGCTTTCTTTTTGATTCTCTCCTCCAAAAAGCATTGACAGTCTTTGCTGCTGCAATCTCAAGTGCAAATCTTGGTTTATGGAACTCAAAGACTCGATTGAAGATGCAAGTCTACTGTTAACATTTAACGAACCCATATCTTGAATTGAACCGCCGAAGCTATTAGTAACAGAAGAAAGTGGATAATTAAACCCCATCAGATTATTACAAGAGCTAACAGAAGGATCAATACTGAAACAAGAAGGACTAGTGCTATCTCCAAACGAAGATAACTGGCTACAGATGCCAGTTGATAAAGGATTCCTCTGAGGAAATGACAATCCACCAAGCTGAAAATCCATAGCTGGAGAAAGACCATGAAAGAACTTCAAACCACCGATCTCCGAAGTTGAACCAGAGTCCTTTAAGTCAGCAGAAAGTCTGGAAGACGATTTTATTTTCTTATTCTTACGACAACCACCTCCAATCGGAACGTTGCGCAAAGCCCCTCCTTTAGTCCAGTACCTCCTACAAGTCTTGCAAAAATGCCTTGGTTGTGTAAGACTGTAGTTGTTGTAGTAGCAGAATTTTGTATTCGGCGAGTCACATCTCGGACACTTGAGGGCTTGTTCCTGTGGCATTGTTGAAGCTGTTTTTCGATTACCAGAGTTTTGATTTTCTTCTTTGGTCGCTCGTGGTTTCGCAAGAATAATATCAGAGGACATGGTGGGTAGCTCCGTGGAGATCAAAGCGTTGAAGAAAAGAGAACCTGACAGAGAGTAAAAGGGAGAAGAAAACGGAGTGCTGTGTGAGTTGTAATCAGTTTCCTTTTGCAGAGGCAAAGATATTATATTGAATAGTTTCATGCACGGGGAAGAGAAATGGAGAGGGATCAGGGGTGCTGATGGGGTCTTGTGATATCCATCAAAGAGAGGTTTTTAACATAGAAAATATATAAATATATGAATATATAAGCTCTGTTTAGAGGTTAGATCTAACGGAATAAATAAAGCTAACACGAGAGAGAAAGAAAGAAAGAGGAGAAAGAGAGATCTCACTAGAAATTCAAAAGAGATCGAGTGGGTACGTGTGTGGACACACACAGATAATAGTGACAAATTAAGAAAAATAATATAGTCTGGAACTGATCTGGGGGATTGATAGATCCACATACATTCTAGCAATTCAATATACAACATACAAGAGAGTTTTGATCCGAAAATAAAGATGCAATTGTGTATATATGCAAAGAAAACGTAGACATTCATCAATGATAACATCAATATATATCATTTATCTTATTTTTCTCTCGTTTTTGTCTCTTATAAATTATTTTTGTTTCAATTATTAAATATTATATTAGAAAACTTCGTCTGAGTGAGAGAAGATGCTCGTGCTTGTAACTATTGCCACAGAAGAAGAGTGATCAGAAATTACTGGTATAAATATACATACGTTTGGGTTGTGATGCATGGAAGATGACGTATGGATCAGAAATATAGACGCCTAATATGTTGATCGGTGTTAATTATATCTCCTACTACTACTCTCTCCAATTCTTTGTAATATGTTCACTAGTTGAAATCATCAAATTATAAAGCATCGTGCACGGTTAAACATTATTAAATATTAACAATAACGAGGTGCATTTTGTGGCCTAGTTCTACAAGATGATAATATGCATGCTTACCTAGCTATTAGTGCTAAAAATTAAAAGAAGAATGTCTTTTCTTAAGATTTTTTTTTAATTTTATTTTTAATGTTATATAATAGTATTTTTCCTTAAGTAAAAGGGTGTTAGAAATCTTTCAAGATTTGATGCATGGCATGGCATGGCATGCGAGAGAGATACCTTATGAATGAAGAGATGACAAATTGAGAAAGCACAGATTGATTGAGATCTTGGTTTGGATATGATCTGAAACAAATTTAGGCTACATGTAAGAGATCATCAGAGAGTGCAGCGGCAATGACAGCAGCAGCAGTATAGCTTGCTAGGGGTGAGAACTCAGAAGAGTACTGTAGTCAGCGAAACTAAGGCAGTGGATCAGCAACAGCGGCCGATGACAACAGTGGAAGCTCTGGCTGACAGCGATGCAGTGGGGCTCTACCATACACAGGAGCTCTTGCCTCTTCCTTCTCATGTAATGCCCCTTTTAACTCACTTTTAGGATCCCTGAGTATTAACTTACACGAGTAACATTCCCTTTTTTTCTCTAATTAATCACCTTATCTCTAGTCACGCCATCATTGCGGCTAATAATGCATCTAGCTTAAAGGATAAATCTTTAATTAATTATAATTAAATGGGACACCCCACGTGCTGCTGAATACTATTTAATGTGACTGCTCCTGTTATAACAACATATTCATAGTAAATTAACAAAGCAAGAAGAGAACTTTTTTATGATTTTTGTCCTTAGGAGAAGGAGACCAGTAACTGAAAGAAAGTGCTATCCTCATCTGGTGAGTTCCCTATTTTCTGTTTTACGAATTAAATTAATAAAACTTTATTCATGAATAAATAATATGCATTCATGATGACCTATATATGTTGAACTGCTTCAAGGACAAGGTCTAGTGATGCAGAGCGACATATGCATATATATATATATATATATATATCAAATCAAAATTAAAGTAGCTATTCCTTGGCCTCATGTGGTTTATATTCAGTCAGGGAAGCAGATGAAAGTACAATTCTGACACACTTAAAACTGCAAAGAAAGATCCCTTCCCAACCAATTCTACAACGGAAGATCTCTAAGGTTGGTATATGATATCTTTTTAACTTGATTGTCTTCTTGTAGCTTGGATCTTGTAATTTTTTTTCTTAGGAATCAAGAGATTTAATTTAACTCTGGCATGCATGGAAAATAGAAGACAGCTAGAAAGATAGATTTTACCATTTCTTTGCATGAACTCATTTCATTTAGTAAAAATTGAAGTACGGGACATTTCTGCTTCAGCTAGCAACTGCATCCCATGACTTGTATTTGTGTTGTGTTTCTAACTATATATCAATTAGAAATCGTACTGCCTGCAAACTGCAATCATATATAATTACATGAGTTTTGTTTTGGATTATTTACAAATTAGAGCTTAATGAGAAAGTGTTTGTACAAATTCTCAATGAAAAGTGGGAGTTCCGACCAAAGTTGTTAAGGGAAGCAAGGGAAGAAACGTGAAAGCGACGTAAAATAACTGGTTGTCTCGTAGTTGTAGATGAAGAAAAACAGCTTGATCCAGATGTATATGTCAATTACAAACATAGATAGATAGCTACGTATGAGTATGAATGAGAGAGAGAGAGAGAGGAAGGATCACGTGAGATAGGTGGGTGGATTCCCGTGAGACCAAACCAGAAACGAAGCATGTAGTCACAAACAAAACACTAATCTATTTGTCTCTCTTAATAAACGTTACATGATCTCACGGGCCTCCTCCCACTCCCACATCTCCATCTAACAACTTTGGTTCAGCTTCTTCCATCTTCCAATATGTCCATTTTCTTTCGTTACCCATATTATAACAGCCATAGCCATTGATCGTTACTTTCTCGTAACTTCCCACAATTTTTTATTTTTTCTTCTTCGAGACAACAATTCATCAACTCTATCAATATTTGGCCAAAATATAAATAAACCCGGTTGGTTTTTGACCTTTCATTGGCAGTCTATTGTTGTATGTGAACGCATACTTACGATGGTTCTACTTAGTTCCTGTTCAAAAGTTTATAATGAAAGCCAAAGTATTTAAAGATTGGTGTGAGGAAAAATCAATTCCTTAATCTTATGCGATTAATGTATCGGTTAGCTTAAACATTTTTAGCATTTTGTAAACCTACAACTATTTCATTTAAAATAATATTTTAAAAAATCATCTTAAAAGAAATGGTACGTGAGATAACATTTATTAAAGTAAATAATGATCTTTTCAACTTTTAATATTTTTAAAGTTATTTATGTAAACATACTACAAATGGAGAAAAATAATTGTATTTTTACTACTGATTCATATTGTGTTACCTTCCTTTATTTTTAGAAAAATTCAAAGACTAAAACAGTAACAATATATCATAATTATGAGATTTATTTGTCATAAGATATTTGGTTAATTACGGACGTATCATATCACTTTGATTTATTTCTTGATTCTTTGTATATAAATTAATCAATGAATCTTGGAATGAATCTTCTACAAATATGAAGAAGGATTTTGGGCATTTTCATTTGATTTTTTTTTTTTTATCAATTTATAATTACACTATTTTATGATTTATGTGATAAATAAGTAAAATTAAGTAACAAAACTAAACTCAAATTAATTTTAAAATGAGTAGCTTATGCTTGTATACATAGTAACTTGGTTTAAATATGGTCATAGTCCATCCAATACCCCCTCATTTTTGGTCTAATACCCCCTTCTTGCTTCAAACATACCGAAGTACCCCGTCACATTTTCTCTGTTAATGTTAAAGTTACTTCTTGAATGCATTGGCTGAAATACTCCTTAAATGATATAAGGTGTCAAAGCATTCTTTCTTAATATTTCTTCTTTCTTCTGTGTTTGGATAAATTAATTAAATACGAATAAAAATTCTATCTTATCTTTATCATTGTCCTGTCCATTCTTCTTTCTCCACAATTACATATTTATTCACATCTCTTTATTTTCTTGATTTATTTTCAACAATAAAATAACCATCTTCTAGAAATGTGTCCCCTCTCTCTCTATCTATCGATCTAAAAAAAAAACTCGATGTTCTTATTGATTTATTTGCAACTACCCTTTAAAATCGTTGATTATTTATAGAATTTTTTGAAATTGATTGGAAAGTAATACAAAATATTAATAAGTGTTGTTTATTACTTTATAAATATTGATAATAACACAGAGTTTTAATTTTAATTTTAAGAATCAAAAATTAAAATATAATTAATTTTAAATATTAACTTTCAACTATTTATTTTTTTTATCATAATTAAACTGTAATTGTATAGTAAAATTGATTAAACAAATAATTTAAATAAAAAAATATTTTAACTTACATCATAATTTTAAAAGCAATAAAAAAAATTAACAATTCCTACTATTAAAAGATTATTATGGAGTTCAAACTTAGAAAATTATTTTTTAAAATAACAAAAGCTACTAATATTTAAGGTAAATAATAAACCATTAGTACATAAATATAAGAACAATTTTGATTTTCCTTTTCCTAAAAAAAGGACAAAATTGTCTATTAATTATTAGTGTATTTTTTTTTTACTTCCAAAATCAAATTTAAAAACTTACATAAAATTCTTTGTTCTTAAAGAATTTTTACAAATAAATTAAAATTTTTATTTTTTTGTAAGTTTATTTGAATTTGTTTACTAAAAATCTTTATATATATATATATTTAGAATTTTAAAGGCACAATTATCCATATAAATTTATTGTAATTTATAATATTAACTAAATAATGTTATTTAAATGATGTGTCATGAAATAAAATCTCATTTATTGTGCTTACATCAAATTATTACTAAGTTTATAAATAACTAAAGTTAAAATAAAAAAATATTCTTTTTTTTTTTTAATTTAATGGAGAAAACGTGAGAGAACAATTAAGTACTTTTGAAAAATTAGGAGTCTTAAAGTATTGGACCAAATATTAGATATTCCCATAGTTATACCATTCTCATACTCAATGATGTTCCCTTAGTTATACTTTTCTCATAGCGATGGAAGTGGGTTAGGTGCGGGGAGACCTTCCAATTGTCTATCCCGTTTCTTGTTTTAATCATTATTTTCACTCTATTATGACGTTCTCTCATAAATTTGACTGGCAGGGATGAGAAATTACAACGTGGAGTTTTTATTTTCTTACTTAATTCTAACTACTATATTTTTAGATATTTAGAGTAGTTTACTGTAAATTATTTTGAATATTATTTAATAATGGCGTAATCATTTTTAGATTTTGATTAGACTAAATTTACCGTCACATTTTTATTTTGCTAATATAGGGATAGTCACTTTAAAAGACAACAAGGGTGTTGTATAGCGTAATGAGTGATCGTCCTATCATAAATATTACATTTTGTAGTTAATTTATTTTGGAATCTTCTCTCGAATTGCTAACAACATTAGATGTAGCAGAGTAATAATTTCATAAATTAGTACTTTCTCTTGGGGAAATCTCTTGTTCTTTAATTACTTTTAAAAAGAAGGTAATTCAGTACTAGCTACAAAGACAAAAGTAAACAGAGCTAGCATAGCACTGCCTGCCCTAGACCAACAACTCAGGTTCGTTAAACGTGACATCGCTATCAAGTCTGATTCCAACACCTGATTAATTTGTTGTCCGAATATTAATTAGAACAAATCAATGGAGCGATTTGATTGTAATTGTATTTCTTATTTCTCTCTGATATGCCCGTATTATCGTTCGCATAGCAACATTTACTCTTACGTGAAGTCTATCGATAAAAGTAAAACCAGCGGCAGGGCAAGGTTACGGTTGAGCATGCTCTTGAATTTGATCACCATCTCTCTCTTTACTGTACTATAACTGGAGCTTGCCCGAAGGTTTTTCTGATCGTTTTACTCCTCGGTTCACCGCGAAGTCGCTTTCCCATGCACGGATTTCAAAAGTTTGACATTAATTAAGAGTAGGCTATTCAAATGGAGATCCAACTCCTGTTCGAATTTAATTGGTTTTAGTTTGGTGGTAGACGTGAATTTGAGCGCACTTGAATCCAAGTAACATTAAGAGAACTTGGGCTTCAAATTGTCTAAGCAATACTACTTTTATGGGGGTATTCACGTACAAATATTAATAACTTAAAATCTGCACCAATACTGTTCTTGCTTGCTGCTAAAACTGTATCATATCTCGCTTTTCTTCTATCAGTTTCCACTTTAACTTTTACACTAACGTGAAAAAGTTGTTGACAAAATTAATCCAGATGAAACAGAGAAACGGTAGTTTCTCAGTAAATAAATCGTCGGGAGGGGAAATGATACCATTCATTGTACTTATGGCGTGTTATTTTTTACTTGGGTTTATTTTATATCAACCAACACTTTCAAGTCTTTTCTTGGGCCGAATTGTGATTATAATTGTTGTCGACAGTATTTAATGTTGCACTTGCGACACGAGGGAAAGATCTTGGTCGACTTAGAAATTTAGAAGGATCTATTGCTGGCGTGTCCATGATTTTGCTTTCCCTTTCCCCAGTGAATTTAATAACTTTTGTATTTTTTTATACAATTAATGAACGCTTAGCCCAACTTTTGCAAGTCCATTATGAGCATCAATGGTCCAACAATTTGGGCTTCATCGGGCATATTGTACTTAGGTTACAGCCCATTACTAACGCAAAGAGAGATTTTTTTAGCTAAAGAAACAAAATCCCATTCTAAAAGTCCATACACTTGAAATATTCTTTGGATTATGTTGATATCTGCATATCTGATTATATATTTTGTATTGAAGAGTTAACTCTAAAAGCCCGAACTACAATATGTCAATTTTATTTCCTTTAAACTAAAATTAAACAAATAATTTTTAATTAATCTAAATGTCGGTTCAATTCAGATTGGGTTGGTTAAATTTAAAAGTGCACACAGTTATGAGTAGTCCTTTGGTGGTCCAATTACTTGAAAACTCCCAACCAATTCAATTAAATGCTCCCTCTAATATGAAGCCTATAAATAGCAAGCTTCATCTGCTCATTTGTGTCAACCCATTTGATAGGAAAATCTCAAACCTTCAATACCATTTTATGAAGAAATCTTAGATTGAAAATTTTCTAACAGAGAATATGTGTGTGTGTGTGTGTGTGTGTGAGAGAGAGAGAGAGAGAGAGAGAGAGAGAGAGAGGTGTTTTCTCATAACACTTGAGAAAGATTTTTTTTTTTTATTTACTCTTTTTATGTTTAGAGAAAAGTTGTAATCTCCCAAATTTATATAGTGAAATTCTTCAGTTCTTTCCTATGGATTTTACATCAATTTAATTTTAGAGTTTTCAACATAAATATGCATATCATTTATATTTATTTGTCACATTGCAAGTTGAAAGACCCAAAAATTCCTAATAATGTTATCCTTAGTTATGTGTCCTAACAATAAAGTAGAAAGAATGGAAATGTCTCGAATGCTATATACATCAACAATGAGAAATTTAATGTTCACCATAACAAATAAAAGACTAGACATTATACAAGCAGTGGAATCAAATTTATGATGAATCTTGGTAAAAAGCATTAGAATGTTGTGAAGAAGATTTTAAGATATATCAAGGGAACCTCTGTGTTGCATTATATTACATGGGATTAGGGTTTGTTATCAGGGGCTATGTGGATTCAAATTATGCAGTTGACCTTGATAAAAGAAAATCTATCATTAGTTATTTGTTTATAATATTAAAAGGAGTTGGACATTAGATTTCAATACTACAAATTGTGCTAACATTATCTAAAACAAAACCAATACATGGCAACTGCATAAGCATGCAAGGAAGTAATTTGGATGACAAAATTTATAGAGGAACTCTGACATAAACAAGAAAAAAAATATGATTTGTGACAATTATTGTGCTTTAAACATTGTAAGGAATCTAATTTATTAGAATTTTAGGTTAGCTTATTTGCGAACAAAATTTAATGTTTAAATATTTTTTAGAGTTGTATAATAATGAGTGTTTGATTATATATAGGAGAAGTCATTGGAAGGGTTTTAGAGGCCTAATGCTTGACTAAGGCTTGATGAATACTTAAGTAGCTCTGGAGAATTGAAGTTAGAAAGCTGACACTTAATAGGCGCTTGAGTGATCTCTGGTACTAGACTAGCATTCAATAGGCACTTGACTGACATTCAAGTAAGCTCTGGTGCTAGAATGGTGCTTGATAGGTGTTCAACTGGTGCTCAAACTGTTGCTTTTTAGAAGCTTTGTGCTCAATTCTCATTAGACTCCCGCTTGAGCTATTATCTTACCTAGACAGATTACTCAAGCACTGCTAGACATCTGCTCGAGCATTCCTATAAAAAATATAAAATCCTAAATTGCAGGTTTAGGGTTAAGTGATGGCTATTTTCGTGTTTTTCATTATTCTTTAAGTTTAGATCATCCTTTAAGTATTCCATAACCTTTATAACTTAAATTACTTCCTATAATCACAAATCTTATCTTGATTATTGTAATTGATTATTCTTAGAAGTCATAATCACCAAACTTTCTTTCTTTAAAAAATTAACTATAAACTTTTAGTGTTCTACAAGATGTTGGTGGCTGGAGTTTTAATTTTTGAACATGTTGTTTATAGATTCATTGAAGTAGAAAATAATAAGAGTTTTGATTATTAGAATTACAAGAGTTATTGTGGATAACATTACCGGTTATAAGTTTTCTCTTTCTAATAAATTTTGAGGTGGTTTTTGGATAGTTTGGAGGGTTTTATGCTATAAAGAACCTTCATAAGAAATTTTTTCATTAACAAATTTTTGTGTTCTATTTTTATTAATTACTTTATTAATTGTCTTAATTGAAAGCATTATTGGATTTGTTTATGGTAGGATTAGAGTGATAGTTTAGAGATTTATTTGATTTTGATTCATTTAAGACGAAGTAAATTTTAACATGTTTTAATTTACTAATTTAAATTTTCAATTTTTTCATCAAACACTTTTTATCCCCAGGTGTTTTAAGGTTTAAACTTAGGTCATTTTCATAATTTTTCATTCAAAGGCAAAACAAATAGAAATTCAATATCATTTTACTAGGCATGTGGTAAGGGATGAAAGTGTAGATATGTAGAATACACACCGAGCGTAATCTAAAAATTTTTTTAACTAAAATGATTAGTACTGATAGGTTTAAATAGTATTGATCATCTTGTGACTTACTGAAAATGTAAGCAACATGGTTGCAAGCAGAAAAAATGACGTGTTGATGCAATCAATTATCAATAAAGTCTTCAAGTGGAGAATGTCAATCGTGCCTGATATTATAAGCGCCATATGTTTGAAAAATAAAAGAAAAATTAAAATGGGCAACGAGCGATGGTTAAAATTGGAGAATGCATGGGGGTAGTTGTTTGGTGGCCAAATCGCTTGAAAACTATTTACTAATTAAATAACATATTTTCTCTAATATGAAGCCTATAAATAATGAGCCTAAATTGCTCATTTGTGTCAATCCATTTAGTAGGGAAATTCTCAGGCCTTCAATTCTATTTTTAGAAAAGAAATCATTGAATGAGTTTTTTTCTAAGCTTTTTTTTTGGAGGAGTTTTCTCCTAGCACTTGAGAGAGGTTTTCTAAATTATTTTATTTTTGTATTTGGAAAGAAGTTTTAATCTTCCATATTTGTATAATGGAATTCTTCTATTTTTTTAATCTCCCATATTTGCATAATAAAATTTTTCCACTCTTACTTGTGAATTTTATCCCATCAAAATTTGAGACTTTTTCTTCTAAATATGTGTGTTATATTTTTTTATCTTCATTTCTTAGCAAGTTAAAATTTCTTAGACTTCTTAACAATAACATTGAACAAGCGTTCAATATTGCCAACATTTGATAAGAAAAAATTATCCTAACTACTTAGTTAAAAGTAGGAGAAAAATTGGTGGTTCCAATGGCTTCTCTAGTGCATCAACAAGAATAAGCATTCCTTTAAACTTTAGCAATCCAGGCATTGACAGCAAAGAGCAAGACACATATATTGTATCAATTATGCTCATTGTACTCTTTGCAAACAAAGTTAACAATAATAAAATTAGCTTGGAAGTAAAATAATAGACACTATATCACTCATAATTATAGAGTTATGGATGACTAATTAAAAATGAGTTAACACCAAGATGTTCAATGAATTCCTTCATTTTATTAGGGGATTTACTAGTTATAGTCACCTTTATCTAAATAGCCTTTGAATATTTACTCCGTCATGGCCTTAAATACCTAGTTCAACAACCCCTACATGAATACTAGCTTTTTGAAGTTTATAGAATTTCAATGGACTGTAAATTTTGATTCTAGCACAAAGCATAGGAGCACTGTCATTTGACTTCAAATAAATGAAAAAATAATACAAATTTAATCAAAAAAATATTATTAAATGTTCTAAAATTTTAGATTTTATCGATTAAATCTTTCAATGAATCAAAGTCTGGTTGTTAAACTTCTATTATACGCATTGATCATTTTCCCTAACATATGTGATATCCTTTATCATGATATACCATCTATACTTATATTAATCCTATGTCTACTTTCACGATCATAGAAATTAATACAAATTCATTAAGGTCTATGGAATCTTTAATTAAAGGTCACAAAAGTGTCTATTTATTTCTAAACTACACTACCTAGGTTTAATAAATTCACAAACCAATAATGAACGTCTACTTTCACTCCATCATTCAATATTTTAAACATGCCATTAATGGCTAGTTAATAATAAGAATGAAATCCAAATTCATAAATTGTGTTAAAATAGAATATTTAACACAACCAAATTCAATTTATCTCAAGAATTCAAAAGACTACATCTTATCCCTAAAATAAAAACTTAAAAACTCATGTCTGAATTAACAAATAACTTGAAATAGAAATTTGAAAATAATATTCTTGACAATAAAGTTTAGAACTAATAACTAAAAGAAAAAAAATAAAAAAAAACTCTTAATTGAAGATTTTGTGGCTTCTTTTCTTTTCAAAATCTCACACCTTTAATTCTTCAAATCTTATGTGTCTCCTCCTTTTTTGTTCTTCCAATTACTTTTTTCTTTTTTTTTTTTCTCTTATTTCTTTTCTAAAACCTACTTTCTTAATCTGCAAGTCTTCAATTACATGCAAAACATAATGTCCTTTCCAATTTTAAAAGATCGATTTTTGTAAATTAATCCTCGATTAGTACTTTGGGCAAATTATGTAATTTGACTTCTAACTATGGTTTAATAATCAAAATGATGCATTTTGGAAGAGACTTTGTATACAATATGTAACCCGTTAAAATTATTTAGCTACTATGTTCATAAAAAAAATAACTATGAATGGACCAACACTATTAGGATATCTTACAATTAGAATCTTATTTTTTTTTTGGCCAATTTTTCCGCCACTGCAAACCCTAGTTAGATTATGTAACCTGTTAAAATTATTTAGCTACTATGTTCATAAAAAAAATAATTATAAATGGACCAAAACTATTAGGATATCTTACAATTAGAATTTTTTTTTGTTGAGCCAATTTTTCCACCATTGTAAACCCTAGTTAGATTTAGGCGTGATAAACATCATTATGAGCTTGTATGCATGTTTTAAGAGTTATTTGATTAACTATGGCAGGTTACAATCAATAGAAATTTTCTAATCCTTCCTTTTCAAAAGGTAGGATGTGAAATTCATTTTTTAGACCTATAATATAGACCAACTAATACTTAGGATTCATTAAATAAATTAATAATCCACTTGTGGGAAACATTCTCCCCATGTTGGGCTTTTTATAGAATTCTTGATCTCTCTTTTAGCCTTCTAATGCATTTAACCTTGCCTTAATCTAGCTTCTAGAGCTCTAGATATGGGCTAACAAATTTAGACTTCTCAGTCGTTTTTAAGTTTTGGACTTCAAACTTTAAAATTGGGTCTAGGGTTTTTCATAAAAGTAGGTCCATGCCTTAACTTTTAGTGAGCCAAAGACTTAAAATTAAGGTTTTAAGCTCTTAATATAACCAAAAAATCGAATTGCATTTTGGATCAATTAATCAAATAAACTAATAAATGTATAAAACAATCTAAAACAAAATAATTAATACTAAGAAAATGTGAAATAAATTCTCACATTAGCATTCAACTCCCACTTTATCTCCAACTTTTAATTTTTTTACTTTGTTACCAATTTGCACATCATGCGGCCAATTAATGAGTGTGACATAAATTTCTAAATAATATTTTCCTAATGAACATAATACTTTTAATATTCTTTCCAATATGCACTTTCCTAATTTGCTTGTAGAATTTTTCATATAGAGTCATTAATGAACAAAAAAGGGAATATGAAACCTTATTAAAAGTTTAAACTTATACCTTGCATTCAACATTTTCCTTCTTAGTGTCACTTCAACTAAGATTGATTGGAATATTAAACACATATATTATAAATAAACTAGATATAACAAACTAAACAATCTTATTTTTCTTGAAATATTATTTATGATTTGATTAATGAAATGAAAAACATACCAAAAAAAAAAAAAATGAAGAGATGTATTCATTTTTAATCGTATGAAGATCTAAATAACATATACCACAATACATAACATCGAACATAACATTTTTTTTTTTGTTTTTCTTTCTTATTGCCTTATAATATTAGGCAAATCAAATAGTTTCAACACAAAATTACACTATCAACACTGCATTAACAATTACACAAAGATGAAAACTCTTTTTTTTTCCCTCTCCATTTAAGACAGTGAAGTTGGTATTTATTTTCAATGAACTTACAAATTCTATTACTAATCAAGATTTGCTAGCTTGTTTGGATTAAGCGGAAATAAAAAAATGCAGGGATAGTTATTATGAGTTTTATAATTGTTATTAAAAAATTATACCTTGTTTGTAGCATTAATTTATACTAAGAATACAACTAAAACCTTATATAACTAATTTAAAATATCTTATAGCAAACTTCTTTAAATCTTGGAAAGCTACATACTTAGTTAGCAATTTTATCACTAGTTGATATCATCTTTGAATTTGACAAATTAGTTTTCATTAAACTTCTTCATTTACTATCATTTAACATTAAGTTGGAGTTAGTTGATTCTTCATTTAAGTTGAAACAATTTAGTTCTTCACTTGCCAAAGCTTATGCTTAAACCATATTGGTAGCTTTATCTATTTTGTTGTAGCTTGTTCATTATGCTCCTTACTTAAATTTTTTATGATTTACCTTAAAATCTCCCCTCAAGCCAAATGTTCTACATAGAATATTCAGTTTAGGCCTGAAATAGGTGAATTATGGATATGATAGACACTTGGTTAATATATTTGCAATTAGTTCATTGCTTGTAATATTATGAATATCTAAAAGTTTGTTAAGAACAAGATCTCTAGCATAATAAACATCAAGTTTAATACGTTTGTTTAAGAATGGAAAATTGGGATTTGAGTAAGAGAAATGACACCTAAGTTATCATACCAAAGCATAATAGTGACAATTGGTAACATGTGAAATTCTAGCAACAATGAGTACAACCAAGCTAACTTAGCTGAAGCAAAGACCAATGCACGATACTATGATTTAGTAGTGGAGAAAGTAGCAACTTGTTATTTTTTATAAGACCAAGAGATGAGGTTAGCACCAAGGAAATCATAGTAAACTCTTATTGACCACTGATCATCAAGGTCATAACCCCAATCTCCATTAAAGAAGGTTGTGAGTTCATAACATCTTTCTTTAAGAACTAAAGACTATAATCACAAGAACTTTGAAGATATCTTAATAGGCCTTTGCATGCTAACCAATGAATATTAGTTAAATAAGGCAAAAATTGGCTAACTCTATTTAAAGTAAAAGAAATATCAAGCCTAGTAATAGTGAAATACTGTAATACCCCAAAATTAGTATATTCTTAGAATCCCGTCACGGAATTTGTATTACAGTATTTTTGAGAATTTTGATAAGAGAGAACTAGCCTGTATTCAGGACAGTGCACAGTATGAGTGAAAAAATACAGTATTTTATTACAAGTATCAAAAATCTGGCAACTGAAGCTGAAAAATGTAATTTTTCATTGTGAATGCACGACTATATAAGCGGGATGGGGTCGAAAAATTTGACATCACAACCTCACTTTTTTCCTCTCCTTTCTCTCTCTTCCCTCTCTCCTCCCTATGTTTTTCTCTCTTATAAATAGTAACTTTCGTTATCAAAGCTAAGATCGCCTCACTACCGATAAGTGGAGGACCGTTGGGCCATCGTGAGTGCAGCGTCGCAAACTCTGCCATGATCGCTGTCGCCACGCACCCGCACGCGCTGCCGGAATGCCCTGCCGCCGTGAAGTTTGATCGCTGATTCACGCCAGTACACGGTGAGTTGATCGTCACTGCCTACGCATCTGCCATCGTACCATCATCCTCTTCATGGTGATGTGCTCAGATCCGACATCCAGCCACCAAATTTTGACATAGAGGTGGTTGATTGTTGAGCTGTCTTTTTGGCAAGACTTTTGATGATCTGTGCTGTTTCGGTGAAATTCGAACCGATCAATGTGCTCTTTGACACTCATACTTCAATGTGGTATATTTAGATCTCAATTTGGATTGTGTTTCGATGATGATTCGAGGGTTCAAAATAAGTACCTTGAAATCTGAAAATTTAATGGTTTTTGGTGATTTTGAAGGCTTAAATCTGTGTTTTGTGATATATGGTCACCATTGATAGTATCCCGACATCGCGATGTAAGAACACGATGGTATGTTCCATTTGTGAAACGAAAACCAAATTTTTGTGTATGAATAGTGCTGTGAACAGTATCTGAGACTTTTTCAAAAAAATACCCATAGTAGGGAAGTATTTGGTGACGTGTATATCTTCTTCGAAATGACTTTTGTCATCCACATTAGCACCAGGTGCCCAGAGGTAAGATAATATGATATTTAAATTATGAAAAAAATGGACTTTAATATTTGTAATGTCTGTAATTATATAAATGTGTATCATAATGTTGGTTTGAATTGTAAAAAAGTTGCATTGACAGAGAATGGACATAATTGTGCAATTAAAAGTGTTAGTATATGTGTTGTATATATATATATATATATATATATAGATATATATGTATGTATGTATGTATGTATGTATGTATGTATTTATAAGCGTAATACTATCCTCGTCGACCTGCAGTACTACATGAGGTATTTTAAAATACCTATACAATATTGTATGTCCCATTTTTGTGTGTATATATATATATATATTCATATGGTAGGTATATTTGTATATGTATATGTAATTATACCTATGTGATTGGATGATTAAGTAGATGCTGCACTTGATGGTTGTGCAATACTGTCCGGATGGACATGTGTGTATATGTTAGTGTGTTGTAATTATTGTGTCGTAGCAAGGTATTAAGCATAATTTGACTTGTGATGACATGTTGGGATTACGTGTATTGATGCGTTATATGAGAACCGATTGAAATATATTTTCGTGGCTTTGTATTGATAATGATATTGTGTATCCATGTGTTTGAACTGAAATATATTCCCGTGCCTTTATCTTGATAGTGTTATAGTGTATTTATATGCCCGGATTGGAATATGTTTTCGTAGCTTAGTACTGTTAGTCTTACGATGGACCTATGCACATGAAGTCTTTTTAGGAGATAAGGACTGATAAATGTGTTTCATAAATAATTATATTGCTTATTATGAAATTATTAACTTGTCCTTTTGATTAGTGTGGGTAAAGGGGTTATTTTGTCATGATTAAATCGACTGAGAATAAATCTGTATAGATAAGTGGCATAATTGAGATAATTATGTATTGGTAGTTTTCCCCTTCACATTAGTAGAGCCATTTAAGATAGAGCGATATCATTATAATAAGATTGTGGTGCCCTATGGGGTATATTAAACCTACAGCAGCTCAGGATTGATAATAAAACTGTGGTGCCATTCCGGATATATTGAATCCATAGCAATTGAGAAATAATAATAAAACTATGGTGCCTAAGGGGTATATCGAACATATGGTAAGAAGTGGCTATTCTCCATAGTGCCCTTGGGTACGTGGAACCCATGATAGAACTATTTATCCTGCCGGTTTGAGGTATCCGAAGTGGGTGAAGGACCATTATATATATATATATATATTGGAGTGTACGGCGAATATCATGGCCATGATCCATAATTTACTTAATTATGACCTGTTTATAATAAAATGAATTCGTATGCATTCTAGATTCAAACTGCATGGTAGAATATTTCTATCTGCTAAGAGTTGCTTGTGGTTATGTGAATAGCGATGAGGTAGTAATACGCTGTGTTTCATTTGAAATTGGGACTGTTCTGGTTCTCTTGTGTAGGTAGGGTAGCGCTTATATATATAGGCGAATCCTTGCCGAATTTTTATAAGAATTACTATTTATACAGCCAGTTGTGACCCTCCCTTTGTGTTATGGTTTTCATATATAGAGGAAGGTGTAGGGTTATCCTTATTAATCATCACAATCAGATTTCACTATGATTGTGAGCTGTAGTAATGGTTGAAGTCCAATTACACCTTGATAAGTTTTTAGTTTTTTAAGAGATAACTTAACCTTATAGAAAAAGAAAGCTAACATCAGCCTGAAAAAGGGAGTTAGAATTCAAATAAGCTAATAAGTTAGACAATATTTAGGTCACCTCACTTTAAGTATATAGAATCTTATTTGGCCCATTGGTATGCCTGTGAAATGAAATGAATATATATGTGAGTCCATAATAGATTAAAGATCACGTGAGATACTTGAGGATATTGTTGAAAAGTCACATTGTATGTATTGCAGGTCATCTGATATGTTAGCCTAAACATTTATACATGTGGTTAAGGATATTGTAAGGATATAATAGCGTAGAATATATTATGTGATGGTGTAGGAACGATGTTATGAGTTTATATTTGTTATTATTATTGTGCCTGAGTAGATGACTAGGATTGGATTAAGATGTGTCTTTATAGTAGTTTAGTCATAGTTTATGCAGGTGAAAGAATTCCTGGTATGGGATAAGGAATTATGGATATGTATTTATGATTATGGTACAGTTGTCAGATTGTATTGATATAGTAAGAGTAAAGAGATAATGTGGATGTATGATAAAATAGACTGGTAATAAATCAGTATTGAGATGATTGAGATATATGGATCAAACATGTATTCAGTGGACATGCTTATGATGTGTGCCTGTATGGCATTTGAGGTGACATAGTAGTATTAGTGCCAATCCTGAAATTTTAAATAGAAAGTCAGTTATAGAAGGTGCCATCTTCCATACATAAAAGTGTAGGCAATATGTAGCTTGGGTTAGAGTAACAACCATGATCCATGGTGTCTCTAAGTATGATCGATCATCTGTAAATGCAATAAATTACTAGTAGTAACCTTCTGAAAGTGAAAGGGGTATAGAGAAAAAATGTTATTATTCTTACTAATACCCTCGCTTTTGTGTGTGTGTGTGTGTGTGTGTGTGTGTGTGTATGTGTATATATATATATATATATATATATATATGATTGAGATGTTTCTATCTTATGTAGATATTGATTGTGTGCCAAGGATAGTTTGGTTATTCTAGATTGAGTGTGTGGTTGAAATTGTGAGATCATACTAGATCCCGATCAGTTCCTTTTTATATGGCTGAGATATTTAATTGATATATATACATATATCAATGTATTGATTTTATATGGCCATATACGTATTCGTTGATAAAGATAGAAATAAGAATTAAACGAATACAGGTGATGAAACTATTCATTTAGAATGCATATTATTTGAGACTGCATAGCTTATGGTATGGCATGTTATGAAGTGTATTGCTTTGATTGATACTGTTTATAAGAAATTCATAACTGAGATAATGCTTAGAATTCTTGTTGATATGGCATGATAACTTGTGTACATCATTGAGCATATTCGTGTCTGTACATGTACATTGATATATTGACATACATTTACCATATGTGTGTGATTGTATAAAATGGCCAAGATAAGTGGAGATTTAAGTAACATGCTCATTTCTTCATTTAAGTATTATATTATCTTATTGAGCAATGTGGTGTGTTCACCCCTTTGTGTGATTATTATTTTTCAGGTAATTATGATATAGTAATAGCAGTTTTAGAGAGTGTAGTCGAGGTAATGATTTTTTGACGGGGCATAATATATTTGAAATTTAATCCATTGTTGTGTAATTTTCTTTCTGCACAATCTAAAGTAGTATTTCTATTAAACTGCATAACAATTCTTTTTTTTTTAAATTATTTTAGTTATTACTATTTATGTTGTTACTTTCTATAAACCTTTTGGACAGATGAAAACTGTGTTTCACTATAAGAAAGCGTTGATTTTTACCTTGTTGACAACTTCAATAAAATACATGCCATATGAATAAGAATGAATGGAAAGGGATGTTACAAATACTATAAACTATCAACTAAAACTTTATACAGAGAAGGGTTTAAGAATGTTTGACCACTTTTCTTTGTAGGTTTTTAACTAATTATATTTGTCTCATACCCTTTGCAATTAACCATGTTAGCTTTAAGTAGCAAATCCTTTATATTCTTTGCATATGAAAGATGCAACCTTTCAGCATTAATTATGTTTTGGATTTACACTTGTAACCAACATGTTATCAACAAAAGCTAGAAGTATATATAAAAAAGAAAGAAATATTTGCTTTAAAATTCATGAACCTCCGTTGAAGTAAGAGTACCTTAACTTATCACACCAAACCTTTAGAGCCTACTTTAAACCATTTAATTCTTTTATACATGTTAAGGGTTGGTAAAATCAATGAACACTTCTAGTTGGTGCATGAATATATCTTCTATTAAGTCATCGTTCAAAAAGGAATTACCACTGTTTATTTGTCTAACTATCCAACTTTTTATCACTAAAATGCAGAACATAGTCCTCATTGTGGATGCTTTCACTATTAGGCTAAAAGTATCATAAAAATTAATTTTAGGAGTTTGATAAAAATATTTAGCCAAAAAAACATTTAGCCATAAGTTTAGCTTTGTACTTTAAAACTAATAATTAGAGTTGTACTTTTACTCTAAACACCCATTTACACCTTATTATCTTCAAATCAAAGCAAAATGGAACCTAAATCCATGTTTTATTCTTTTAAAAAGCATCATATTCAATTTTCAATGTTGATTTTCGTAAAGGATTTAGCAATGCTTTTTGATGCCACTTTTTCATCTTATCATTATAGGATATTAAGTAGGTAATGAAATATAAGCATTGATGTTGGTGAAACTTCAATACTAAAAGATGGAGTGACAATAGGAGATGATACTTAAAAGATAAGTATTAATGCTACTGAATTGTGTTGTGAAAAGTTTCCATGGCTAATTGACATTGGAAAACTAGTAAGAAGTGGAATGGAAGTCTAACATGAGAAGAAAAGAATGAAATTAAGGAAGTAGAATTGAAAAAGGTAAGTAGAAGTTATTGAATAAAGAATGATGTTTCATTAAAAATTACATGCCTTACAGTATAAGTTTTTTTAGAACAAATATGCAGACATTTATAGCCCTTATACAAAGAACTATACTCATACACTTTGTTGATCTAAAATTGAGTTTGTGTTTATTGTAATTTTTGAGAAAAGAAAAATAGGAACACCTAAACACTTTCAAAATAAATAATCTAGTATACTAAGAAAAAAAAGTTCAAAAGAAGACTTATTAAGTAATATCTCACTAGCTAATTTATTGATCAAGTAGGCTAATGTATGTAAAGCATCTTACCAATATTTAAGAGGAAATAAAGTTTGTGGTAGTGTGATTAACCCAAGTTTTATAATATGTTTGTGTTTTTTTTTTTTTTAAACAATTCCATTTTGGTAATGCGTATGTAGATGTGAAAACTTGTAAAGATACCATGTTGTCTTAGATAAGGAAGAAAAATTATGAACCCATCATTTCCATTATTTTAAAGACACTTATTACCCTAGAAAATTTACTCTACTTGCAATTTAAAGCTAATGAACATATATAAAGTTTTTGATTTTATTTTTAGAGAAAATATTTAGACATTTTTGGTAAAATTGTCTATAAAGTTGATGTAGTATCTAAAACCACCTTTAGAAATTGTAAAAGAAAGACCCTATAGATATGAATAAATGAGTTTTAAGGAAGTATAAATTTTAAAAGATGAAACTAAAAAAATGCAATTTATGACTTTTGCCGCATTGAGAGGCTTTACAGAAGGGAATATCATGAGTTTTATTAAAATGAAATAAATGCTTACAAGTTTTCAATAGAAGATTGAAGAATTCAGTACAAGGGTGACTTAGTCTTTGATGTAAAATAAATAGAGTCCGATGATACAATTAAAATTGCAAAGCAACCTAAATATAACCTATTATAAGCATTATTTGAAGCAACATTATTGACATGATTTTGAGTAAGCATTAAGCTATTATTAATAGTAGAAGATTAAGATAAGCTAATGGGAAGAATTAAAAGCATGGCCTAATGCATAATATGCTTATTGATTAAAGCTATTTGAGTTATGTTTGGAAGAAGTAGCTTATATAGGTTTCTCATAGCCATTTCTTTCAATAGCAACATTCCTTTCTCATTATCCTTAATTAAACATAAATCACTACAAAATTTAGGTTATTATCAATGATCAATTTAGATACACTTATCAAATTTTTAGTAATACTTGTTAAACAAAGCATGTCTTTGCATATAATTTTGTGATTTAGTAAGGAATTTGAACTTGATTTCAGTAACAAAGTCATGATTCTAGAGCGAGAGATGACATACCTTCTCCATTTTATGATTAGTTTATGGTTATCTTTGAAGTCTTCATGAACAACAAGATTTTGAAAATCATTTGTTAAGTGATGAGTAGTTTCACACCCTTTAATTCAGAAAGATCTGAGTTATGATTTTTTTTTTTTTTAAATTTACAAATCTTAAATTAAACTAAAACATTAAAATTAACTTATATATCTTCATAAAAATTCCTTTAATCACATAAAACCTTTTTGAACAACTTACAAACATTAATGATAGTTAGAGTCTTAAATCTTAGGAGCTAATGAATAATAAAAATTTAGCTAAATCAATCCAATATATGTATAAACCTTTAATTATCTAGAAATCACAACAAACTATAATAAGTATTAAACTTAGTAAGTTTACTAATTTTTCATATATGCAAAATACAAATATACTTATATACAATGCATGCATATGATATCAGATCTCTCATGCACATATCTGATTGACCTCTTAGTTTAGAATTGATTTTTGAGATTGATGCAATTTTGAAATAAAATGTTAAATTGAACCATGATTATTTACTTAGATTCTTATCTAATAAAAGAAAAATTAGAGTTTGTGCATGCTCTAGAATGAGAAAAAGCTACCTATATTATTGTGTGAAACTATCTATGACTAATTTAAACCTATGTATCATCAATATGTAGAAGATGATCTACTATAGAAAATTAGCTGCCTCAATGATAGAGTGAGATTTATTAATTTTGAAAAAAAAAATGAATGAATGAAATGAAAAAGAAGGTAGTATTAAGAAAAAATATGTACTATTTATTCACTTGCATACTACATTTTTAGAATAAAATTGAAATTAAGATGATATGGTTAGTTTAACTTACTTATTCAATATTTTAAACTTGAATTGTTGATATTAATAAAATTAAGAAAAAATGTTGAGTCAATCTTTGCGCACACACACACATACACAAAGTTCAGGATATATGTTTATTTATTTATGGTGGAAAATTCTAGAGATGAAAACCATAGTTATTATCAAACATTTTGTAACATTTAAATATTTTAAAAGCTTGATTCAAAATTTGCCAAGAATATCTTCATTCACTTGTCGATGACATACTATATATAAGGTAAGCGTAAGTTAAGTATATAATTTTAAAAATAATGAATGTTCATGTTCAAAGGTAAGAGAAACTTTTTCAATATGATCAATAGTGGGTTTTCTCACGTATATAATACATTCGCAAAATAAATTTAAAGACACACTATACCTAAGGTGAAAGATTTGTTTATATTAAATTTTGTCAAATTTAACTAATTTTTGTTAATTAATTAAGCTAAGTAACCACAACGCAGAAAAATAAAGAAGACCACAGAATTTTAACGCTATGTGAATTTTTCAACCCTACATCTATGAGGCCATATCTAAAGAAAAATAGTTCACTAAGAAAATAATAATTATAAGTGCTAATGGATTTAAACAAAATAAAAACTCTTTCTTATATTTGTCGCTATAGTTTTGAATTTTTTTAAATGGCTTTATTTTGCGAGATTCTTTTGCCTTAATGCATCAAATTCCTTTGACTTAATATAGAAAAATCCCCTTGCTAATTGCCGTTGAACTCCTTTTAATAAGAATCGGTCTTCATTTTAATAACACTTAAAAACACTCTCTCTAAATTTATGAAACTAAATGTTATAGACTCATAACATTCAAGTACTAATGAACTTAAACAAAATAAAGACTTATTCTTGTATTTGTTGTCATAGTCTTGAATATTTTTAGATGGCTTTATTTAATGAGATCCTTTCACTTCAATACGTCGAATTCCCTTTGATTTAATTTAATAAGATTCATTTACTAATCGTCATTGAACTCTCTTCAACAAAGACAAGTCTTTATTTTGACAATACTTAGAGCACTTTTTTTAAGTTTAAGAGATTATATATTACGGACTCATAGTATCCACTAAGTTATTTTTTTTTAAATTCATAAAAATAACATAAAACAACTTGAAAAACACAAAAGAAGGAAACATGAAAAATGTGTTGCAATTCTTTCTTGATTTGGCATTTAATGCTCTTTCTTAATTGCTGCATAAAATAATATAATACACATATATATAGCAAAAGCCTAGTCCTAGTTATGTGTGAAATTGTTTCTTGGATTAAATAGGAATACATATTATTAAATAAAAAAGAATTCTTTACATATTCTTAAATAAAAAAATTCTTTCCTTAATAGGACTTTATTTAATTAATTATTCTTTTTTGCTTTTATTTTCAAAATACATCCCAAAACAAATTTCCTAGATAAGCATGAATAATCACATTTCCTAATATGACTAGAAAAAATAAAAATCCTTTCATTGTGAAAATAACCAAAATGCAAAATGAATAGTATGCTTATGATGAACAGTAACTGATAACAATCAACATGGCATGCTGCAACATGAGAGTTAAACACATATTTTTAAAGAATGCCAATAATGCAAAACTTAATCTCTCCCTTTGGCATTTTTTTGGCAAAACATTTCACAATCATGTAGGAAGAGGATGCAACTCGAATATACCTCAAAATAACCAATTTATGGAAACATGAAGTATAGAGAAAAAAAAAATTACTCCCCCTTAAGATAATTTGCTACACAAAATATTACTCTCCTTAAACATGTACTCAACATGCAGCATATATAATTAAAAATTCACTCCCCTTGAATATACACTCAATTTTACTCATTTTTTTTGCCACAAAATGCCAAAGAAAAAAAAAAATAATATGATCAAAGTTCAACCTAATTAGAGGTAAAAGCAACATGAAGACCTAAAAGTGCAGGTAAACATATATCAAACATTCACCAATAGACAAATATGCTAATCACAAACGAAGATAAATTTAAAAAGAAATGTAAGAGCAAGCATCCAATATTATCTATGGCAAACCTAATTAATATTTTGTAAAACTAATAGGCCACAAGTTCAAATAGAAAATTCAAGCAAAAATATTCAAATAAAACTCATTGAGGAACAGGAGCTTGCTGTTGAGATTTTGACACTGAAATATTAGATGTTGGAGTAGTAATTGTTGGAACAAGGTAATCAAACAAAACAAGTTAAAGACTAGTTGTTGTAATTAAAGCTAAAACACGAACGAGAGATAGATATGCATTGACATGATCATAAAGTGATGAAAAAAACTTGAATTAAAAAGTCAAATACAATCACAATATGTATAAGAGCTGTAATAGAAGCATTAGGTGATTATAAAACAAGCATTAAAATGTCATCAGTTGAGGACTATCTTATTGCGACAGGTTCAAGAGCAAAAATAAAAAAGGTTATAGTTAGTTATATTTATCATGTTGTACCTGGTTTATCTAATATATGTCATGACATGAAATATTTGAACTCACACATTTTGACAGTCAAATACTAAATTCATAAGTTTAAACCATACAACATAATTTTGCATATGGCACACTTACCAAAAGTTAACTAATGTTAATCAATTAGCCTTAAAATTTTTAATGTGAAGAACATTTTTCAGCTTTGGAAATCCTTCAACATCAAGAGTTTCTTTTCTTAAAACTTGTCCTTTTGCACTATCATCAAAAATTACATGTCCCTTAAAGCACCTTTTATAGTCCATTAAGCTTTCATGATTTTCTATCATATGTTTAGAGCATCCACTGTTAAAATACTAAGTATTAGTAGCACATGTTTTCAAAGATGTATATACAACTAAACAAGAATCTTTTGATTTCTTTACTCATATTTTTCTAAGCCTAGGAATAGTAAGAGATTTCATTGTCAAGTTATTCCTTACAAACTTTTAGAACTTAAAGTAATGTGGTCATATATGACCTCTTATGTTGCAATAATGACAAATAGGAATGAATTTCTTGATTTTACTTTTGAATCCATGATGTTATCTCGAAAACTTATTCCTAATAGTATTGAAAAGTTAAATTCAGCATGTGCAACTTTTACAAATACAATTTTGAAACATTACAACTTTTCTCTAGCATTCTTAAATCTTTGATGATCATTACCATATTTACTCAAAGTTAAAATATGATCAAGTTTAGACATACTTGAGTTTAACAATTTTAAGAATTTTTTAATATCAAGTTTATATTCCACCTCACTTATTTTTTTTAGTTGAGATCAACTTAAATCAATTTAGATCTAATGCATTGAAGATTGCATTTAGCACCTTTGAATTAAAATTCGTTAAGGTATCTTCGCACTTATCCAAGTGTTTTCAAGTTTAAGAACTGTGTTATTGTTAGCATTAATCATAGTAGGATAGTTTCAACCATGAGCTATTGCTTGTTAAGCCTTCTTATTTATAAATTTAATGAATGCCTATATCCTTGTCTTTCAATATGAGTAATTTGTGTCAAGTAATAGTGATTGTATTTCAAAACCTTTTTCTTTTTGAACGTTCATATTTGCACTAAAATAAATCAAAAACACCAAGAATCTTACCAAATAATTAGTGACCGCTTTGATACCACTTGAAAGATTTGTTTAGATTAAATTTTACTAAATTTAATTAATTTTTATCAATTAATTAAGCTAAGTAACCATAATATAGAAAAATAAAAAAGACCATAGAATTTTAACGTAGTTCAAAATTTTCAATCCTACATCCAAAAGACCACACTCAAAGAAAACAATCAACTAAAAAAAATAATGATTACAAGCACTAATGGGCTTAAACAAATTAAATACTCTTTTTTATATTTATCGCCGTAGTTTTAAATTTTCTTAAACAATCTTATTTAGAGATCTTCTTACCTCAATGTGCTGAACTCCCTTTCGACTTAATCTAGCAAAATTTCCTTACTAATTATCGTTAAACTCCTTTCAACAAAGACAAGTTTTTGTCTTGACAACACTTAGAAATAATCATTCTAAATTTATGAAATTAGATATTACAAACTTATAATATCCATCAGGTTATTTTTCTTTTTAGCTCATAACAATTACATGAAACAACTAGAAAACTAAAATTAAGGAAACAAGAAAAATATGTGGTAACTTTCTCTTGGGATACACTTATGTTAAATTTTACATTATTAATATTCTTTGAAAAACTGTGTCTAACTCTTATATTGCAACATGCCATGTTAGTTGCTGTTAGTTATTACTCATTATACACTTACTACTCATTATGTATTTTGGTTATTTTACAATGAGAAGATTTTTAATTTTTCTAGTTTTATTAAAAAATGTGATTATTCATACTTATCATTCATGTTTATTTAGAAAACTTATCTTAGAATATATTTTGAAAATAAAAAAAAAAATTGACTAAATAGAGTTCTACTTAGAAAAGACTTTTTTTCATTTAAAAAGGTGTATGCCTATTTGATTCAGGAAACAATCCTACACACAACTAAGATTAGGCTTATGCTATATGTGTGTGTATGTGTATGTGTTATATTATTTTATGCAACAACCAAGAGGGAGTATTGAACACCAAATCAAGAGAGAGTTGTTGTATATTTTTCTTTTTTCTTTCACTTTTAATTCTCAAGTTGTTTTATGTTATTCTTGTGAGTTAAAAAGAAAAACAATTTGGTGGATATTATAAATTTATAATAACTAGTTTCATAAACTTAAAGAGATTGTTTGTAAGTATTGTTAAGACGAAAACTTGTCCTTATTGAAGAGAGTTTAACAAGGATTAGTAAGGAAATTTTATTAGATTAAGTCAAAAAGGAGTTTAATGCATTGCGACGATGAGATCTCTAAATAAAACTATCTAAAAAAATTCAAGACTACGGCAACAAATATAAAAAGGAGTCTTTATTTTATTTAAACCTATTAATACTTATAATCATTGTTTTTTTTATGGATTGTTTTCTCTAAGTATGGTCTCGTCGATGTAGGATTAAAAAATCTAAACCATGTTAAAATTTTGTGGTCTTCTTTATTTTTTTTACATTATATTTACTTGACTTAATTAATTGACAAAAATTAATTAAATTTGATAGAGTTTAATGTAAACAAATCTTTCAAGTAGTATCAAAACAGGTCACTAATTATTTGGTAAAACTCTTAATGTTTTTTATTTATTTTAGTGACAAATATGAACATTCAAAGAGAAGAAAGTTTTGTAATATGACCACTATTGCTTGACATAAACTACTCATATTAATAAACAAGGATGCGAGCATTCATTAAATCTATAAATAAAAGGGCTTGACAAGCAATAGCTCACGGTTGGAACTGTCCTACTGTGATTAATGCTAACAATAACACTGTTCCTAAACTTGAAGACACTTGGACAAGCGCAGAAGATAGCTTAACGAATTTTAATTCAAAGTTACTAAATGCAATATTCAATGCTGTGGATCTTAAATACAAAGTTTATTTATTAAGTTTGTGGCTAAATTAAATTAATACACATTTAAATCTATTAAATTATTTTTAATTTAACCACAAACTTAATAAATAAACTTTATATTTTTGTCATATTATTCATAATTGAAATAAAAATGAAGACGTATTTTATAAATAATAAATCAATGCTTTGAAACTATTAAAATGTATATATTTTTTTTTAATTTGGAATAATCATAATGCTAAGTGTTTTGATTTTAGTTGCATTGGATTATTTTTTTTAATTTTCTGCCTGGATTTAATTCATAATTTATTTTATTTTTGAAAGAATCATATTGTTTGTTTTTTTCTCCTTTGCCTTTGTTTGGCTTGTTTCTATTATTGCTTTCTCTTTTTGTTTTGTTGGTTTGCATTGTTTACATTTATTTCACAATCATGAATACTTATTGAATTCTTTGTCCGTCAATGACAAAAAGAGGGAGAAAATTTGTGAGTTTGGGAGAAATAAATTTAAGGGAGTTAAAGGTGTAAGGGGAAGCATAGTTATGTTTCTTGTTACATTTCTTTATATATATATATATATATACACACACACACACACATATATATAGGATGATGAAAATTATTTGTTAAAGGAACTAATTTATGATTTGAATATGCATGCATTCACTTGGTATTCTGAATTGTGTTGTAACAAAAACTGCTTAATGCTTATTAAAACTACATGGTCCGCATTAGTTTTAGAAATTGTAGTTACTTTGTGGGAATATGTCACTCTGTTTATAGCTTGTCTTATAAGAATTCTATTTTGGTGGTTGGTAGAATTCATTATCTTGGTTGTGCTTGTATTAGTATTACATATTTGGTTTTTGTCAGGGAATGGTCAAAAGAAAAGTTTATTAAGTTCAAATTTTATATTAATTCATTCTATATTAAAATAGTTAAATTTGAGTTAGTTTTTGAATAAATAGAAACCTTGTGCCAACCTAACACCAAGTAAGTGTTTAAGCAGAAGAAGGATGCTATCTACAATATTAGTGTCAAACTAGCATCAACTTATGGCTTAAGTGATGTTGTCAAGAACTTTGGTGGCAACCTGGTCCAATTCGGTGCTCCAATAGACATGTTATTTAAAAGCCTTGCCAACTTGGAGCTATCCTAGAACACGAGCAAGAACATGAGCTAGGTAGTCTACCAAGTTTGCGCCAACATATGGCTCTAGCAAAGTTACGATTTTTCTAAAAACCTAATTTCTTTTGGGCACGTTTTTGGCCACTAAATATTATAAAATCCCATACTTTCATTCTAAAAAAGGAGAGGAAGAGGCTTATCACAACTTGATGAGACTTATTACAACTTATTTTCTTGCTTTTTTCTAAAATAAAAATTATTGAAGTTCTTTAGTGAACATATTTTTTTTTCTTGTATGCTCTTTTAATAAACACTACTATTGTTCTTAACTTAAATCTACCTAAAAAGTCTTTAGAGTTTTGATTACTGTTGGTAGCTATAGTACTAACCTCGTGAGTATGTTGTTCAAGAATTCAATAGAAAAAAAGAAGATTTAAAAGTTCTGAATACCACTCCTTAAAGTGGGTCACTTGTTGAGCAAGTCAAATTATTATAAATATTTAGTGGCTCTTGTATCAGCTTGGAAGATTTTTGTTTTGTGAAGAGTTATCCATAGAGTTTTCTTTCATTAACAAATGCTTATCTCTCTAATGTACTTTTACTTATTATTTTGAAATTTGTTTATTATTGTGACTTTGCATTATTGAATTTTTTAAAAATTATTGATCAAGAGTCAATAAATTATAACGTGTTTTAATTTATTAATAATTTAAAGCTTTCATTGTATAAAATACTTTTCACTCTTTTCAGTTATTCTAGGATCTAAATACTAGGTTTTTCAACTTTCTTTTTATTTTCTTTCTTCTTTCTCAACAAAATGGTTTGGTTGAATACCCTAAAATAATAAATTCCCTTTCATTTTATACATATGAAAAACTTTGATTGAGTTTTTGAGTTTTTCTTTTCATTCTTTTAACAATTAAATTAAAATTTTTGCATTAGTGGGGTTATTTTATCCATTCATAACTCTATGATGTTCAACAAATGGTTAATATGAATGAAGTTACCGTAGAGAGAACGTAAGTTTACATTTTCTTAAATCTTTTTGGTAATGTTTTTTCATGAACCTCATAGGGGGTATGTGATAGAACCCTATTCTGAAAATCATTGGTATTTTTTGTAGGTTGGAATGTTTTGGTTAAAAATCTCAAATTTGCATTTCACTAGGTCAAAAGAGTGTTCTTAATCTCTTATATATCCTTTACAAAATAAGATATTATTTTAAAATAAGAAAAACTAATTATTTATTTAATTACAGAGAAGTCTATATTAAAGGTAAGAATGCTACAATTGAAAACTCAAGCTGGTTATCGGTTCATCAACTAAACCATACGGATTACTAAGCATCAACATAGAAAGAACATGGCAATTCAATTTATAGATTGATATCTATAACGTCAAAAAGATTAAGTTCGAATGCCCAGTTCCTATTAATCGAATGTCTTTTTTATTGTATTAAAATTTTTAAATTACAAATGGCATCAAATAAAACTTATTAACTATCAAGTGTACAAGTAAATAACAGATATTAACTATTAATTAAAAATAAATATTCAATACTTTATCACAATATTTTTAAACATAACAAAAATGTAACAATCTCAAATCAACAAAGAGGTCTTAATATCTTTTTACACCTACCCATATTAGTTTATTGCATATCGTGTGTCACTTAAAAACAACTTTAACAAGTCTCTTCATGTAAGTATTAATTCAATGAGGCAGAGATCAAGAATTAAAATTTTGATTTGATTATAAATTTAAGATAAAATTTTTGAAGTCATTTGATTTGATAAAAGTTTAGCATTCACGTCAAGAATATACATATCTGACACTATAAAAATCATTTTCAAAAAACAAAAAAAAATTGGGTAACACTTAAAGTATATAACAAGCCAAGGTGAATGGCGGAAAATAAAATTAATTTATGCAGCAGCGGACTCCATTATTCTAGCTTTATTAGAAGGAAATCCTTTCTAAATGAGTGGCTGCAGGCTATGCACTCCATCATCAGTTATATTGCTTTCCGACCACATTTTCAATGGCTCACAAATAACCTTAATAATAGAATATGGTTATTGCTTGCAGCAACAAAACATAAATAGTTGAAAAGTAGAATCACAATTGGAAATAATAATAAAAATTATTCAAAAGTTAATTAGAACTTTCTACTGGCATAATATATGTTTCCAAATCATTATCACTGAATATACATCCTCTCATAATAGCGAGTACATATTTTTTAATTGAAACATTACTGTGCAAATAATTAATAAAATAATCAAAAACTGTTTGGCTGCCTTGTGCTCTCACCTTTAAATGTGAGGAAGGAGGTTGGATCTTTTCACAGTAAAATTTCTTATATAAATAAAGTAAAATAAAATTAAAATTAAAATTAATTCAACCTTATATTAGTTAGGTAGTGATCGAATAAACATGAAATACGAATGAAATTAAATTTGAATTTTATGAGTGACGTATGAATTTAAATATTATATAAGTTAGCCTGACTGGAATAACAAATAAATTTGAATTTAAATTTTACTAGTCCAACATAACACTCTTACAATCTGTATGTTTATTCACTGTTAGTGACGAGCAACAGTTTTACTACCAATAGGAATTCGGTTAAAGTAATTCTAAAATGCTGAGTGTTTGCCCAACGTTTACAGTGGCTTGCACCTTTCATTTTGTATGGTTCGTAAAAAACCCATGGCCCAAAAAATTTTATTTGCGGGGATAATTATGACCCAGCATCGATCATGGTGTTTGCCACTATCCACATTGTTGGAAAGTCCTACTATTAATTTTAGGGTAATTTCATCTTAGTACACAATCTTGACATATTACGGCATACTTTCCAAAGTTTTAATTATCATGATTGCATTTCTCTTTAACGTCTTCTGATTGATGAGAACACAATTTTACACTTCAATTTATTCGCCATTATCAAAAAATAATAATAATTTTAACCCAAAATATAGATATTGTCTCACTTGCTCATCAAACTTGGATAGAAATGTAACTTTATATAAAACTTTATTATACAAATTAAAAGATAAAGAAAATTAATAAAAATAAATAAATAATATGCTCTTGTGATATTGAATTGATTTTTACAGTTATTTTTTCAGAGTTTTGAGAAAAAATCACAGGTACATAACGAAATTGATTGGATTGTTATCCATGTACTTTTTTTTATTTATTTTTTTTAAATCATAAAAGAAAAATAACAATTCACTTATTTCTATAAATACCAATCACCAATGGAATAATAATACTTAAAATCAATCTACACATAATTGAAAAGTAGGAAAGGAGATAGCTTGTATTAGAAACTGATGTAAATTAATTAGGTAAGTAGGAATATTTTTTAGAAGATAATATAATGAAGTCATTCAAACATTTTACATTACGTAAAAAAAAACTAAAATTAAAAGAATAAGTTTTCATGTTTAGCTGAAAATGTCTTAAAATTTTTATCATTCCAGTAGAACTTTAGGATTAGATATTTTCTTGATAAATCTTTTATAAGTAGATCTTTTAATTAAAAATTATTGATTGTTTTATTATCAAGTACATGTAAAAATACTGCAATTGATTAAATAGACAAATTTTTAAAGTTCTTTTACGAGAAAAATGAACTTTTTACATTTTATGAGTGAGAAAAATGTAAAAAGTTCTTTTATAAGTAGATTCGAGTCTCTTCCCTCTTTGAAGCAAAAGCCAAGGAAACTCCTCAGTCGTTTGAATTTAACAAAACTAATAACAGTTCGAAAGTAAGGTGATAATAAACAACATATTGAAAAGGTGTTGAAATGTATCAAAATATCGTGGGTGTAAAATGCCAATTAACCCTTTCTTTTATTCCATGTTTATCTCACTCGTCACGTCAGCTTACTTTATAACTCTCAGCCTATTTCATATACCTACTAGTATCTTCTCTCCCTTCTGTTATTCATCAAAATGACAAAATCACCAGAAGAAGAACACCCTGTGAAAGCCTTTGGCTGGGCAGCCAGAGACACATCTGGTCCTCTCTCTCCCTTCAACTTCTCCAGAAGGTAATTAATTTATAATTATACCCCAAAACAAACATCTTTCAATAATTTACATCTCTTATTTTAGTTTGATTCTTAATATATATATGTGTGTGTATATATATATATATATCATTATCAGATTACAAAGTTGTATATGTGTTGTTACAGGGAAACAGGAAATGAGGACGTGAGGTTTAAGATATTGTACTGTGGGATATGCCACTCTGATCTTCACAACATCAACAATGACTGGGGCATCTCTCTTTACCCTTTGGTTCCCGGGTACGTTTAAATCTTCCTTTTTCATTTTTTTTTTCCCGTCTTTTCCCTTGTTTTAGTTTCAGATAAACAAACATATCGACTGCCGGATTTTTTTTATTCTGAATTTATCACGACTCTTCATATGTATGAATATATATATATATATATTCTCAAAAGCGGAAGTTTCTGTTTATTAATTAAGAGTATATAGAGTAATATATCATCAATTCTATGTACTACTTCTATTTTGTGAATTATGATTTAAGACTTTTTCTTAAAGTTGGAAGAAATTATTTTACAATTAGATAATTGGTTCATTTAATCCTGTCACGAAGATAATTCTTTTTTCTACTGAATTGACCTAACTTTATGTGCGGGGTACACGTATTATTATAATATAAAATAAATTAATATTTTACTAGTAAAATAATTAATGAAGTGGCGATTAGTGGTGCGTCTAGTCATCATTAGATAGCAAGACTTGCACACACTTATGACTCGTGGCTTAACCCACCGAAACCCAAATGCTACACTTGCCCGCCCCGCGTTCCTTCTATGTAAATAATTATTGTGTTCCATTAAATAATTATTTGCACTGCCAATAATTATTTGAGTTATAATAAGTTAAATTTAACTACGCAATAATTAGTCCATAAATCATAATCGAGTTCAATGTATTGAATAGGCAACACAAATTTTTCTTGTAATTTATTTATTGGCAGGTAGGTAGTCTACTAGGTAGCTTTGTTGAGTTTTCTTGATCATTGAATTATTCAAAAGAAATTAAAATCTGAAAATTCATAAATAGTCAGTTGAAAGCAATTTTAAGCAACTAGTAATTTAAGTTAGTAAAATTTTGACATATATCAATGTATCGGTTCTCTAAGATATGTATGTTCATGTAACTAAATTTGTTAATTATACGTACATATGCACATACATATTCTCAAGTTTTAAATTGTTTAACAATCTTTAGCATCAGTAATAAAGAGTTCAGTTGTTAGATTTGTGACTGAGAAGTTAATCCAATCGACTAAGCATATTTTGTTTTATTTTAGACTTACGATGATCGGTTCCTTATTCAACGTAAACGCCATAATTCTAACTGTTCAACGCTTAGTGCATTAATTCATACATGAAATTTTCATTTTGCAGGCATGAAATTGTAGGTGAAACTACCGAAGTAGGCGGCAAAGTGAAAAAGATTAAAGTGGGAGATAAAGTTGGTGTGGGAGTAATGGTTAGTTCGTGCCAAAACTGCGAGAGCTGTGCGAATGAACTTGAAAATTACTGTCCAAAACTAATACTTACCTACAGTGGTATCAACTCCGACGGAACAATCACATACGGAGGCTATTCTGATCATATGGTCGCCAATGAACGCTACATTGTGCGATTCCCGGATGGCCTGCCGCTTGATACTGCTGCTCCTCTACTTTGTGCTGGGATTACAGTGTACAGTCCCTTGAAATATTTCGGCTTAGCCGAAGAAGGTAAGCACGTAGGCATTGTCGGGCTTGGCGGCCTTGGTCATGTGGCTGTTAAATTTGCCAAGGCATTTGGGGCAAAAGTGACAGTAATTAGCACCTCTCCAAGTAAGATGACTGAAGCTTTGGAACATCTTGGTGCTGATTTCTTTTTGAATAGCCTCGACCCTGACCAAATGCAGGTATTTGACTATATTCCCTTCATATTGTCACCTATTGGAGAATAAAATCCAAAATATATTATTTAATTTTTGATAAATTTTGGAAATTTTCAGCTTGCCGTCGGCACAATAGATGGTATTATTGATACAGTTTCTGCTGTCCACCCAATTTTGCCATTGATAGGACTATTGAAGTCCCATGGAAAGCTTATTATGGTTGGTGCCCCAGACAAGCCACTCGAGCTACCTGTCTTTCCTCTAATTATGGGTCAGTTTTCACAATTCCTTTTTTGCGAATGTGTTATTTTGTAACATAAAATTTATAACTTTATACATCAAACTTATGACTACCGTCATTACAAATTGGTTCATAAACTTCTTACTTCTGGGGATGTAGAATTAATATGTAATGTGATAACAGGAAGGAAGACAGTGGCCGGGAGTGGAATTGGAGGGATGAAGGAGACCCAGGAGATGATTGATTTTGCAGCAAAACACAACATCACTGCTGACGTCGAAGTTATTCCCATGGATTATTTGAATACCGCACTAGAGCGACTCGCAAAGGGTGATGTTAGATACCGATTTGTCGTTGATATAGGAAACACCTTGTTCGCTACCAAACCTTGATGCCTGGAAGGGGAATGAATCTTTGCCACGAGTAATATCTTAACTTATGAAAGCATGCACGCACTATTATAGTGTTTAGTGCTAATTTCACATAGATATGTATGGAGAATTATGCAAGTTAACTTATGGGGATTAAATTTTATACAGCAGCAAGTTTATATGTCCTCTCGTTAAAGTTGTATGCTACGTCATTGCTATGATTTGGGAATTTGTATGTAATATGTAAGTAATTTTATTTTATAATAATTAAAAAAATAAAATTGCAGCACCTCTATTCTAAATATATTTTAGAACTTTGCTTTTAAATAAATAAATAATGATAATAATAAAAAAATGACTAAAATTCAAAGAAAATAAAAGTAAACTACAGTAATAGTTTTATGTCAACAATATTTGAAACCAAAAGAGAATTGGTAAATTTTTAAAAATAATCTTATTTTAACTCCTTTTAATATTTTTAACTAATCCTAATATATTCTTAATAAAATAACCACTTTAAACAATTTTACTCTTAATAACTACTTTTTATACTTATAAATATAATAAAAAAATAACTACTTCATCCATATATTGTTAATAATATTCTAATGGCTCTCAAATTTTAATATCCACTCTTTCAATATGTTGAGTAACAATGTAAAGTAAAGATTATAACATTTCATCAAC